>JAMXBB010000009.1:96597914-96970010 GCA_024138015.1 Lumnitzera littorea | reverse complement strand
ATGGGGGGGGTGGGGGAAGGAAAAGGGTAAGGAAAAAGAGAAAAATTCCTAAGAAACAAGGTGATTAAGTTTAATATGCCTCAAAGTTTGAAAGGATCGAAGGCACATATCTCAAAAGCACATTCCTAAATCAAGGCTTATTCCTTGAAATAAGAACCTTGAAGCACTATCAAGGTGATTGGACTTGAAATGCAATGTCCTCCAAAATCCATGATCTCTAAATGTAGTAAAAAACCCAATGTCCTTAATGTAACTCCCCACCTTTTAGGTATCTGCTTAAAATTTTTCTTAACTTTTAGTACTTAAAGATAGTTTGTTACTACCATTCTTAAGTTAAGGATAAGGCAAAATTTGTACTTCACCTATCATTTAACTTTATAAACACTTACTTCTCAATCTCTTCTTATATAATATAATAAACCATGTCAAAAATCCTTTATAAGAGCAAGCCAAACTTTTATTATCACAACTATAGAATCTTATATAATACATAGCTTTCATTAAGATATCTTTATTCTATTCAATTTCATTAGAAGATCTACACATCACTTTTGTAATCCCCTATTGAGGCCTTTGCAATATAATTTGACTATCCTCCTATAGATCTCCTTCCTTGAGTTTAAATCTAAGTTTTTTATTATTTGCCTCTTAAGGAAGACTATACCTCTTAAGTGTACTAAAGTCTTCTTACTTTCATGGTGTGAGATCCTATCTAACTTCTTTTCTCAACATACTATAAATCGAGTGAGAGTGGACAAACAGATAAGGAAAATAATATAAGCAACATCTTTTCACAACATAAAGCAAACCATTAATTCAATCATAGTACTCCTTACTATAGCCAAGAAATGTAGATGTGACATACACATACTACGCTAATGCACGTAACATGTATTGGTACTAATATCTTAGCCTAGCTCTAACCTAAGCCATCTAAGTAATTAACATTATCGAGCATCTGAATTACCTAATTTAGAAATCTAGAAAAGAATTTAACAAGTTTAACATTACTAAAGTTATGCAATTCTATATGCTTGACAACCAATCTTCTAAACCAAGACCTTTGCATTACAAAACCAAGCTCTTAGAAACTTATCTATCTGCTTAATAAAATCAAGTTTTCAAAATAAACCCTAAGTAAGTAAAATCCTAATTTTTAGAAAACTTAACCCATAGGTCCTTTTCGTGCCATGCCATGAATACATCATCCATAATCCAAGAAAGATCAAGCAACTATCAAATAGCACAAACAAGCTTATTCCTCTATTTTTTAGCCAAGCTTTTACGTTGTTCTATTTACGTTTTCATCTCTAAAACCTCTATATCATGTTCACCTAAGTGCAAACCTAAGAGGTAGGGTTCATAGTTAGTTCTTAGTTTTTTGTCCAAGTTAAATATCGATCTACATCATCAATTATACCAAGCGATAGCATAACTGAAGTCATCACAATCAATAACCAAGCACGATTCATCCAACAACATATACAAAGGAGTTTAGAAGACATTACATAACTCATTAATCAGCATGTCTCATTCATACACCAAATCAATCAAGACTATCATAGTTAGGTTAGTTACGAGTAGATAAAATCTACTCTAGCACACAAGAAATCTACTTACCGAGGCCACCTAACAAATTCCTAAGGATTACTCTTACATTCGAAGCTCTTCTTAAGCCTGCTTCACTTAAATAAAACATTTACAACACTCAAGTCAATATAGGTCAAGTGCAAGTAAGATTACTAACTTACTTATACTTAAGGTCTAAGTTTTGGAGTTATTCTATTATAAACAACTTTAGTTCGTGATACTTTCTAACCTGGTTTCTAACTTACCTTTTGTATATAAAGTTCTTCTAGTACCTTTTGATACAATTTTTGACCGTCTTGATTGCTACCTTTGTACTATTATATTTCATATCTTTTTTACACCATGTCAATGCTAAAGTGAGACATTACAATAAAACACCTATTAAAACATCCACTTGCTATAATACTATTAGTATATGACCCAAATTTACTATATAGCTAAACTCATTTAGAAGTCATAAGAAGTTATTTAAAAAATTCATATATGCATGCAAAATTAACCAATCCTCTACCTCAACTTTTGAACTAGGTTATGCACATCAAGTTATTTCATATTTTTACCTGCCCAATGTTTTGACCTACATTCTAATTGGCATAAAACACTTCTTAAATCATTAAATCAATTGATTTCAACAACTCCCTTATTTCTACACTCTTCTAGACCAATCCAATATTCCAAAACCTAATTAAAATCAAGATATGACACATGCAAATCAAATTTACTTAAGGAAATATTAGCCTCATGTACTTTTAGCTCATTACTTTATGTTAAATCAAAATTACCCAAAATCTAACTTCATAGTTTTTCAAAAATCTTTACATAATATTAACATAGACTCTTTTAGGAACTTGTATACAAAAATTGGAATAGAAACTACATCATTTACTTTTTTTAAAATATATTGCAAAATTCATTTCCCAATTTCTTAAAGAACGCATATTTGCACTTTGAATCTCAAAAATCTAGTTTAATATTTAGATTCTACATGAAAAAATACTAGGAATACCAAGTTTCATAATTTTTAAATAACATTTGCTATTTTTAGAAAATAATATAAAATTAAATGGATTCGAGGCAACTATCACATAGGCTTTCGGCCACCATTTGGCTAAGAGGGGTTGTCGAAGGGGATAAAGGGTGATGCTACTTAAGGGTATAGTGGTAGTTACATGTCAGGTTGCTTAGTGGGTCACGTACTCCTACAACCCTGGTTTCTACACTATTTCTTTCTAATTTTCACCTAATTTTTCTTTCTCACTTTTTATACCCTCTTTTGTTTTTCCTGGACACCAAACTTCCAAACTTCTTAATGAAACAAGTCCCCTAAATTTATAAGTAGCTTTTAGTCTGTTGGGAAATTTTTAGTATGCCAATTGTCACTTTTTCTAGATTTTCAAAGTTAATATGTGACCAAAGCTTAATTCTAACTTGATTCCACCGTCCTACAATTGTGCCACAACCCTCTCAATTAAGACTTAACATTCTCCAGTTGTCTCACGATTTTTTTATACATTTTACTTAATTAAAATATTAGTTTATGCATATTTATGTATATTTTATATAACTATTTTCCTAATTTCGAGTATATACATATATACTTTATATTTCTATAGTTAATTCACTTCTAATTTTACTCTAAATTATTATTTTTATAGGTTAATGAATTTTACTTTTAGTACCTTGCTATATTCTAGCCTTGCATCTCTAAATAAAACTATGTTGTTATTAAATTCAATATTTTTCCTACTTTATTTTATAAAATAAACCTTTCTATGATGCTTTTTCTAACTTTTGTGACCCCCTACTAAAAATTTATTTGATTTTAAGAATATTTTCTAAAACTCTAAATTTACCTATTCTAAGCAATTATAATTATTTTACGTAATAGTACTCGTAACTCATCCTTCTCATAAGCACTTATTTCCTTACTTCTCATGTCATATTTTCTAAGTTACATATTTATTAGAAACGTGTCACCATATCGTGCCTTTGATAGTTGGTTGAAGAGGTCTCACACTTGACATTTCTAAATAATGGACCCACCTACAATTCTACCCTTTCCAAAGACCCTTATGATTATAGGAAATAACTTATCCTTAGTAAAAATTATTTTTGAAATTGGGGCAAGCATAATTCTAGTTTTTCTAAAGGGTTCTTGATTTGTAAACTTGAGTTGAGTAAATGAATTCTTTCAAGAAAGGCATATACATTATTATCTATTTGTTTGAACTGAGGATCAAAAGCTTTCATTGCATTACAATTTGAAAAGGACCTAACAGATTGATTGAAGCATATCACTTGTAAGGTGAGCCATAATTTATAGAATCATGGTTAAGAGAAAAATTTAGCCGATAGTGTAAGGAAGTCTTCTTATACTAAACTTATTTCCAAGTATAAATGCACTTGAAGAAGTCATCCCTAATGGCATAAAATTATTTTCCCTTAATCTAAAGTCAAAATGCCTCATGAATAAATGCAAACACCCTCAAGAAAGAAAGAGCTATCTCAAACAAAGGTTACCTAGAAGAACAAGCATGAAAAACCAATTGCTTACATGCGACTTTCTTCAAACTTATGAGGAGTCCAAACTTATTAGCAAATCTTAAGAAAAAAATTTTGCAAATAGGGAATTTTTGAAATAAATTCCATCCTCCCCCATCCTAAGTCAGCCTTAATAGCCACACTTTAAACATTTCAAATCATGTTAATAATATACGTCTCATTTGAAATGCCCATTCAAACTTTCTTTCCCATGTCAACCTTAATGGCCCAAGTTTTGAACATTTCAAGTCAACAATCTTCATTCAAGCATTCTTTTTCTAATCAACCCTAATGGTCAATTTCTCTCATTCTAATGTGTCACCCAATAGCTAGTATTAGTCTAAAGCCATTCACTTCCATTTGTCTAAATTTAAGGATCAACTCCCGTTTGAAAGCTCTTCTCTAAAGTTAGTTTTCGTAGCCTATTCATCCTTTCTAGACATATTTTCCCTCATGGCTAGTGTCATCAAACTCTTTCAAATTAAGGGCTTAGTCCTAATATCTACTCTATCCTAAATGGCTCCCAATCCAAAAATATGTTATTTTGAATCTTCAAGCTATTAAGTCTCCCAAAAATATTTACAAAAATCATTTTGCTAAGTCCCCCATAGATCGCTTGCACTTTGCAGCGTTATTCATGGACTTTAAAGTCTTAGGATTGCTTGTTCATTCCTATCCCATCTTGAAATCAGTTGTTTGTTGAAGTGTTGTCCTATCTCTAGATTGCTTACTTATTAGAGCGTTGTCCCATTTTCAAATTTCTTCCTCATTGGAGTGTTGTCCATTGTCTTATCTACGGATCTCTTGCTAGTTGGAGCTCTATCCTATGTTCGAATTGTCTACTCATTAGATTGCTATCCTAATTTTTTAAAATGTTCAAATCACTTGCTCTTAAAGCACTATCCTAGTTTAAAATGTTCAGATTGCATGATCCTAGAGAGCTACCTTAACTTAAAACCTTCAGGTTACATGCTCTCAAAGTGCTATCCTGATTTAAAACCTTCAGATCATATGCTTTCAAAGAGTTATACCAATTTAAAATCTTTGGATCACATCCTCTTGAAGCCTTATCCTTATTCAGAACCTTCGAGTTGCTTGCTCTGGAAGCATTATCCTGATTTTAAAAGCTTTAGATTTTATTTTCTCGAAGTGCTATGTTGATGTAAAACCTTCAAATTGCTTGTTCTAAGAGTGCCATCCTGATTTCAAAACCTTTAGATCACTTACTCTTTGGGCGCTATCTTGATCTTTAAGGTGTTCAAAGTGTTTACTCTTGAAAGTGCTATTTTGATTCTTTTCCTCTCTTTAAATTTTAATTGCACTAAAAGTGTACCCGCCTAGTATAAGCTTGCTCTTGGAGCATACTGGAGTTTCTTATCTTAATCAACCTTTAGGCTTTAAGATCTTGCTTTCAAAACCATAGTCATTTACTCTACAGAGAGTGATAGTCATACTTCTCTTTCAAAGATAGCCTACTTGTAAAGTGATATCTATTTTCCCAATCTCTACAAATCCCTAGTAAATCAAGTTTATGACGGCTAGCTCGCCGCAATGTTATGCAATCCTTCTCAAAGGCAAAAATGATGTCTTTTTTATTTTTATGATAAAGTTTTACTCAAACTTCACCATAAAGAGAGATAACCATAGACAATCCATTTTTATCCTCTTATAGTTTTAGAATTTTACTAAAAAAAAAAAGAAAATGATCCTAATTAAAAATACAAAGAAATTAGAAAATTTAGAAAATGCAAAAAAAAAAATGAAAAATTGCAAAACACAAAAAGGTTAGAAAATTTAGAAAAATAACTGAAAAAATGTGGAAATATGAAAATTACGAGGATAATGTAACACACTAAAAAATAAGAATAGTAAGAAATTGGAATAATAAAATTTAAATATTTTAGAAATAATAAGGTTTTTGAGCGGCTTCATTAGTTTATGAGGGTCTTTTTGTAAGTTTAGAGCATTTAGAGCTTCTTTAGGCCTAAGCCAAATTCAAAATTCAAAAGTGGTCTAAGATGGCCTAGTCTATATATCCAATTTGATTGCATACATGGATGAGACCACAAAGGCGAGTATCTAGTTTCAAGAGATGTAAACTTCTTGCTTAGAAAGTGAACAAATAGCTTAAACAGTTATGAAAGCTTCTTCTTTTCGAAGGAACCGAAGATCGTCAAGATAATGGCTTAATGGAAAAGAGCACACATACGTACATAAGAGAGTCGGGTTAGAATCCTACCAAGGTCATGTGTGACTTTCTTTTTTGGTTGGGCAAAATGCATGTTTCTAAAACACATTTTTTGAGTTTTGTTCTTCCCTTAAGTTTCACTTCTCCTACACTTACCATCTTGACTAGCCTTTTTTCTTGCCTTTTTCCTTCTATTTTCTTCATGATTCTACTAAATTAAAGGGGAATCATGAAGATCTCATGGCATATTATTGAACCAACCCTATAACATGTCCAAATTTAGATGATTTGTAGATCAAACTGGCTCCTGAAATCAACAAAAAATTAAGTATTTGAGATTTGATCTTTCAATTAATCTACCAAATCTAAGTAAAATGAGCAAGTATAAGAGCTTATAATTGATTCTTATTGCATCCTCAGTTACTCATGGTTTACAATATCACAAAAATCAATTTTTTCTCAAAAATTGAAGAATTAGGGAGTTAGCTAATCATGGCCAATTCAACCATTGATAGTTGTTTCCATGCTTGTTTAAGCTCGAACGAGTATAAATACAACATCTCAAGACCATTTCTATCATTACTTATTACTCAAACACATCAAAATCACTTACCTAAGCTCTCCCTCTCTCTAGTTGAATGCTTTTCTCTCTCCTTACAAGACTACCACTCTTACCAAATTCCCCTCTCTCTAAGCTCTCCATTGCTACCTTCCCTAGCTCTTGCTGTACCCTCCATCGTATCCATGAACCAACAAGGTTCAAACCACCAACCACTGTTTCAAAACCTTAGCTCTGCCATCCTTCCACTTGAAATTAGCATCACCATGAGCTTCTTGGCCTTCAAGAACAGCTAACTAAGTTCTTCCATTGTATCAAAAGTACCTTAGTCACCTCCAAACACCACCACCATCGATAACCTAAGTGGAAAAACCAACCAAACAACCTCTTTGTGCCGTCGTACCTATACTAAACCCCTTATCTTCAATGAGAATCACATGAATAAGCTTTTTCTTGCTTGAAAAACCTCTCAAAATTGCTCGAGTTGAGTCCTTTGACCCTTGTTGCTTTCTTCCTCTATGCTACCCAGATTGCTGCACTAAATCTGGACCCAACCCGGTGATTCGACCCATAAAAATGGTTTGACCCATACCTCCATTACCTTAGATTTGGTCCGACCCTTTCATCATTTTCCTTTATATTACTTATTTATTTAACTTTCCTATTTCTTATTGACTTCATTGAAATGAAAATTAAAAAATATACATATTAAAAATAAGAAATTTTTATTTTAATGTTTTTCCCTAAAACTTTTCATTTGTTCCTCTCTTTCTTTTCTTTCTTTTTGACTAATATATTATATACATATATATATATATGTAGGTATATAATAAATGTAATTTGACATTTAAGAAAATTTATGTTTAAAGTAAAAGAAATGAACCCATTTCAAAGTTAGGATTTTTTTTAGAATTTTTTTCCAAAATCAACACTTAAAATTAAGACCTTTTTAGAATTTTTCTTAAATAAAACTTAAATGGATAAAAACATAAATTTGACCTATTTTCAAGTATTAAAATAAACAAACACATTAGAGTTTTCTAAACTAAACCACAAGAAGTATGATTCGTATTAGAGGTTATGTAGGGTAGGTACCTAATAGATCACTTAAAATAGAAAAAAAAAAATAGTTTCCCCTCTAGTAAATAAATTTAATTTCTAAATTTCTTTTGTAAATAAAATTTATTTGTTTCTTTACTTGTAAATTAGAGTTATTATTTCAAGCTTAAAAGGTATTTTGAAAAACAAAATTAAATTTGGAAGGATAAAGTAGTACCTGTTAGAGTTTAATAAGTTAACCCTTGAACTCAAGATCTATGGTTCCAAAAATCATTTCTCAAAATTGGTTTTATTGAGAATAGATAGCTAAATTATAACTAATCTATCCAATTTATTCTAACTTAACTCTTTTCTTAGCCCCAATTGTGTGATAACTCCAAATATTTTTCAAGAACCATAAGAATTTTCCTTAATTCTTAGTCGAAAGTTAATTTAAATGGATTAAGGTTTTATACTAATTGGATTAAGGAAAATAGAATCGAAAAATCAAGCTTTACACTAAGGAATAGCGATTTTGTGCTAATAATCACATAAATTTAAGGTAATTTAAATTTCACCTCCGATTTAGTTAGTAATTTTCATGGTTTTAATTGATATTATGTGCTATTCACTATGCAAATAACATATAAAATGGGCTAAATGATGATAATAAATTAGCTCAGCACAGATAAATGATATTTCCTTTGTTATTTTGTGTATCTCCCTTGCGTCAGGTCTAAAAATACACTAAATGTTAATTTAATGATATATTATGGGAAAGAAGCTAAATTAATACTTGGTAAGAAAAAAAAATGTTTACGTAGAGTGGGCTACCTAGTAATTTGAAGTAACATAATGCTAATTTTGGCAAAACCAAGTAAAGATTTTGTTTAATGATTGTGGTATTATTTAGCATACAAATGGCATGAAAGTGGCACTAATTGCAGGAGGATTTCATGCTGGTATTTTGCTTCGAAGAGGATTTAGCATCTTCATATGGCAAATTCATTGACTATAGCATTAGCTTGTGTACTGTAGCCTTAAAAGGAAATTTGTGGCCTTTGTGGATATATGTAAAAAATGCATAGTAGAGAGGAATTTCTTTTGAGAATAATATGGAGGGATTTACTCTGATGAACTTGATGTTTGATCCTAAAATGCCAGACTTGTTCACGAATAATTATGAGTATATAGTGTGATATTCTAAATCTGGGATATAATATATACAGGTTAAGAGTAGAAATATATGGATATATTATATGAATTCGTTTTATATGTTATATATAAAATTCTTTATAAAAGCTGTATAAACAATGTGATTTTTATAGGAGTCAAAACATGTAATGGGGATGAAAAGGTCTTCCTAAATTTACACCTGAAACTAAATTCATACTAAGCATGGTAGCGTTTTCATTAGCTCTACGGTACTACAGTCGCTAATGTTAGATAACTGTATAAGGGAATGGACAACCAATGGCATCGTAACTTTACAATGGAATCATTGTTTCAACACAATTGAAAAGATATATAATGAGTAACATTTAATGTACAGTATTAATAGACCATTATATATGCTATGTATATATATATATATATGTATATGTGTATTTATATATCATGAACCACATGCAAAGTCATGGACATTGAAAAGTTCACTACAGGTTTAATGTATATATACATACATACATATATATAATATATTCTTAGTATGTACATAGTAATACACTTACTTCTTATCCTGTAATTTTTGAGCTTTTATGATATCAGGATGTTTATGGAGACTTTTTGAGTATATGCTTCTGTGAACGAATTGTCCATAAAATATATTTACCTTTATAATATAGTTACATATTAAATATATATATAGTTATTACAATTATACGAAGTACATATTAAATATATTTATGTATATGTCCATTTACAAATATATAGGTGCATGATATATTTCCTCTCATGTTCGATGATGATGGAATTCAACCAACTATAATCTATGTATAACTGTAGCAATTAACTACGACAACAAGCGTAAGTTAAAATAGATTAACCACAATAGCGTTCCATAAGCCTTATATATCCTGAACCTTCATTGCATTATATAGGAGTTGACATGCAATCATTGCATTTTATAAGAGCTGACATGAATGGAGTTGCGACATGGCCAATATTCAACTATTTCCAATATCAAATAAGTTGGGATCAATACTACAAATCACCATTTGAGGGTACTTTGAGGTTTTGGTGTACATTATTTGAGGGCATTTGTAATTAGTTGATTGTGCACATACTTATGTGTCTCTAATTATTGATTGAAGCTAAATGGTGGCATTTTGGTAAAGTGTTATTCGATGGATCATTGAATCAATTGGTTACCCTTAACCTGAACTAAACTATACTTGGTCTAATTCTTAACCTAACATATATTACAACCCATTAAAGAACAGTTAAGATTCTTTGACCAAATACCTACCCTTTCGAAAGTGATAGCAAGAATGGTCAATTCTTCATCCTTAGTTAAACTAAGTAACAAGAGAGGTGGTCAAGACAAGGTTGAAGATACTGATTCAAAGATAGTTATGGGAAGAAAAATATCTCCATTATATAAGCTTGGATTTGGCTATGAGGGCATTGTGGCCTTTATGTAAAAATTCCTCAAACTCGAATTAGAATAAGCGAAATTTTTTAATCTCATGATGGACCAAATAACATCGTGATGGCATTTTCTTATCCTTACATTACATTTAACTAACTTGATTGACAGCCCTATTTTCTTTGTATTGTACCAATACTTCTACCTTCATCCCATTTACTAAGTTATGGTTGCTTACTTCCTAATAGACTCTTATTGTAGGTCAAGACTAGTTACACAGCTTACATCAAATCCCAATTTGAAAGCTGATGAGGTAGGAGAGTGGGCAATTAATGAAGATGCAACCATTTATTCTAAAGTCTTATTTTTTCCTAAGAAAGCTAATTGAGTGACCATGAATGACCCAATAGTTTCCAATGTCGATCAAAATGCAAAAATAAGAATTATACCCTCTTGAACTTATAAACTTTTCTTATATGTATAGATCTTTATATAGACAATACATATCGAAAAGCTACATGTCTTTTCAAAAGAAGTTAATGAATTATTATATAAGTTTTATGTAAGCCCAAGTGCTGACTTGGATGCTTCAAAGCTCTATAGTCAAGTTCACCTTATGTAAACCATGTTTATTGTAGTACCCCAAAGAGCAGTTGTAATGGTATGCCACCGTAGAAGAACACATGGAGGAATATTATGCAAAACAAAATGGGTAGGTTTAACTAAGCTATAACTAAAAATAGAAGTGGTTTAATTGAAGGAAGCAATTCGTAAGCTATTCGAATGGATATAACATACCAAACAAACACTATACAACTTAATCTAGCACTTAATATGACGTATGAATGATAAACTACCTAAAAGCATACAAAGTTTACATATTTATACATAGCGGTAGTTTAGTAATTAACATAAAACATATGGATGTCCTAATGGCATTTCTGTAAGTAAGTACAACCTGAACATAATGGCATTTGGTAAATAACATAAGATCTAAGAAGCCCCAATGGCATAATTGTAAATAAGGTAAGTTGATGAGCTATTTTGATAAGCTGATGAGCTGGTATAGTGAGCTATTAGGATGAGCTAATAAGATCTTAATGACTTATCTTGGGATGAGTTGAGACTTTGCTAATGTATTTGTGTTGACTTGTTGTTCATGATTGCTTTCTTCATTAATGAAGAGCTCTCCAATAGGTCTCTGCATGAGCTCTCCTAACATGTCTTTACATGAGCTCTTAAGTAAGTCTCTATAAGAGCTCTTTACTAATTCTCCATCATATGAAGATTTGATCAATAGGTCTTTGTTATATGAAGATCTCACATATAGGTCTTCTTTACATCCCATGATATTAAATAGTGCATGGAAAGTTGAATAATTTGATAAGATCTGCAAGGTTAAATCAATGAGTCTTCTAACTTATGGTCTTGAGGTTAAGTAAGTACATTGTTGCTCACCATCACCCCTCCCTTGAAGAAGCTTTAACCCAATACTTAGCAACCGGCTATTCCAAATCCTTCTAAGATCAAAGATTAACCTATGAAAGCAATGCATAAATATACAAAAGTGGCTCAGCTCCATCATCAATGCTAATGTCTTCTAGTGTTCCTTCCACTCATTATGAGCTTGATCAATCAAGCTTTTAGTTGATGGCCCCTCTTTCCATTCATCATGTACTTGGTCAACTATGTTTAAATAGTCCCAACAATTATCAATAGAAGGAAATAGCATAATTGGGGTCATACATCATATCATAAGCTCGTAAGACCTAAGTATGTAAGATCTCCAGTTGCTCCTCTGCCTTAGTCACTCTTCTACCTCAATCACTCCCTAATGTCATGTTTGGTACGCATAAATGAATCAAAATGGAATCGCGATTCTATGTTCCATTTCCTTTCCCTATGTTTGGAAGCACATTTATAAGCCAAAATCGTGATTCCATGGAATTGGCAATTCTAACGTCAAGGAGGAATTTGATTTTACGTCAAAAAAGGTGGAATTATCCATTCTTACTTATTTAACTTTTAAATTATGGCATTGAATATTTAAGGGCATTTTTTACTATTATTACTACATACATGCTCAATTTCATTTCATTCAATTCCATTTCATGGACATTTTCAAAAATGGGAAAGTATATGTAATTCTGCTCCTCATTCCATTCCATTTTAGACAATTCCTACATACCAAACATGATATAAGTTTTGACCCTTCAATCTCTTCATTTGCAAAACCTAACCCAATTGAAATCTCTCCATATATCCTCTTAAATTCTCCATAACTCAATTCTTCATCCCTCCATCTATATATTTCTAGTTCCCACAACATAATATCACCAAGTATGAGTACATCACTACCTTAATATGAATACCCATAATCATAATATTGGTAAATATCAACAAGCAATCTATAACACCTCACAACACTATTACAACACATATCAATACCAAATAACCCTACTAACGAATCAAGACATAACAATTTAATGGGTGATTGGCAAATGTAGAAGTATGTAGGTTCATTAGCATTATATATGAGAGATAGTGGAATCATGTGAGAAACCTGTGCATTTAGCTATAACTCAATTTGGTCTTCCTTGAAAACCATAAAATACAAAATAACCTCCTCATTATCATTCTCTCCAATTCCCTCTTTAATATTATATGATTTGATATATATTCTCTTACTACCTTATTTCATTCCTAATCATCTTCAGCTAAGCCATTGTTATCTCGAATTGATCATCCATACTAGAAAGGTTAGCTTGATAAGAGGATTATGCCCTTAGGGTGATGCAAATCTACGAATACGCAGTAGACACAAACCATGAATGGGTATTCGACGTTTGAGTGGGATGAAGAATGAGAAGTGGAATAGGGTTTTAAATGCGAATGTAAATGGATATCATGCATCAAGACATAAACACAATCAAGGGTTAAGCTTGAAATGGGTTTCAATACAACTTACGAAAGCCAATCTAAGGCTCAGGGTTTCAAATGAGGGTTAAATACGACTCACTAACGCGCTTAAATGAGGAGTTCACTACAATCTTAAGGTTGAGATTGATAAGAACACATGGAAAGATTAAAGAGTTAATTAATACTTAATAATCTGAAATGCCAGCTTGAAGAGCTCAAGAATATCCTTACTAAAGAAGGAATGTTCAAGTGTAAATTCTCTATATGAATATTCTTCACTATCCTCCTTGGTTAATTACAAATGTTACTTTTATAGTAAGTCTTAAAACCTTAGTGGAAAAACTATAAATAATATATAAAGTCTTAAACACTAAAGAATAGCCCATAATCGAAATATGAAAAATATTTACAAAGTATACAAAACTGTGCATTTGATAGCGTGATCGGCATGTAGTCATCCAAGCTGTCTGTGGGATCAGACCCGAACGGGGGCGATTGGTAGTTGGATGTCCAAGCTGGGGTGGGATGTTTGGAAGTCTTAGTATGCTTAGTCGAGCTCCCAATGAAGCTAGCCTACAATTGCTACACTCGTAGATTGCTTAGCACTAGCTTTCCCGTACTGTGCCGAGTTGTTCTTTGGCCTTGAGGCCTTGGTTATTTAGTCTCTTGTCTTCTCGGTAGACGACATACTTAATGCAGAATGGTTTCTCTTCCTCCCTTCGACCCTCGGGTATTGGTTTGACCTCAGCTTCTGACGAGTTGGTCTTGGCCTAAGGATTGTTGTGGATTGATTCCTATCATCACCATCGAGCTGAAAAGAAGTCGTCCTCGACTTTAGATTGTGAGTGTATGCCTAGATGCAAAACAAGCTCCTCTTCCCCTTTCTCTTTACCATAGGTTTTAGGTATTCTGAATCTTTTCAACACTCATGGGGTTTAAGCAATAGCTCTTCCCATCCTTCTAAACCATATAGGTGTTGAGGAAGCCATCATAGATTACTTTTCAATCATACTCCTAAGGTTAGCCAAGAAGCAAATTTGCTGCATTCATAAGTACTACGTTGAAGTTAACGTTGTCATCATATTGTCTAGTCTTAAATGCTATCCGAGCTCTCTTATCATATAGACCATACCCTTATCATTAAACCACTTTCGTCCATAAGGTCAAGGATGTAGGTAGGTTGGCAATCTCATCTTCTTCACTAGTTCGGCAGAAACGATGTTAGTGCAACTACCTGCATCAACAACTAAGGAAAAGGTCTTCCCATTCACCAAACATCGGATTTGGGACAAGTTCTCCCTCTGACTTTAGTGCAAACCGTAACCAAGAGCAGATAAGGCCGATTGCTGGATGGGTCTAAGCTTGTAGAAAGCTCGAAAAGAGTTAATGGGAACAGGCACAAAAAGGGTGAAATCAAAAGATGAAAACAATAAGCAAAACCTACAAATAGTTCCAAAGGATATAACGCACCAATGGAACTTTCAAGAACTCACGGCATAATTCAATGTGACACACGAATTAGTCCAATGAGGTTACTCGCCACCTAACCTTACTTAAGGGAAAGATTAAGAGTGATGCCGAGAGTAAACAACTATATTTATGTAAAAAAGAAGGTACTTAAAAGTGTATTATAGATTATTCGATCTCCTATTACTACAAGTACAAGGGTATTTATACTTGCAAACTAAGGCAATTTGCCCAAAAGGGAAAGACAAATAGGACATTTCTTAAAGGAGCAATGTACATGTTATAAAGGGGCAAAATGAATATATAAGGAAAATAATCATTAGTGCTATAGATTTTACATGTGATAATGTACACACGACGATGTGGCATTGGCGAAGTCATTCGGATATGTGGACAAAAAAGTATGGACAAATGGGCTTGTCCGAGCAAAGATGGCTTAATCAATCCCGATTCTCTCTCTTGGCTTCTCGGCAAGAATGATGTCGAGTGGTTGGACAGCTTGGCACTGGAGAGTACTCGCTTACTTAACAAACAAGAGAATAATGGACTGTCATATAGCATTGCATTAAAGGTGACTCAACCTCGGCATTGGCATCGGCATCGGCATTGGCATCGACAGGAGTTAGTTAGAACATAAGGATTCGACATATCAACCTCTTTAGTCTTCAGACTCGGCTGCGAGTTAAGGGTCCCGTAGCTTGATTCCCATCAACTTGAGTCTTCTTTCATGTCGGCTCATCTACTTATCAAGGCCAAGGGTTCTCTTAGCTTAGGATATAGTACTCCAATAAGACTCATATAATATGCATTGTGACATGAGTCCCGTACTCTTACGCATACTTTGTAACACTCATATGCTCTTGCCTCAATCTTGAAACTTTCTCAATTCGTCTTGATAATATGGTGGGTTAAATTTTCTCCTCATTAAGTGCTTCATCGAGTTCCATGTAATCCCTTCCCTACTCAAGATTTTTTGTCTTCATATTTTTCCACCAAACCTTGGCAAAACCTCTAAGTCGCATACTAATTACACCTTCCTTCTAATGGTTAGGACTCGAATATTAAATTTTATTTACTTGAAATTCCCAATCCAAATATTCATCTAAAAAACCATACGCATCAAATTTAGGTATTCTTAATCTTATGTCTTCATAATCATGGCTATAATTTTATCAACCAACCATAGTTCAAATAATTGATGCTATAATGAAATGGACAATTGGCCCTCCTTACCTTAATTATTCTATACCTTCAACACAAAGTACACACATACACTTTACTGTTCTCTTCTACGTTCCTTGTATATACACTTCAACACTAAATTTGACAACAACGCCAATATTCTTTAAACAATAAAACAGAAAAGAATTGATAGTTGGCCTTACTTCTCTCGATAACACCTTAAATCATCCTCAACTCTACTATAATTTCCACCAACTATGCTTGAATGTACACTCATACATCCAAAGATCAACAATTGGCTCACTTCACTATATTGCCAAAGACTATGCACCACATACCAATCTTCAAATTACAGTTACCCTTAAGCACTAACACATTACATCCTATAAATATATGCAATTCAAATTATAGTAGCATCCAATGGATTACTTGATTTTATGAAACTACAGAACACTAACCACAATATTACCACAAGTGCTTTATCAAGCATAAGCAAGTAAGGACAACACACATATAAAAGTTTCGAAGAGAAAAACAACAACACCTATCTCCTTCTTCCGCTAAAAAATTCACCATCACACATACCTACACCTACTATTAGACAAGTCACTAAATACAAAAGTGGGCACTTCTTCTTTCCAAATTACAACACATGCAACCACTTCTAACTCCAGTAGCACACTACGTATTCCGGCAATCAATACAATACTAAACCACCACTCAACAAACTCATGAAGAAGGCTACACACTATTACCATATTTACGTAATCATAGTAGCAACATGACAACAATACCTTCTACTTTTCACTAATGACCTACAAACACTAGCAATTGTTGTAGTACAACCTTAAACACCACCTAACAATCTATTGTTAGTTTTATAGTTTGACAAATGTTTGAATTGAGACCGACTCGTAAGGAGTATGGTCCTAGGTTGGTTCTTGTATACCAATGGTTTATGATTAGTTTATGTGCCCATGAACCATGATTTTTTTTTTTTAGTATTTTGCTACCTTACTTGCTTCCCCCTTAATTAGAAATTTAATTTTTCAAATGATTCTTCTTTTAGGTTTGCGAAATAATTTAGTTGGTTTAAGCATTCGACTTGAAATAATAAGATTCAAATATAATATTATTGAAAATTTCACCGTTACTAAAAGTTTCACCATCAATAAAATTGTAAACTGCAAAATTTACTTTTTCGAAATACCTTATCTTAATGGAAAGCTAAATTAATTGAAATTGTAAATTACAAACTTTGATTTGTTGGAGTACATGTATGCTAACCAAACAAGAAAGTAAATTAGGTTATAATAATACACAAAAAAAAAAAAAAGAAAGTTCATACATGAAAAAATTAGTAGTAGTAGGAAAAATATTTTAATTGTCATTTTTAAAATCGGGCTAAAAGTGTCTATATATCTGTTAGCCAAATTAGACCACCATAGTTCATTATGATATCTTAGAAAGCCTTTAGTGTATTAGTTAATTTTAAATTAGGAAAAAAAAACCTAAGTTTACATACTTATCCATTTAATTTTTGTAGGGAAAAAAATACCAAATATTTTTTTATTTATTTTCACACCTGAATTGGTGAGCTTAACCATCAGTTCAACAGGTGGTTTAGTCCACCAAACCGACGCACTTTCATCATTGAACCGCCAAGGCTCTTAAGGCCCGGCGGTTCACTACATGGTTTAGGCTAACCAATGGCGGCTCCAACTGGTTTGTTGACTCTTAGGCCAATTCCGGGTTAATTTACAATTCAAAATCAATCTAGGTCTAATTGTGCGTATATTGATGTGACCTTATTTATATATTTTAGAAATATATAGGAATAATAATCACATGACAAAGTATATTTTTGAAAATTCATGGGAAACAAACTAGTAGAGATTGTCTTATGCATATTACTGAGTATAGCCAGCATTTGCTATCAAGACCGTAACTATAATTAGATTTTTTCTGTGTGGATTCTTTATTATTATAATTAGATTTGTTCAATAAAAAAAATGCAGTTGGGCAATTGAGTAGCAAGGTGAAAAATTAGTAGACTGAATGAGAAAAAAAAATGATATATAAATAGGATACTTTCGAAATCTTCAGGGATTAGACTTTTGGTAGCCAAGGTCAGTCATTGGTGCATTTCTGACTGCTGCTGCCTTTGTTTGGATGAGTATGTGATTAGAGGCGAAATCTCAACAAGGGAAAAACTCTGATAGTGTTGCACAATGGAATTAGGAGAACCAAAGTATTATTTTGTAGGAGCTGAAGAGTAACAACTGCAAGACAAGATGAATGAAATTGGTTTTATCAATTGTTTACAAGAGATAATAAGTATCCTCCGACTTGATCTGGAGATAAGAATTAGATCCATTGATCAATTATTTTGTTCATTGCTTAAATGTTTATCGATGATGTTGCTCTGCTAAAATGTTCTTCTGCATAATTTATTCACAAGTTTGATGAAATTTCTACTTCTAGAATAGCTGGAAATAGATTTTTTTTTATAAATAAGAATTAAGGAGTTAATCTGCCATGCATCTTTTAAACTTTGCATTCCAGTTATATGGTTCATTATATGTTTTTCATTTTGCAGTATATGCTCATGTGGTTACCAATCCTATCATTATAGTGCAAAACCATTTGATAATTGTTTCCATCCCTACAATATTTATGTTGCATTGAATATATGCTCTAATGTGATAAAATTTGGTTCAAATCAGGGCAACAGAATATGTGTATTCTAGATAAAACTCTTGGTGGAAACAAAGTTGCCATAAGTTTGCTTGATGTTTCGCTTTTGGTGGAAATAAGAAACGAATGCTACATGATCCTGCTATTAATCCTTGCCCAAATCTTTCCATAGAACAATATGCCATGAAAGAGGAGCAGATGAATGTGAACCACTTTCATGAAAAGCTCCAAAGTTGAAAGATATAATGAAAACACAGGCAGGAAGGAGAAGAGCCGAGAAAAGGCACAAATCCTTGTTAGAATATTTAGAAGAGTTTTACGCGAAGAGGGATGGGCAGGACTGATGGATGTTGCTGCCTTTTTCTTCTTAACTTTTGTAGCCTTAGGTGCTTGACTCAAGTAATGGATGTAAGGACATGACACCAAGAAGTAACATTTCTAATTGATAGATTAACAGCATGTGCTTCCCAAGAGATAGAAGCATTTCCATTTGGGATATTTTAAATATTTCAGTTGTGAAGGTGGTTTTTGCACAAAATCAAATCATCTTGTGTGAATGAGTTAAGCTACTTACGAGTTACTTGAATTTGGTTCCTTTTAAGCTCAACTTGGCTCGAGCTCTAAATCTGGCTCACGAACTTGCTCATTTAGGTTCATTAGTCGACTCATTGAACTTGTAAGCTACTCGTAAGTAGGTTTATGAGTTTTATATATATTACATATATTATATATTATTAAAATCTAAATGTTAATATCTATATAATATATATAAATATATAATATGTTATAGGATAATATGTGATATAGAATTTAATTCTTATTCATTACTCATTAATCTATTTTTTTATATATTAATTCATTTTATATATTACTTGAAATCAGTTCACTTAAGGGTAGGGTATGCTCGAGCTCAATTAGTTTTGAACTTAAAACAAAACTTGTTTATCTAAACAAATAAAACCCAAACCTAAATTATGGGGTCAATAAAAAGCTTAGCTCAAACTCAAGCTCGATAATTTTTAAACGAGCTAAGTTTAACCCTTTAAAAGCTCAGCTTAGCTTAAGTCGGTTTGTTTGCAACCCTAAAATTACATAGATGCCACCTCTATTATAAACATGGGACAATCTACATTGGAAGTTGGATAAAGAGTAAAATATTAGCTATTTCGTCTTCTAGATCTATTTTGATGTTGTGATGCTAATGGCTACTCTGATAAAATTAGGCTATCCTAAAAACATATCCTAATTTGTGAAGAATAGGTCTAATTTAAGTAGGGTGTATCAATATATCCATGTTCTGCCCATATTTTGGTAATGAAATTGAAAAGGCTATAATACCAATTTATAACCACCCGGTTGAGAGGTGTATGTAACATTTTAGCTTACTGACGACTCCTTGTATGCTTTTGCCAATTGCATAATACTTTTAAGCTGGCCTTCGTTTGTTGGAGTGTAGTATGTCTGGTTTGTGGTGTTAATTTTTAATAATATTTTTAGTGCATAATCTAAAATTCCATGAGCATGGAAATTGGCTAACGTTAATGTAGAAAGTCTGCAAAGAATAAATATAAATCCTATATAAACTTAGGAAAATATAGGTAACATGTGCCTCGTTGTGCCTATGGATGCACTGATTGTTTCTTTTTTATGTTTTGTAGTATGAATTTAGTTTCATAAGTTGCTTCCACAAGAACCTGATCTTGTAGCTATGTCTTCGTTATGCTATTTCACAAATTGCTTCCACATGAACCTTGCAAGTATTATTATCAGAGTTTCCATGGGGTAAGTGTGATCCTAGCAACCAAGCGCAAAATTGCACCATTTGCTCTAATCACATTGATAAATCATTTATTGATCTTGTTTACCTGCTATTACTGAGCATATTACTTATAAATTGGCATTCTCTCGGGTTTGTTGCAGTTATGTGACTTTGCCGGTGACTCAAGTCAGCTAGGAAGGATACTAGCTTAAATCTAGGGCTAATTTCTTTGGGTTTGTTGTTCTACAGTAAGTTAGCAATTTTTGTCCTTATTACCCTTTAATTTCAATTGAAACTCGTCCAGAAATTGAAATGCGAAATGATGCATTGGAGTACTATTTAGGTAGTTGACTCTATTACCTCTTAAGGCTACTGATGCATTGGAGGCACAAAATGTTGGGAAGCTGAGATGCAAGAGGCTAGCTAATCTTATTGGGTATTGCGTTTCGAGTTTACAAATTTTCATTACTCAGGAGTACTTCAGCTGTAGCTCGTATGCTCAACAGCATAAATGTTTGTAAAGGTCAAATTGCATTTTGGCCTTATGTACATTGAAAGTTATTATTTCAATCCATTTGAGGTTGATTTTTTTATTTTTTTTTTTAATTGCTCTTTTCAGGGGAAAATTAAACTCTATTGAATGGGCAATGCATCCAAGAGTTGCCGTTTACATTGCAGAAGTCTTAGATTATTACTGTTATAACGAGGGCCTCTGTATCTTTTTCATTTTTATCACTTTAAACTTTGTTACTTAGATGGCTTATCCTATTGTTTTAATGTAATTCGAAGTAAATTATTACACATACTTTGTACGAAGAATTAATATCGTATAGACAACGGTGGATACTGAATCAATTTACTATTTAGTTTATATTATACAGCAGAAATGGGTTTTTGAATAGAAAGTTAACTTTTAGCCCAAAATAAAAAAAGAAAAGAAATGAAAAAGATAAGGAATAGAAAGTTAATTTATCTATTTTTCAATTGTTATTATATGTGCAATTTATTAACATAAAAGAAGTAAAAAAAGAAAAAAAAAAAAAGGGAATCTAGAGCTATTTAAATGGCAAAAAGGTTCCTATAAACTATTTGTTGTAATTATTAAGACATACTGTAGTTTCACTAAAAATAATTTAGCAACTAAATCTTATACTATAATGGGACACAATATTGTGATCCATTAATGTATTGGGGCAGAAATTTTTGTCCTATAAAATATATTCCATTATATGGAAACATAGTTAAACAAGACAACAAGACACATTTAGTGTTGTATTAACAAGCCTATTAGGATGCTTTAATATGCCTTAGTAGTTAATATGCTGTGTCCTATTAATCTATTACCATGCCCAGCTAGGGGACACAACTAGGACACAATTATTTAATGTCCCAATAGCTGAAGTGTCCCAATTGATAATGTTTAAGGACGTAATTTGTTGTCCCAATAGATGAAAATTGTTTTAGTGAATTACCTTACATTGCTTTATGAACATACTATATGCTCAATCATAGTACACTGATTACTCAAATTACAACACCACTCGACAATTTCACCTCTACGCCCTCACACAAGAATACATGCCATCGCCATCAAGGGCTTTTGGCTTCAAATTAAGTGCTTATTCTAGAATAGAGAAAGTGTCTCTCAATAGATTTTCGCAAAACCTTAATGTTGTTTTTAGTCAAACAAGCAAAACTAGTCACAACCATTTTTCAACAAAGATATTAGAAATGAATCCTTTTCATGAAGTCTATGTTGTGGTGTACAGTAATTAAACCTTTTTGGATATATCATTCTAGAGTGTTAATACTCTTCTTGAATATGATATTGCACCTTTAACCAATTTGCTTGTAACATGAAGCACACTTGAAACAATTTTCCTAATGTAAGTAATCCTTTAATTGAATCTAAAACTAAGGAAAGAATTATACTTGATGATTTAACTCGGAATCAAAAGCAAATCTCTTGCCATCGTACCTTTGCTTTAATATCAAGATGATAAGCTACTGTAGATAAACACATTGAGCAATATCATGCAAAACAAAATAGGTGGGTCCAACTAAGCTATAGACAAAAATAAAGGTGGTTTTAGTGAAGGTTTCAATAATTCATGAGCTGCTCAAGTAGATATGATACACCAAATAAACACTAAGTAACTTAATCTACCATTTGAGATATGATGCACAAATGAGAAGTTAGAGTTAGTCATCACAATCCTTGCTAAATGAATTAATAAGAGTTAGAAAACAAGAGATTTATCAAGGAAGCAATTGGATATATTACATAATCAATATAAAAGCTTACAAACATACATATATATACATAGCGGCAATTTAGTAAATAAAATGAAATATAAGATGCCCTAATGGCATTTCTATAAAAGAGTGTAATGCAAACATAATGGTGTTTTGGTAATTAACAAAAGATGTAAGAAGCCCTAATTGCATAATTATAAATAAGGTAAGTTGATGAGCTAATAAGTTAATGAGTTATCTTGATGAGCTAATGAGTTAGTGCAATGAGATGTTGGGATAAGCTGATGTCTAAGACTTTGTTGACCTATTATGATGTGCTAAATTGTCCTGGTAGACTTGTTTGTAAATTGAGTTAACCTAATTAAGCCAAGCTAACCTATCTAGCCTGACTCTTGTTGTTTGTGATTGCTTTCTCCATTCTTGAGAAGCTCTCAGATAGATCTCCAAATGAGCTCTCCAACAATTCTCTGCATAAGCTCTCCAATAAGTCTTTGTCACATGAAGAGCCCATCAATAGGTCTTTGCTACATGAGGTCGAGTCGATATACTATAGCCCATCATGGGACCTCTACCATTTATGAATCATAAACTTCATAGCATAATTCAAGGACATCTCCATGTTCCTTCGCAAAAGCCCACTTGCTTATCCATACTATAACCACACTACATTAAATGCAATGTAATATTTGGGGTTCTTTCCCCTTAAAGCCCACATAGCCTAACCGTACAACTCCAAGTGTTTAATGGGAGGAGACAAGTATAAAGCCCAAAATGATAATACCCTAATTATGTTAGAAGATCTTATCAACTTAAGTGCCTAAATCCTAAGACAAAAATTCCTAGGTTAAGCGCTATGAGCTAGTCAAAGGTTGGGGTCCAAACTATAAATACCTCAACCCTTTTTCTCTTAAAGGTGACAAACACATTCTCACTTAACTTCATATTTGAACGTCCCACTCTTAGGATTTACATACTTTTCCCATAAGTATAACTGACTTAAGCATCAAAACGGCCTTACTAGACAACTCCTTGGCTGTTTTACTCTCCCTTGTCCATCTTGTAGGCCATCTCTATTACATTCTCATTAACCCAAATCAATCTTAAGCTAGCCCATCTAGTTTTAAAGGCCCAATCCACTTTACTAATAGAATCTAAGACCAATAAAGCTAAGCTAAGTTTTTGAAGGCTTAAGCTTGATTTGTTTAAAAATTATCAAATTTGAGCTAATCTAAGTTTTTATCAAGCTCAAAAATTATACAATTAGGCTTGACTCAGTTAGATAAACGAACTTCATTTTGGGCTCAAATATAGCTCATTTATAAATCAATTGATTGAAGCTTAAATTAAGTCACTTGTAAGCAGCTCAACTCATTTGTACTCCTATAGTTATGTGATAAAGTTAAAACTGAAGAATCATAAAATACAAAATGAATAAATTTATAAATCAATAGATGAATGAATGATGAGTAAATACTAAGTTAAATGTAAAATCAAACCATATGATATTATTTATATATATATAAATATATATTAGTTTAGGGGTTTTAATTATATATTATATGTAATATATATAAGTTACAAGCTTGCTTATGAGCATGCTCACAAGCTAACTCATGTTAGCAATATAAATGAGTTAGCTCATTAGTCTAAATTAGAGCTCTAGTTTGGTATATTTAGATAATAGAGTTTTATTTTTAACTTAAACTCAACTTATCTATAAATTCAAATCAATCTGAACTCACATAGCTTGTGAATAGCTTGACAAGTTAGGACTAATATCTTCTATTAGGATCATAAGCTTTAGACTTATGTGGCAGCATTGGGCTATGATGTACAGTATTTGCAATGGACGATGGGTTATGTATCCAATAATATATTATATGTAATATAATATATAATTATTTATAAAGGATAGGGGGTTATGTATTCAATTATATATTATAATATATATATATATATATATATTAGTTTTTGGGTTATATATCCAATAATTTATTATATGTAATATAATATATAATTATTTGTAATAGACGGGGGTTATGTATTCAATTATATATTATATATAATATATATATTAGTTTTTGGGTTTTGATTATATATATATGTAATATATATAAATTATGAGCTTGCTTACGAGTATGCTCACAATCTAACTCATAAGTTTGCTCATTAGCGATATAAACGAGCTAATTCAGCAATCTAAATTGGAGCTCTAACTTAATTTGTTAGATAAAAGAGTTTTATTTTAAATTCAAACTTAGATCATCAATAAATTTAAATGAATTGGAGCTCAAATTGCTCTAACTAGTTAGGAGCTCTATGTTCTACTATGACCGTAAGCTTTAGACTTGTGTGACGGCTTTGGGCAGTAACGTACATTATTTGCAATGGACGATGGGTTATGTGTTCAACTATGAGCCACGGTAATGGGTTGCTTTGCTTTTCTAATTTTCATTGGATCATGGCCTTGCTTCATGAATGGGATGCGAACATGGCTATTAATTTGCTTCATGGACTTGGATGTGATGGACTTTTGCATCACGATGCTAGACCAACTACAACCTAGATTAGGCTTTACCACATCGCTACTTCAACACAAGGACATGGGCCAAGACATCTGCATCCTTTGAATGAACAAATGGTCTTTGATTCACTTTTGGCCCTCATTTCACGAAACTTTTTTACACTTTGTCAAAGGTGAAAAGTTACTTATCAAATATTGGGCTAAGCCCATAATTTATTTTGGCTAGTTGGTAGGGCTAAGGTATCCAGTGCACATTATGATGACTCAAGGAGAATTGACTTGATAGGTTTAGAATAAAGAGCGTTGGATCAATTCATTCGCCTCCAAACTTTCTCAAGTAAGATCATATACTCATGAGGAAGGTTCTTAGCCTTGGACCCATCAGCTAACTCTTTCAAGATAACCATGAAATGAGTAATCGCTTATAAATACCAAATCATTCCTTCTAATTTGTGACTTTTGGAGAGATCAGAGAAATAGTAGCTTTTTCTTCTCATTTCTTATAAAGGTATTTTGGGGTTAGTTTTCCATTGTGAACTTATTCTTTAAGATCAAATAAGCAATTTAAACAAGGAATCTATCATACTTGCTAAAGCTGTAAGGCTAAAGCTTGAGGTTTTCTAAGACTTCCTTATTTGTCGCTTATGCATTTGATGCTCTGAGATTACATATTTCTCCTTCCTATCTTATTTTCTCTTAACCATCCCATTAGATTTCATTCTAACATCACTCCTCTAAGGTCATGTGTAATGCATAATTAATATAGCATGCACGTGACCAATTTGATCAAAACCCTAGTATCTTTATACTTGCATTGACTTTTAACAATTTTTATATGTATGTTTCCAAATCTACACATTTTTCCTATTAAAAATATAAAAATACACACCTAAGTATAATAAAGATTAGGTAAAAATTTATAGATATCCATAATTTTAAACTGTCAAGTAACTTGATACATAGGTTTTAAGTTGATTACCTCATCTAAAGGAAGCTAAGTTGTCCCATTCCAATGGCCTCTTAATGCCATTTGAATGGCACTTGTGAATCTCATATCCAACAGCATTCAAGTCGTTTGCATATCTCATTAAATGAGGGCAAACACGTCAAAGAATCATAAGGCAATTAAGAAATATATGAAATCTCCTCTCACAATAACTAATCAATAAGTTGGAAGGCTATTCTAGGCAATGAAATAACTAAAAATTAACTAGTCTATTTCAAGCTAAGGATACTATTATAGTCCCATATAGGAAAATAATATAAACTAAATGTTGTACTTAAATTTAAAAGGCTCTTCTACCTATTAGGTTAGTCTTTTTGGTTAAGCTCTTCTCTTGAGTTTGGGTCATAATATTTGATACTCTCGTTGAGAGGCCAATCTCAAGAAAGGAGCGACTAGAAAAGGAATGACCTAAAATAAGTTTATATGGATGAAAACTATTCAGAGCAAGCCAATGTGAGTATTGGCTTTTAAAAAGAGATAATCATGTTACACTTCCACGTAGAAAAGTAACATGAACTAAATATTATACTTAAGTTTAAGATATTCTCCCACCTATCAAGTTAGGCTTTTGAGTTGGGCTTTCTCTTTAGGCTTGGATCATAACAGATACCAAGCTGTGAATTTTTTCTAGTTTTCTTGTTAAATTTGTCATCATGGGGATCTTGGTGTTGTTTTGATTATTTTGCTATTGAAGAACTTAAGATGACTCAATTATGAATAGATCGATTGAATAATATCAGATTGTACAAGTGTTACATGGTGTTTTTAAAGAAAGATAAGAACTGAAGTTAAGAAAAAGAAGAGAAGAATCAAGCTACTGTGATCTTGAGATTCTCTGCTGTAGGAGATGAATTCGAAGAAGAACTTGATCGTATGAGACCGACTTGACGGAATTGAGTTTGAGCAGGACTTTGGTGAGTTATAATTCTATTGTTTTTACTTTATGGCTAGCATTATTTCCATTTATTTAAATTTTCGGGGTAGTGGATAACAAGATAAAAACTAATGAAACTTCAGATACCAAATTACTATAAACAAATAGTTTAGGCACCAAAGAACAAGAGAGGTAGTTTTGTCAAAAACAAGGAATAAAGGAAGAAAGAGAGGGGAAAAAACTGGTTTTTATTGGAAAAAAGGAAGAGACAAAAAAAAAAAAAAATCGCTTTTGACCTGTCAATTAAAAAGTATGTATATGATATAGTCATTTTTTAAATCACTACACCATAAGATTTTCCGGCTTTGATTGGTATTGACTTCATTATACAGGATCTCCATATAACATTATCAATGATTTCGGTCAAAAGACTCTAACCAAAATATAGTAGAATATATATATTGATAGATAGATTTACCAGCTGGAGATCGAGACTTATTCGGAAGTGGCCTGTACTTTTGAAATCTCTATATTCTTCTTTCTTTTCAAAAGTAAATGCTTTATCTTCTCTTTATTTCAACAAACAATATAATGAAGAAAGCTTAATTGACGTTCCAACACAAACTAGAAGTGGTAACTCGTATTGCGTTTATATGGTGGTAAACTTTTGTTAATATTTCTTACAAAAAAAAAAAAAAGAATTTGGGTTATATATATATATATATACACACATTTTAAACTTATTAAAATTTTTGTCAATATTATAAGAAAAAATTGTTTAACTGTGTCACTCCCTAAGCTTTCTCTATTCCAAACCAGGATTAGATTCTTAGGGCATCAAATTTGTAATGGTACAATGATCCCAATCTATAGGTCAATAGAATTTGCATCTAAATTTCCAAATAAAATCAAACATAAGAATCAACTTCAAAGATTCTTAATTAGTTTGAATTATATTGTTAATTTCTCTCCAAATCTTAATATTTTATATAAACCCCTTTCATGAAAAATTGAAGAAAAATCCTTCACAATAGTCAGAAAGACACACTAATATTGTAAAACAAATTAAAGAAAAAATTAAAGAAATTCTATGTTTACATATAGTAGATCCATCTCTTTTTAAACTAGTGAAAATAAATGCATCTAATATAGGATTCAGTGAAATTCTTAAACAAAAACAGAATGATAATGAATATGTTGTTTAGTTTATTTCAAAACATTGGAATGAATGTTACAAAAATTACTCTATAATCAAAAAGGAAATTTTAGCAATTATATTAATAATATCCAAGTTTTAAGACGATTTGTTAAACAAAATTTTTCTTTTAAGAATTGATTGTAAAGTTGCAGAAAATGTTTTTATTAAAAGATATCCAAAATATTGCTTTTAAGCAAATTTTTGCTAAATGACAATCAATTTTATCTATTTTTAATTTCAAAATTGAGCGTATTAATGGATCATCAAATTCTCTCCCTCGCTTCCATACTTATGAATTTTTACAGGGAGATGTCTCCTAAAAAAGATAAGGGGAAGAATCCCCTGACTCCAAAAAAAAAATTGCCTCACTAATGTCCATTCATGGCTAGAAGCCACAAAACCCTAAAATAAACCAATAATTATCAAGGATGAATCATCATCCAAAAACAAACCATCTTCCATAACTCCCAAAATTGAAGCACCAATGACCTCTCAAACCAAATGCAATGAAATTTCTGAAGTCCAAATAACCCATGAATTTCTTAGAGCATTTGCAACTGCTCTACACTTACTAATAACCTCTCCAATGACGCCATCAATGATTTAGATACTCAACAAATGGAAGAAATAATCCCACTAAAGAAAATGTTAAATCAGAATGTCCAAATTACCGACGTAGCATCTTCTTCTGAGAAATCTTTAGCTTCTCAAAAATTAAAATTTTTCACCAAAGGAATTTTTAAATATATCTTTTCGGTAGAAAAAGGTATTTTTGAAAAGGATGCTTATGATTATGCAAAGAAAATTTTCACTAACAATTTTTCTTTTATTCCTTATGATTTTTATAAACCAAATGAATTTTATGAAAGAATTTTAAGTGAAACTCAATCAGTTTTATTTAAACATTTTGAATCAAATGAAGTAATTAGTTACTCAATCGTTAGAATTCATAAGGTCATTAATCTTAATAAATGGACTAGCTATCCTGCAATGCCTATCAAATTTCAAATACATCCAATGAGTCCACTATCTAATTATTGAGATATTTATAATTATTATGATTATAAGCAAGCCTGGTCAAATGTTTTTTTCTGAATGAACCTAAGGAGATCACACACATGGTTGATTTTCTTCGAAAAATGTTTTTCCAAAAACATTCTCCACTGGTTTGCACATTGGTGAGATAAATTTGGAGCCACCAATGAAATCATTCATGAAAAAGCCCTTAATGAATATAATTTATTTATCAACAAATATGTCCTAACTAATCATGAATAATGTTTTTAAAAAAAATATATTGAATTTTACGTATATGAACATATCTTGAGTTATGACTTGGTTTTATGAATATAAGACCAACAATGAATCCAAGACTACCATTTTAACTAGAAGATTTAAAGTTAAATGGTGGGATGGATTTAAAATGTGGAACAAAGTCGAAGAAAATGCAATCCTTAATTGGATTAAAAACCAATCTTTAATTGTTCCAGCAAATGTTTCAACTCCTCCAATTCCCTTCTTTCATGACAAGATATTTTTAATGACATCAATGGCTCATGTTAGTTCTTTAGAATAAATGAAGGAATTATTGGAGAAAACACTAACATGCTTGAATGAATCAACTTTAGAATTAGAATATCATCATAGTGGTGATACCAATAAAGATGATTACTACAGGATAGATTTAAGTGATCCGTAGAATATATGTATTTTAAATGAATTTTTCAATGTATGTATTTTGTATTTCCAATGTAATTAGTGCATTATAATACTTGTAGAAATACCCTACTCACATGTATCATAATGCATAATGACGTTAAAATCCATTTTTTGACAAATGATTCACCTTTTGTAACTTTTCACTATTTGCCACAATAATCTACCTTTTCACAGTTTATATAATACCCTGTAAACCTCATTTTTTTATAATAAGACTCCTCTTTCTTCAGAAGGAGATAAAATTTTTTACACCAATTTTTCCATTCTCTCCTTCTCACCCTCTCTCAAAACACTCTTCCATCCCTACCTCACTTTCTTCTCTTCTGATCTTCCATATAACATTCCTCTTTCCTTTATCCATTCACAAAACATACTTCTTTTCTATCTTCCACAATTAAGAAGCTATCGTATGCTTCTATTCTAAGGTATACACATACCTTCTAATGTTTCTTTCCTAAGTTCAAGAATACCTTCATAGGTTTCTCCTTAATGTCATCTTAAGGTTTTTTTTTAGTAAATGATCTGTATGTAATGCTCTTGTTTTAATGAAATAAAAGTTTTACCTTCATTTATCTTTCTCTTTCTCTTCTTATCTAATGGTGGGAGTCTCTATCTCTGTATGGATATATCTCCATAAGATTTATGATTTAATATTTCTTTATTTGATTTTTGTATAAAAACCTCACTTAAATCGGTTAGATATACTGCTTGTAATGGTTTACTTTTAATGTATATTTAACATTATGCATACAACCCCAGTACTCTTGGCTATGCCACTCGTTGTGGTTAATATTTAATGTCTACATGCTTATTTAATGCTTATGTTATTTATGATTATGTTCATGTATGAGTGTTAATGTTATTTAAAAAACCATTTATAAGATATATTAGCTAGAAACCTGATGGTGTGGGCTACTGGTCTAAAGTAAGATAACCAATCCTTTGTCTGTATGGATAATAACACACTGTACTTTATTTAAATAATATCTCAAAATATCAAAGATAATGATGGGAATGATTCTATAGAATTTTTATGTTATTTGAAAAAAACTATAGAATTCTCAGAATATATAGTATAGGCATATAACATTTTAGGAGAAAGTTTTTATTTATATGATGTCTATTTTAAGAATTAATTATTTTCTTGAATTTTCTAATCTTTTCATTGTTTATTTCAATCTTTAATTTGTATTTCCCATCTATTATTTTAATTTGTCTTTCATATCTATTATTCATGCGCTGTTCCTTTTTTAATCGTTTTTACAATCTTATTGTAGTACATAAGTTTATGCCAATTTTATAAACATAAGATGCTAATTCCTTATATGATAATTCATTATCAGGAATTTAGTCATTGTTTTCCTCTTTGATTTTATCCCTAACTTATTATCCTATTAACTTAGATAAACTAACTAAAAACTTTTCTTTTAAAAAAAGGTTAATTGTAATCATTTCTAAGAAGGACTTTTTGGAAGAAAATATCTTTATATTAACGGAATTCTCTTAGAAATCTATATTTCATATTAGATAAAAAATCTAAGGTTTTATCCCTAATGTGAGAATAATCTCTTATTAAATGTTAACTAATTGAAAAAAAAAATTATAGTATTGACTATATCTTGAATTAGTTCATCATTTTTATCAAGAATTTTAATTCTATTTTAATCAATTTTATACGAAGTTAGAATAATAATTTATTATTCCTCAGTAAGATAATTATCCCACCGTTCTTTTAATTGTCTAATAAAACCAGAAATTAAAAGCAGTGTTACCTAATAATTAGTAACATTTGGAATGATTTTATCTGTATTTAAAAATATTATCATTTGATTAAGAGCATGGAGAATTTTTTATTCTATGTTTACATTTATGTTCTTTTCATTGGTGGATTCTGTAGAATATTTCTTTAGAAAATTATCATTTTTTTCTTTAAAAATTATATCAAGAGGTATAACTTTGATAGTATAATTTTTTAGGTTCTTTCCAATTAATTTTATTAATTTTTTCATCGGATTCATTTATTTTTAAATTTTTCAAAGAAATATTTGATATTGAATCATTTTCTAAACCATTATCAGTTTCATTAATAACATTAATTTTCTTTGAAGGTATATCATCTATAATAATACCCCTTAATCTTGAAAATGTTTATTGGTGTTTCCATGTTTAAAATATTAATTGGTTTTATTAAAGTTTCTTCTTCGAGCATTTTATTTTTTAACAACCTTTTCTTTTCTTCTAAGACTTTTAAAAATTCATTACTCAGATTTTTAGGCATTTTGAAAGGTTTGAATAAAGGTACATTTTTATTAGTTGAAATTTTCTCATAAGTTTTATTTACTTCATTATTTATTACATTTTCCATTCTATTTAATTGTTTACCTATAGTGCATAAGTGTTGATTTATGTAATTATTTGGTTCTATTATTTTCTTAATTCTTGTGCCTTCATTTTCTGTTGCATTTTTAAAAGGAGCAAGTTTTATTTCAGTATTTTTATGAATAGATTTTATATTGTTAAGTGTTGGATAATTAGATTCTATAATCTGTTCATTACTTAATTGCCATTTAAAACATTGGTTTATGATATTAATTTCTTTAAGCTTCAAATAATATTCTTTAAACCATTCAAAGAAATATATTTGGAAGCTATTTATATATATATAATCATAATATTCTTCTTTTATTTGTTTAGCAATACCATTGAAAGTATTAAAAGACCATTTTCTAATTTTCTAATTTTTGAATGAATTAAATTCTTTATTTAGAAAAACTCTAGTTGGTTCAAAAGGTTTTTCTATAACATTGAGGTCTGGGTCTCTTATTATAAAAGCAGACGGTTCTTCATATTTGGATTTATTATTAGGTTAGTAAATTAGTCTAGTTATATCTACCCTATTATTAACTATCCTACTAAGTGAAGGATTGTTTTGAACATTAATCTGATCATTAGATTGAATATTAATTGGTGAATGAATTCTAGGAGGATGCAAATCTACTGATCTCCTAAATGAAGATGACATTGATTTTATTTGTAAGGATCTTCCAAGTGATCAAAAGATCTCCTAGCAAATTGGATTGTTACCTTACCTTTAGAATACTGAATTATATTTGAAGGTTTGGTATTACAAATTGTTAGTTTTGGAAGAGGATTATTTACTTCCCATTGTTCAGGCAAATTAACCTGATTCCATTGTATCATTCTAGGTATTGAAATATTAGTTTTAGTTAGATCTGTTTGAATTAAAGGAGTTTGATCTCTTTTATCAAATTTATAGGCTTTAGACCCAAATGTAGTTTTCATTAATTTAAAATACATTTTGTAAATTATAGCCATTGGTAAAGCACATTCTAACATCTTATAATTACATGTTTTAATTTGAAGAATTAAAGAATTCATTATGATCCTATCCCTAAGATCAAAGGTAATATTTAGATGATATTCAAATTGTATTGGTCCAATACTAAGACTAGTTTTAATTATAGTATGAATTGATCTTTCATACTTTAATTCTCTAGCATTCCTAAGACCATTAGGATTGAAGTATCTAATCCTAATTTAGTAATGGGTTTGGCTTCTACCTAGATTAGACCTATATGTATATAATTCCATTCTTTTACATATTTTTTGATTGATTCATTATTTAAAATTTTTATTGTTATTAAGCCGTTAGAAATAGGGATATATTTTTCTTTTGTGGCTATAACATAATTATTTATTTAAAAAAATTTTTATTTAGTCATTTGGTAAATTTGATCATAAGATGTTTTTTGAATTTTCCAATAATTAATTGCTTCATCAAAACCTTTCATATATATTTCATCTCTATTATTTAATATAGATCATTCTGTTTACTTTATAGAAGCACAGCTAGAAGGAGATGGTTATTCCAAATAAATTCATGGTTTTCACAATTCTATTTTTCCTAATCTTATAGATCCATTTCACGAGGTTAATTCTAAAAATTTATTTAATGATCCCCAGTTATGACTCATATACTACCCTTAAAATTAAGCGGGATTTAAGTCAAGCCTTAGTGGATATATCACAAAACAAGATATTTTCACAAAGGAATCACCTCTAATGAATGGTAAATATAAGATATAGGTTTCTACAAAGAAAATTATCTCAAGTGAAAATTAAAATAAATTCATAAGACTATATACTTCAACTTAGCTCTAATACCATAAGGCAACTCAGGAGGATCTATCTTAAATAATAGATAGGAAAGACATTTATAACATCGTAATTGCTTATAAGATTCTTTCTTATATTTTTTATCCATTGATTTTTTTTTTTCAGAATTTTTAAGGGATTTTCTCTTAAAATTCCTTCTTAGTTTTTTATTTAAACATTGTGAACATTTATCATTTCTTTTCATCTTTTTATCAACAAAAGTTGGATCATATGTGTATAGAAATCACTTAAATCTCGATGTTTTATGTGTTGTTCTTTTTTTAATTGTTTTTACAATCTTATTATAGTACATAAGTTTGTACCTATTTTATAGACATAAGATGCTAATTCCCCATATAACAATTTATTATAAAGAATTTCGCTATTGTTTATATATATATATATATATATGTATATATAGAGGGAGAGAGTTGGTTATACGTTCAAGATAATTGATTTATTGTGTAATGACGTTGTTTTGTAACGCATCATTATTGTTTGTACTCTGTTGGTTTTTATATTGCCTATAGACCCATGTCTTCTAGTTTTATTATGATTGTCTAGGTTATATGTAGTGTTAGGAATTAGCAAACCCTACATAAGCGTCGCATGATTTTGATGTTTAAGAGGTTAAGCAAAGGTCATGGTTATTAAACAGTGACCAAGGCCAAATAGATAAAGGTTTTGATGTTAATAAAATACCACTTTGAAATAATCAGTAATAAATGAATACTAATAAAATTAGATATGTGGTTGGTTTGTAAAAACATGAATAGTTTTTTTTTAAACTCTGAATTACAATTAGGGAAATGTCACGTTTACATTTCAACTTTGCCGCTTTTTACAATTTACACCTAAAGTTTTAATTTACCTAATTATATACTCAATTGAAGATTTAATTATTATGATCTACATATCAATTAACTTCAATTAATATTAGGAATGGTTGCTTACTACCTTAAAGGGTTTATGCAATCCCTGTAAAATTATAAACAACCACAGACGGTTGCTAGTAGATTATGTGATTTGAAATGTGTTGCGACTTATAATTTCGCAGAAGGTAACTGGCAACCACTTATGGGAGGTTGGACAAGCCCCTTAAGGTTATGGATGACTATCCCATTGACTAATCATACCGAATGGACTAATGATATAAATTGAAGTTAATTAAAGTGTAAACAGTAATAATTAAATCTTTAATTGAATATATAATTAGATGAGTTAAAATTTTAGATGTATAATTATAAAAAGTAATACAATTGAGGTATAAATCATAACATTAACATAATTATCATTACTATGTGTCTATATTTGATTAGTATTTTTGCATATATCATAGATATTCTAACCAGGAAAGTTAATTGCAGGTCTTTTTTGCAATTATATGTCACTATATTGGGCAAGGACCCATTTCATGTTTTCATTAAACTATTACGAGTAAACTGAAAAGGTCTTTGACGAAGAAACTAACCAGGATTCTATCGGTACATGTAAAATCATCAGGATTTTTGTTGCTCTATCTGCTATCGGCCAACTCTATTTTTTCTCTCTATGAACAGGATGGGGAAGTCAAACCTATTTTATCATAAGAGAAGAATGGTACTGAAACCGTAGGAGCTACGAGGAGGAGCTTAGCAGATCTTTTGAATTCAATTGCTTAATTATGCTTCCATAATGCAAATCCAATCAAAGTTACTTAACGTCCCAAGAAAATTAGACCAAAATCACCAAAGTATGGTTTGCTTTGGCATAATATGCCATACGATTTTGTCTTTAGCACATCTGTTTTTAAAAAGATTACCTATCACTCCTAATTGAGTATGTTAAACCTGGAAATTTCAATAAACTTTAGGTAACTACATAAAAGAGCATCTTGATTAATAGAGTTCTACTATGTTCTTAGTAATATTACTACCCTTCTTACAAAATTGATATCCTTATGAATTTCGTTATATAAATCAAAAACCAAACCAAGTAAAGATTTTACCTTTTAAGCTAGTGAACTGCATTGATATTAATTGTAATGATTCGACGAAACTCGTTACATCGAAATATTGTTCATTTTGACATGATACATTAAACAATTTTGTTCTTTAAGCAACTACTTCACCAAAGGTCATCCATTGCTTCCCCTAAACACGCTTAATGTCAAAGTTCTAATAAACTCCATGCCACTACACTACAAAGCACGTTAATGATAGAGTTTTATCACCTCATGTTTAGACGACATTATAGAATTGGTGGTCCTATTGTTACACCTCATCAATTTTCAATGTTTTCATACAGTTGCTTGAAAATGTATTAGCAGACTAGTAATTTAAATGCTCCTGGTTCCGTTGGTTCATAGTCTCGAATAAGAATTCATCATCCCCATCATAACTATAAGTAGTACGAACAGAGGAATGATAGTTGAACTGAAAATATGGGCCAAATAACATATTCGACTGAAATAGATAAGGATTAGAGGTATGTTTTAAACTTTCAGTTTTCAACGCAAGGGTTTGTGCATTATCCTCAGTCCGCCACATTGGTTCCAAAACAAAGTTGGAAGAGATAGTTTGAGAGGAAGAATCGCTAGCCCTACTAATGATACGAAGAAAGACATCAGTCATCACAGGATATTTAAGACACAACATTTCAACCATGCGAGTCCCTCAAGTTTCAGCTGAGCGTCTTCATCAGTATCCCGATAAATCACTTAATATCATGTATGAATGATATGTAATCCCTATCAATTTTTATATATATATATATATATTTAGGCTTCGTATGTGGCAAGATTTGATCAGGGATAAAACAACAGATGAGAAAATCATTTGAAATCAGAGAAACTTTTGCAAGGATTATTACTTAAAACACGAATAACATTGAAACCATGGAAGAAGGATTGTAAAACTTGGATATTGCTGAAAATGCAATCAATTCTGCACATAATATAAGAACAGTTCATGGCATCTTGCAAAAGAAGAAAATTTTAAGTGAGCTTAATACTCCAAATACACGAGCTTTTCTAAGAGCAACCACCCTTCTATCTACACATGAAAGAACAAAATATGCAATAATTTTGTTCCAAATCAACGTAAAACAAACTAAAAGGAGAAAGGCATGTTTAACAAACCAATTCAAAAACAAATTTCCCATCAAAACTTTTTGCTCAAACTGATATGATCAAGTCGTTGCATGCATTTTGAATCTCTTAGGAGACTAAAACATCTCAAGCAGAGCCACCCGACACAAACCAATTAAGCCTCTTTCACTGCTTGGGCTTCCACTTTCTTATCAGCTTTTTCGCTTTCTGTTTCTGTTTGCTTAGCTACGTCATCGGATTTAGACCCTGATACGGTTGGCTCTGGTGCTGGCTTAGCTTCTTCAATTGTTTTTTCTTTATATGCCACAGTTGAGTCTTCAACAACAATAACAGTAGGTGTTTCCTCGGCAGAAGCTGATGGCTTATCATTAACTGATTTAACTTCTTCAATTGTTTTCACTTCTCCTTCATCATTCTCCACAGCACTAGGTACTGGTGGCTGTTCAAGGGAAGCTATGGTTTTTTCTTCGGGTTTGGTTTCTGCTGCTTCATCTGTTTTCAGGATCTCTGCAACTTCTTCAGTCTTACTTTCAGGTTCCTTTGTTGAAATCACTACTTCTGGTAACACTTCTGCTTCTTTCACTGCTTCGGTTGATATTTTTTCACTAGCAACCGATCCCTTTCGTTCCTCTGGATTCTGCAATGTGGTAGAATTTTGGATCAGAAAAAATGTCACAGCAGAATGAAAGGCTTAATTTTAGACTGAGCAGAAAAATCGAATTTCAATCTACTAGTTTAGACAACTCCGCCATATTTTGCCAATATTGCACGGTATCAGAATAGGAGGTCTAAGCTAAGTCTTCATGTTACCATTCAACGCTACTCGTGTTACTAAGTTCATTGTAATTGGTCTTTATTTTACGACTCCTAACAAACGAGATGGGTGCAATGAAATTTAAAACCACACATATTGTCAATTTTAGAAAGTTAATTCTGGTTTTGATCTTGCATAGAAAGATTTGTCTACTTCAATCAGTTAAGGTTACCAATAGAAAGAGTCCAAACATAAACATATCATCCAAAAGACAAGGAAAAATTCATGTTTAGACTAGGTTTATAAAGTTCCAATTATAAACTTCCTAACATATGGTGTCTGATTAAGAATATCTACTGTCAGTATTTCACCATTTGTGTAATTTGTGGTTAGATTTTTATAAGCCAGCTTAAAAAAAGACTTTTTCTAAAAAAATTGGTGGTTAAAAACACTCCAAACACGAGCTCTTTTAACTTCAAAAGAAAAAATCTTCAAGATTAATCAATGCTAACATTAGAAATAATAGTATTTTAAGCTATGAAAGCACAGTCGTAGCAGAAAATTAAGGAAGCAAAACCACCGTGTCCCAACGACTTGACTTCGCTAGGCTCGACAGATCACTCTGCACCAAGTCAACAATCCTGACAACAAAATGGACACTGACAAATTTTCCTGAAAATTTGGTAGATTCAGCTAATTTTTCTAATTCAAAATCTGAGGGGTGTGCCCACCAAGGAACACGATATTTTTTAGTTGGTCAATTTTTACATCTCACCGCAACCTCAGGATCTCAAATCCGATGGCCTACGTATTGCAGAAGCAACTCTGTAGGTACTCATACGCTGCCGTAGGTAAAGACAAAAGATATCTTGTCCTAACAAAAGTTTATATACACCACTTACTCGTGCTATCTTTTAGGAAAATTACAAACTATTCTTTTGTAGCTAGTGTAAAGTCAATAAATTAATTTTAAGGTAATCTTTTCGTGAAAAAAAATAAAAAAATTTGTTTCCAATTACAATGATAGGCCGCAGCATTGCCTCTTTCTATCGTTCATTGCTAAAAGCCACTAATAAGTACAATCTTTCAATATTACTATAACAATTTACACAAGGAAAAATCATCACTAAATGCTTTTTTTTTTTTTTTTTTTTGTCAAACAAACACACCCTTACTTTCACATATTCACTTTTGTCATAAGTACATACCGATCGTCTAGTATTATAACATATTCATTGCATTTTGGTTTAAGAGAACTGGTTAAGCTTTACATATCAAAATTTTCAGACGGATGATTAAATGGCTTCAAATTTCATCATCCAATTTAAGGTAAGTTGCACCATTTTGCTGTCACAGAACAAAAAAGTGGGTAAGGCTGGACAGATCCGGGCCCCCGAATGGTGGTGTAACTAGGAGTGCCTTCAATATAAATGTTCGTGGACAACAAGGAAAAATTAAAACATCAAAGACAACAAACATATACCGAGGTTTTACAAGGGTCTGAAATGACAAAAGAGGGCCATTGCAAAAACGGGGTGAAAAGTTGGGTGCACATTGGGGAGCTTTATGTGCAAGGTGGGTCTAAAAACAAACTACTTAGGTGAAAAAGGAGAAAAAGAAAGGGCTCAATTTGCAAACAGATCGTGGGTCCGAAGGAAAAAGACTTATTTGTTTGTCAGGAAATGAATAATGCGACAGACTGTTCAAGATTCCTCACACTCATGCTATGTGACTAAAAGAATCTCACAAAGTATATTACAGAACATTCAATCCTGGATAGATCCGATTAATTTATGTCGCAATTTTAAAGTCAATTATAAATTTCATAAATAATGTAATTACAGCAAAAATATATAACACTTTCTTCTTTTAACTTTTAATAAATACCCGAACATGCAATAACTTTATTTTATTTTACAACATTCAACCAGTCACTCTCTCTCTCTTTTTTAAGTGTTATTTATCAATAGAAAATTTTGATTATCTTCAATATATAACTCCCCGGACAAGACTTTACCCTCTGTAGTGTAATAATTGCAATACGTTCTTTTTCTTTTTCCTTCCTTTTTTTTTCCCCTTTCTATTGTACAATTGGTAACTCATATTAATAAATAAATAAATTCCTTTTTTTTTTCTAAAAAAGGTAGAGGCTCCATATTTAAAGGACATAGATCAAGGAAAAAGAGTACAGTACATTTTGAATGGAAAAAAAAAAAAAAAGGAAAGTGAGAAACTTTAGGATAACACTGAAATTTAGATGTCATTAATACATACAAGGAAATCCAGCTCCAACCAAGGTGTACGAAAATTTCTTTCCACTAAAGTTCTATCTCTTCTATTTTAATTTTAGAATCTTAAAAAAATTAATACATTTTTTTCTTCAATGATTACAATTTACAATAGGAAGGAGGGTTCGAATCGGTACTATTGAGAAAAAACTCTCAATATAAAAAGAAGAACCAGTACATTTCCAACCGTATTTAATGCCTTAAATCCATATATTTACTTTCAGGATGAGTGAAGATAGTAACGATTGCAAAGTCATAATTCAATTGTATTATAATTTTACAAAATCGTAACGGAAATTAATTTAAAACAAAAAAAAAAAGAGCAAAATGGAAACTTAAGTATGTTTGACTCGTAATTAATAGTTTCCTTAAAGTGTATTGATAATTTTTTTTGGCAAAGAAGTAAATAAACCATAAACAAATGAACCCTAAGACATTGAAACATCGGCTAGAATACGACATGTACATTCGAATCAGGCAAGGATTAAAACTAAAAATTACAAATACGTCGGCCAATGAAATAATGAAATTTTATGCGACGATAATATATTCATGTGAGGAAATTTCTTTAGACGAAAGAAAAAACAAACATGATCCACATCCAATAAAAATACAAAGGTAAAAACATCCCTGGAGAATTCATTCACATGAAAAATATCTATCAGAAAAAAAAAAAAAAAAAAACTGTAAATGGATCGCAATAATGGATATCTTCTTAGAAAGAAAATTTTCGTGCTTTTCACAGTCTTCACGAAAAGGGTATAAAATGCCCAAAAAAATTAAAAAAAAAAAATCATTTTTTTCTTTTGCCAACAAAATTAGTATCGTTTAAAATCTTAGAAAATTTGACCATTCAACTTAACATACCTCTTTGAATAACAGACTGAGAGAGCGACGCTTATTACTGCCAGGTTCATCATCAACCTTGGAATCATCATTTTCAACAATCTCTTTCACTTTCTCTTCAAGCACCAACTCCCCATCTGCCACCTTCTTCTCTTCTTTCGCCACAAGCATGACCTCCTCAGCCGGTGGCTGAACCGGCGGCTCTCCGGCATCAGCCTTGGAAACCTTTGGCTTGGTTGCACACCCTCCCATGTTTAGTGTTTTTTCTTTTTTCTTTTTTCTTTTAATTATAATGAACGTAGAAAATACAAGCACGACAGAGAAGTAGTGGGGATATATAGGGGAAGGAAAATATAGAAATATATATATGGAGGCGGTTCGTTGGTCCGACAAACAAAGCGTTGCGTTGTTTAGTTGTTTAATTTGCCGGAGAGAGAAAGAGATTATAATATAATCTCACTTGGATACATTTATAGGAAGAATAAATAGTGAGCATAAATTATGTCATAGAGAGGAACTTTACATGTGTTTCTTTCGTAGAAAAATCTTTGTCACCGCTAATAAATACTAAACTAAAATCGTTGTGTAATACGGTGAAGAAGAAAAAGATTTCCTCCGGCTACGGTGAGTAGTTTCCATTCTTATTTTTAGATTTTCCCATATTTCCGTTTTATTTTTTACATTATGATCTCTCCATTCATCACATTTTTAATTTATATTCTTTTAAATTTATTTCATTTAATAAATTATAAATTGAATTGTTTAAATTTTTAAAAATATAAATAAATAATAAAATAAAAAATCAAAATAATTCTATCAAAATAAAAAAATAGCATCATAAAAGCTATCCTTCTACTATATTACATATTTAAAAAAAAAAAAGATAAAATGCCATTAAAAATTTATTAGCATATAAATGCAATGTTGTAAAATATGTGACAAGAAATAAATAGAAAAACTACACAAGAGAGAACAAATGGTAGGTCAAAATTTAAACAGATGATGAAAAACTTTAGTAGTTTAAAACAGAGACGAACATCATAAAAGTTGGATCGAGCAGAGTATATCGTTACTCAACTGTTATAACTTCGTTACGTATTACTAATGTGGCACATAGGTGACAAATTGGACGTTATGTTTCATCCAAGGGCTCTAGCGAGTGAAATAAATTAAATCTAGCATTAGGTTAGCAAAACTTGATAATATAAGAAAAATTGGATAGCAAAGTATAAAAAGAATACAAATTGAGAATTTTTTAAAAGTTAAAAAAAAAAAGTAACTATTCATATTATAAGTTACATGAAGCTCAATATTGTCATTTGAGAACTTAGTGTAAGGTTATTTTTTAAATTTTAAAATTATACTAATTCTATATTGTAAAATGGATTTTCATATTATCAAATACATAATATAAATTTTTTAGTTTTAATATAGTACCCCAAGTTTTTTTTATCTAGTAGCTATATGCAACTAACAAATGGACAAAAGATTTTTTTTCTAGCATTTTTATGGTAAAAATGTAGTAACCAATCAATATCTCGATTACCAATTAATGACTTAATATCAAGTCTCAAAAAACATATTAATTTTTTGATGATATTACCATGAAATACACTATTATGAAAACATATTAAAAAAAAGGTTATTTTACCACTTATATACAAGTGCTACTAAAAAGATAATATGATATTACTAGAGGGATCAATATAAAAGCTGACTAAATCGAACCAATTCATAAGTTGAATTAGATTAAACTGAAATATGGTTTTTCTTATAATTTATATAGAAAATTCCCAATCCAAGCCAATATGTCATTTGTCTAGAAGGCACTAATATATACATGGTTAAATCATTCAATTTATGGTTACAAATATTCTAAATTTAAAAAGATTTTATTTCATCTCACCTTAAATTTGAAAGTGCATAATTTTTGTCCCCAAATATCACCATTCATTTAGGCTATGAAAACATCAATTATTATACAAGTATTAAAGCTTATAAATTGTAAACCTCATGTTTTAATTTTCTAGTAATATATTATTGTCTAGATGTAAATTGCAAATTCTCTTCTTAAATTGATGGAGTAAACTAGAAAAAAAAAAATGACTCCACCTCCATGAAATTTCCAACAATTCGCGACCAGAAAAGATTTTATTATTAATTGATGTAAATTGTACTTACTCTCTTAACTATTATATTGATGCACTTATTCTTTCTCTTATGATATAAGACTAAACCCTATTATCTTATGGATGTATTTTTAATAAGTCTTATTGATTGACTATTTTGAACATAAGCCTCCAACCCCAAACCTCTCCAAGACATAAGCCAGGCTCTTGAGGATTAATCTAACATCCTTAATTGTGCCAAGCTCCTTGAAACCTGGCAACTCTTACATTAGGAAACAAACAAATTAAGGAAACTCTTACAGTCGAAAATGAGTAATTGAAGGCACACATTGAAGAATTAGAACAGTATAACATTCCACTACCTTTAAAGAATGTATTCACTCTTAGCATTAAAAGTAGTCAACCACCACCACCATCGCTGGTTACGAACATCCATACTTAAGGTCAACAAAGACAATCAACGAATGCCTACAATCGTGCTTCTACTAAACAAACATTACCAACTACTTCTCATAGCCAAGGTCCAATACAATCAATTTAGCTAGCTTTTTTGTGCAGTATGGTCATGTTATGGCCTACAACAACCGACTAAGCTTTTTGAAGCTCGGTCTTACTCCTCATGCCCTTCTATGAACATGGATCTTAACTAGATTTATGACTATATCTAAAGGCTTTCTGATACGAGGCAAGCGCACCTATCAATTTTAATATAGTCGGATATGAGTCCGAGTCGATCCCTCAGAGATTTTGAGTACTAATATTAGCTTTAGCTTTATTATCTAACCGGAAAATTATGTCGAGTTGAATGTATTAAAAATACTGAAATTAATAAACTAAACTACTTATGAGACTTAATTACGCAAATTAGAAAACAAGAAACTATTAACGACTTCAAGTATACAATAATGTATTTAGGAATTATTTCCCCTAGTGTTTAACATGTAACCTTTTTAAAATGTATTCAATTTAGTTTCTATAATTCTTGACCGGAGGGATTCACAATTAAAGCTAATATCTTTCTCAAGCATATTAACCCTAATCCTAAATTATTTACCGGAATCTCTTCACTTAGTAATATAACTTAGAATTGCATTAATGTTTAATGAATTCCCACACAAACAATCAACTTTTCCGAAAGAATCATGTATCTTATCTCTAAGTATACATGTAATTCTCTTCAATTATGTTAAGATCTAATTACACATGCAATTTCTCAATCAACATGCATAATATCATATATTGATACTCTAGAATTATCAATCAATAATTAACGACATAATTGAATCAAGAAAAGATAGAAACTTTCTTGAAATTATAATTCAATCCAAGGGTTACATGAAACCTTAGGTTCCATAATCCTAAATACTTGAATTCTAAGCTATCATAACGAATCTAAAAACGAGTTCCATCAAAAACATAAAATAAAGCATGAAAACCCCTCTTGATTTGATAAACAATCTTTAATCTTGAAATCGATGTCGTTATCGCTTCTTGATGTTGTTTCTCCTTAAGTCTCTTCTTGTCTCTTGTCTCTCTTTGTTTCTGTAATGTCTCTCCTCCTTTTGAACCCTAAGATCCCCTTTTATATGCGTATTTCACGGATTTTATTTTCGTCACCAGACACGGGCTGGGACATGGCCGTGTCCCCAGGCCGTGTAACTTTCTGCACAAAGGCAAAATTTCTGCACAACTTCAAAACTTCATAACTTCTTTGTTTGAATTCGGAATTGAGTGAAACTTGATTCGTTTTCTTCGTTTTTTAGCCTAGAACGCGTTTAAACCCTGAAATCAACATTTTACTCAATTAAGTATCAATTTCTTTAAATAAAACCAAAAATGTACGGGAAATGCTATAAAATCACCATATAAAATATGTTTAAAATTAGAGTTATCACTTTCTAAGCTAAAGGAAAGCAAGAAGGGTAACTCATTGAGCAAGTTTTCTATTGTAAGATCCTCATTTGTATAAGCAATGTAGGATGAAGTGTTGCTCGCCTACATCTATTGTGTATAGTTAGAATTTTATTATGGGTCAATCAACCCAAATGACTACCTTACCTAAATCCAAACCATGATGAATCTACACAACTACCATGATGCAGTTAATTGTAAGAATTTTCTAGGTACCCCAAAAAGGGATGCTCAGACATGGTTTAACAATTTAAAGTTGAGCTCCATATCCAATTTTGATGAGCTCGTATAGTAGTTCCATTAGAACTTCTTGGCCCATAAGATGCCAACAAAAAACTCATCAACCCTCAACCTAATGGAGCAATACCCTCTAATGAGCCCATCCATGGGCATTCTTCCTCTTTAACTCTACCATACTGGAGATTCCTAATGTTGACATGGGTGTAGTCTTAACTGGCACCATCTATAGTATCAAATCCTCTAGCCCCTTCTTCATGTCATTGGCTAAGAATCCATCGACTACTTTTAAGGACTTCCAAGAGAAGGTAGCTAAGTTTATAAAGATGGAGGACAACAAAAAAAAGCAATGTGAGGCTAACCAAGATAGGTTGAATAAAAACAAGAAAAAGGAATGAAGCTTGGTGAATGATCACCTCAACCCTATGAACAATAAAGGGTCTTTTAGGTGAGAGAGTGCAAAGGATTAAAAGCACACTATTCCTTCCTTTATAAGCTATACCCTAATAACTCAACCTATAAGCAACATACTTATGGAAGTATGCGCTTAAAGTCATAACATTAATAAGTGTTATTAGTTAAAGAATGCTTATAAGGACTAACATAGTTAAAGAGTTCATCACCAACCAAGAAGACTTCATTGAATGACTTAAACAGAGAAGGTAAACTAATATAAGTCGAGTGTATTAGTCATAGTCAATAATCAAGATAGGATTTTAAGAGATGGGGTAAGGGATGGGGGATGGTAGGTAGGTTGAATTGATTGTTCAAACTTAAATATTTTTTGCAAAGTTGATTGCAACCCTTCTTAATTATTGAATTGCTTCACTTATAACAATTATTGTCAAATATTAACCTACGAAAACAATATAATTATTAAGAAAATTGCATAAATGAAAGACTAAGGATAAGAAGACCAAATGGCAGTTTATGGTGGTTCCTCCTTATAAGTCAATTCACTTTTCTAACCTTTAATTGAGGAACTAGTCTTCCATACTAACATATTCCATTGTTTGAAAGAAATCAAGGTGAGATGTAAAAGCCATGCCATAAGCTATTAGTTGCCTCGACTTTGCCTTTCCTCATAATTTGCACCTTGAGATTACATAAGTCTACAGAATTGTCTCATTATTCTCTTAAATAGCATTCCCACCAATTTTCTAAGGGGATTAGCAACTCTCTCAAGGGTGACAATAGGTTCCTCACAATTCTCGAGCAATGTCTTTAAATCATAGAAAAAGAAACACTTCAACACAAATGACTTTATTGGTTTTTCTTTTTTATTTTATATCTAGTCTATTGTTGCGCAAATCCTTATATCAACTTTCTCCATGGCTTCAATATGGAAGTAGTCATTAAATGTCTACTATGCCTTTCTTGTTATTTGTAAGCTTCATATGATAGTAGCCATTTTAATATTATTTGCTTCTACGTATATCTCTTTTATCCATTGTTAATTTATTTCTTGAATTTCATATGGAACACTCATGAATAAAATAGTCATTAGATGTTTAGTTAAATGTATTACTAAAATGCATTTAACTAATGATGCTAGACCTTTAATTATATAAATATTATTTCTTTCAAGTTTACTTTTACTTTGATTGGTTTTGAAACAAGGTTATGATTTTGAAGTCTAAAACTTATTTTTGAAATCTAAAGTCTAATTCTAATACTGCATTTTGAAGTTTGAAGTATGAAATAACATTTTGATTCTGAAATTTGAAATATCATTCTACCTTCTAAGTTTGAAGTATGTTTTGATTCTAAGTTCTACTTATGGTTCTAAAGTCTACTTTGATTCTAAACAATGTTTTAATTCTAAATGTTGATTTTGTAATCAAGTTCTATAAATTTGGTTTTGATGTATCTAGGAGCTTAGTAATCATTAGAGCTTATTATAAAAAGCAGTAACTATGTAGGTCCTTCAAGATATCAAAGAAAATGAAGATGGAAGGGTCAACAAACACAGTAGCTTTTATGAAGTTGCTTGGAAGATATGACACACAAACAATACAACATGACTTAATACGTTGCTTGATATGACTCATAAGCTAATGTAAAGATCCACTCGTTACAAATCTTAAGTTATTTGGCAAAATTAGATAAATGTGTAGGAGAAAGTGTACTTAGAGAGAGGTATCTCATAAGAACAAGAATATTCATTAAGTGTAAGGTATATGATGATTGCGGCTATAGTAAAAGGACTATTTATAGTAAGTTTTTTAGGGCAACAATATAAATAAGGAAAATTAAATAAAAGACAATGAAGAAAGAGATTCTAATATGTACAAAAAAGGATAAATATGACAAATGAAAAGAAAAAGGAATATAGTACAAATGTCAGAAAACTAATGGACAGGTAGCAACCTGTTAATGGGTTCGTATAAGAGAATCTTAGGGTACTGTAGATGTTTAGAACGGGTGTAGTTGCTATTGGGGATTAGTACTTAGAGTTACTAAGATAAATAATGGACAATGCTATTTTTGTAAACCAAATGAGTAAAGTTCAACACGCAGTCACTTTGGCCTTAGCACTCAACGGCTTTGTACGTTAGAAGAGAAGAGCTCAGTATATAGTAGCCTCAGACCCGATCCTCAACAGGTTAGCCTCATCACTAAGCAAGTTAGTAACTAGTCTAGGGCAGAGTAGAGTCTATCCAAATTGGGACTTCACAGAGTTCACCTATAGTTTGTCTATGTACAGGAGCTCATCCTCAGTAGGCTAACGAGAGAGAATCCTTTTAGCGAGGAATTGGAGGCTTCGAAGATAGGCATAAGTGAAGGATCTAAAGGTCAGCAATCTATCAAGTTTTAAAATCTAATTTGCACTTTAGATTCTACTATTATATACTTATGACTCTAATTTAGCTTTTGAAAAACTTTTGAAGTTATTTCTTTCAACTATGCATAACATCTTTCTTCAACTCAAATCTTAGCATATTTAATTCTTTTAATTGTATATTAAACAATTTTGTTAGCATATTTAATATAGTGGTTTGTTATTTTCAAATCATCTTTGGAATACTCGACCAAAGCAAAAGGTAACAACAACAATGATGACAACAACAATAACAATAAGAGGAACTAGGCCCCTAATAGCATAATCAACATCATAGTTTCCAAAATCCTTGTCCCCCAAAATGGAGGAGGTAAAAGGCTAACGCCTAGTAAAGCTAATGGGTCATAAGCCTGTACAGAGAGAAATCAAAGTTAAACAATACGGTCTCATTCTCATATGAAGACGTTGAGGGAGTTTAGACCCCTCATAACAATGCATTCATGATCAATACGATGATTGCCAACTTTGATGTCTACAAGATTTTAGTCGACATAGGCAGCTCAACAAACATCATATTTAAGCATGTATATAGGAAAATGAAGCCCAAGCTATAAAGTAAGTTGAAGCCATACAACCATAACCTCTTTGGCTTCAACAACAAGCCAGTACGACTAAAGAGCACCATCACTCTTCCCATGAAGATAGGCAACAATGATAATGTCACTGAACAGCTCATAGTCTTCTTAATGGTGGACTACTGGTTGCCTTACAACAGCATAATAGGCCCACCTAGTCATAATGCCTTTAGGATGATCTCCGTAATAGCATATCTCAAGGCTAAATTCCTTATACCTATAGGGGTCAAGGTGACCAATAATTGGCAATGGATTTATATTTAAGGGCCTTAGCTAAGGAAAAAGTCTTCACTATGGAGTCTAGATTGGATAAGAAAGTAGAAAATCGGGGATAAACAAGGAAGGAGACACAAACCATCTAGCTTGGTAGCAACTCCAATCAAACCACGAGTATAAGGAAGTCGATTTTTGCTAACTCAACAATAGCTTGTTGACTTCCTCCAATCTAATAAAGATGTATTCACTTGGTCATCATCTTAAACGCTAAGCATCTTCCCAAATTTCGTGATACACCACTTCAACAACTATCCAAATGCTAAAGTGATCAATAGGAAGAAAAGACATTTTTCTCTAAAGAGTCAAGCACCAATCAAGGAAGAGGTGTGGAAGTTGTTGAAAACTGGCTTCATAAGAGAGGAGTCGTATTTGACCTAGCTAGCTAAGTATGTGCTAGTCAAAAAGTCCAACAAGAAGTGGCCGATGTATATTGACTTCAGTTAGCTGAATAAAGCCTACCAAAAGGATTACTTTCCCTTCATAAGGATTGATCAACTCGTTGACTCGACCTCAAGCCATTAACTCCTTAGTTTTATGGATGCCTTCTTAGGTTATAATCATATCAGGATACATAATGATGATGAGATCCATATATTATTTGTCACTAACTTTAGGAGCTATAGCTATAGAGTGATGCATATTTCGACCTCAAGAATGTCAGGATAACTCATAAACAGTTAGTGATAGAAATGTTCAAGCCATAACTCAGGAAAAATGAAGAAATCTACGTTGGTGATATGATCTTAATGAGTCAATATTCTAATGTTTAGTTGAAAATTCAGTTTCTCTTTTCTTAACCTAATTTATGTTAAGATTGGCCTGCTTCATATAAACCTCTTAACTAGACTAAGACAATGTTTTATTTTGTAAAAATGGTTTTGTGAAGGAGTCACCACCCAACCGAAATCGAGAAAAAAAGTGAAATTTGGGTCCATAGGTAAATAAGCCCTAATTTTAGCTATAGGTCCATAGGTTTTCTAAAAGTAGTTTAGAAAATAAAAACTAGAGATCAAATGAGCTCAAAAGCTAACTTACTAAAATCCGAAGTTTTCCATAAAAGAAATTTATGAATAGTTAAGTGGTCCTTTAATTTGAAGGGAAATTCAAGTAAAGTAGGCTTTTGTTTATTTGAAAAAGGAGGAAAAAGGAGAAAATTAGTTATTTTATTTTATTTATCTTAAGCTGCCTGAAGTACCTATGTATCCACAAAGCAACATCAAGTTCACGTAGTTCTTAATTAATGAAAATTTTAGTATGTAGATTTTTTTAATTTTGAACTCTTTCACATTATGTTCCTACATTTTATTAATTTTAAAAAAGATGATTTTTTTTATCATATTTTGGGAAACCTAATGAAATCCCTAATTTTGGAAAATAGCCAATTAAATTTTATTTGTAGAAACCCATTTTGTATGTGAGAAAATCAATTTTGGAAAAGTCTTTTTCACTTGCAAACTCCTTTATTCATGAAATTAAATGAATATGCAATATATTTATTATAACATATAAGCAAACATGATAAGGTATGGAAACAATACATGGAAATGAACCAATTATCATAAGTTAACCATGGTAGCATGCAAAATTAACAAGTTAATAAATCAACACCATCATACTAATCACACAAACTACAAGTAATTAGCTAATTACTTCTTAATCATGAAAACAAATTAATACTACTAATCATGCAAATTATAAGTAATTAACGATGACAGATCAATTATTAAAACATGTCAAATATGCAAAACATATTTATTCATGCAAATTATTCATATAAGCAAATCAAATATTTATTTAATCATGCATACATGCAATTAAATTATTTTTTTATGTAAAAATATCTCTACAAGCATAACCACCAAATTCCTACATATATTTATGTTTATTTATTTAATCCTTTTTTATTTTTGAAATATAAAAGAAAAGGGGAAAAAGAAACTTACCTTGTGTACATGTAATGAATTGGAGGCTAGTTTGAGTAGTTTCAAGCGAGTTCTTGATATGGGGCTAATAACTTCAAACTTTTTAGACGGTGTTCTATAAAACCCCCAAGCCAATTTCTATTGAACCTAAGCTTATCTCCTGTAATTTCAACAAGAACTTCAAACTAGTTATGAACAAACCCTAAAATCACCATTCTGGATTCAAATTCAAATTAACTCAAATCTAGCTTAGTTTAATGAGATCAAGCACTAGGCTTTTATCTATGAGAAACAAGGAATCTCTCACTACTTTTACTTCTCTTCGATTTACTTTATAATGAGGGAAATCAAAGAGAGAGAGTGGTGTTCTCAGTTTTGAGCCAAGAGAGAGAAAGAGTGTAATTCTTATAAATTGGAGCTTGTCAATACTTTGTGTGTGTTGGAATGAGAAGCCAAACCCCTATTTGTAGTCGTCAAACCAAAGTAGTGCCTAAGAAACATCAATCTTTGAGAAAGATTGCATCTTTTTGAAATGAAAGTGAATATGTGTTTTTCCATTTTTGCTTTGATTCAATTCAGTTTTTGCATGAATTCGGGAAAATTAAATACTCATTTTTTATAAGCAACTTTGAGTATAATAGCAAGAATATGCCCCTATTTTCTAAATTAACATCAAGTGCAAAGAGATGTACTTTTATATTTTACCCTAATTTTTTATTTTTTGTGTGCCAATTTCTTTAAATAAAAGATTAAAATTTGAGATTATTTAAAGTTATGCCCCATGATCTTTCATTTTTTGAACTTTTTTTTTTAATTTTATGAACATAAAAACCCTTTTAAATCAGGTAGAAAAGATGCTAGTTGTCATTTTTGAATGTTGAAGTTTTTGGTTTCCTTCAACAATCAAGGGAAGGAGAACGGGAAAGGGAAAGTTAAAGTTTGACCCTCCACATGCCACATAGCGTAACCTAATTAGCACTGCGTGGCACCTTGTCAACTACCATGTAGAGCCATCATAGTGCCACATAGCTACTAATGGCGAGCGATACGAGTCACCATATATAGGCGACACACATCACCATAAGGAGGTCATACGTATCATCTTCCTTTCTTTCTTTCTTTTTTTTTTTCCTCCCCTTTTCTTCTATAGCTTCTTCAATTACTCCTCCTTTCCCTTTTTTTTTTTTAATTTTTTTGTCAAATACATGATGAAATTCCTAATTAATTACCTAAATTTAAAAAAAAAAAAATACTCTTACCTCTTTAAGCAAATATGAAGTTTGATAAATACTTGTTGAAAATACTTTCAAACTTTATCCATTTTGACCAAACTAGGATTTATTATCTACTCAAGTTTAACTTTTATTAAGAATTTCAGATGGCCATAAAATACTGATTTTAACTTCGATTAAGGTATGGCTTGAGGCCATAGACTCTTGAAAATGTATACTTTCAAAATGTTTCAAAATGAGATAGCCAAATTTGATTGAAAAATTTTGATTTTCAATTTAATCAAATCGCATATGTTATTTTGACTCCAAAGACTACTTTAGATCTCAAAAAATTATTTCCACCCCAAACTGACCAATTGGACCCTTACATTACACTTTTTATGAATTTTTTAATCTTTTGGTTCTTTTTATTATTTGATTTTTCGGTTTTTTCTTATTATTAAAAAATTTTTAGGGTTCATTTCTTTATCTATTCAATTTTTTCCCCATTTTATTTGAATTTTTTTCATTTATTAGCATTTTTCCTAAAATTAGAGCGATGAACTTAAAGTAGGTAAAAAATGAGATGTCTATAACCAAAGACCATCTTAAGGAATTATACGAAAATTTTGACACCCTAAGGCAATACAACATGAAACATAACCTCCAAAAGTGTATCTTTAAGCCAACCTCATAGGCAACTTCCATATATACATGGTTAGATAGCATTGTGTCAAGGCAAATCTTAAGAAGATTCAAGATGTCCTAGACATGTAACCCCCTAAGATCATGAAGGACATTTAGAGGCTTATAGATACCTAATTTTTGTCCTTCTTTTATTTTATTTTATTTTTTCAATAGGGTATAGGGTTATAAATTAGGAAAAATACAAAAATAGGAAAAAGCACAAAAAAAAAAAAGAAATTTAGAAAAAATACAAAAAATGAAAAAATTTAGAAAAATACATAGAAAATTGAAAAGTCCCAAAAAATAAAAAATACAACAAAATAAAGGATTTAGAAAATGTAAAAAATAATAAATTTCTTGTTTAAAATAGAATTTTTAATAAAAATAGAAAGGGGACCGTTGGACCTAAGCTTATATTTAAATCTAAATCAGGTTGCTCTTGCTGATATGTGCAATTTAATTGCACATATGAATAAGACATAAGCAAACGACCTAATGATAAAGGACTTAGACATATGTAGTAGGTTTAATTGAAGGTTTTGGGTTTGAATCTTAACAAAGGTACGGAAATTCCTTTTTTTTTTTTTCCCAGAAAACACTCTATTACACTAGACTATCACGTATCAGGATCTTACTGGAAGGTACAGCTAATGTGGCACCACGTTAGTGCCGCATTAGCATCTCTTTCTCTCTCCTTCCTTTGTTTTCCTCCCCTTTCTCTCTCTTTCCCCAGCAAAATAGTCACATTCCATTCACTTTGCCTTGATTTTTTCTGTAAATTTCACATACAAGCATACAATATCTTACTTCAATCTAGTATTTCACATGGCCTTTTCCGTATTTAACTTGAAAACATAGCCAAATTCATTTGTTTCAGTCATTGAATTGGTCGAGAAAGTCAAGGAAAACATAAGTTTCAAAGCTTAGTATTTATGGCCAATTCATCCATTAAAGCTACTTACCAAGTTTATCCAAGCTTGAAGTAGTATAAGTAGTATCCTAGGAATACATACTAAGGGGTATGAGCTCTCAAATTCATTTAAAATCACATTCGAGCTCGATTTCTCTCACTACCTATAGCTACTCTCTCTCTTCAGTTCTTTCTCTTAAGCTTCCATCGATTTGCATCACCACTACAACTAAATCCCTCTAACTACTAGCAACCAAGCTTAACCATTTCGACCACCATTGTAGCCCCTAGCCTCATCTCCGAACCGCCACCCTCCAAACCTTAAAGCTCATCACCACCTCCGTGTGAACCACCACTTTAACCGCATTTCAGAACAAGCCCACCATACCACGACGCCCATAAAACTTCAAAACATACAACCCAACCACCAATCGAGCTCTAGCAATCTTCACGTGGCCTAACTAAGACCACTACCACTCCCAATTCCGATTAATGCCAAAATACCTCCTAAATACTGCCGCTGGGATCTTAAACCCCCTAAGTCCAATAAACTATACACAAATCCATCCTCACCCACAAAAAAAATTCTTCCTAAATAGCCTTAGATTACTCCCTGCTGACACCACCACTTCTTCAAACATAATCAAGTCTTTTGACCTGAATCTGAGTGCTTGACCCGACCCGACCAAATCCACGGCCAAGTTCAACTCGTGCACCACTTGCAAGTTTAGCTAACCCTTCTTTTGTGGTTTAGTATTTTTTTTTTTATTTACTTCATTTTGAATGTAAATGTAAAAAAAAGAAGAAGAAGAAGAAGAAGAAGAAGAAGAAGAAGAAAGAAAACAAGAAGAAAAGAAAAAAAAAAAAGAAGAAAAAGGAAAAGAGTAGTCTATTTATTTATTTAGTTTAATAGAAATAGATAAAATAGAATAAGTAATAAATAAATAAGATAATAGAATAAAAATAAAAATAAATAAATAGATTAGTGAATAAAAATTGTTTTAATACTTAGAAAAATCAAGTTTTCTAAAAATAAATAGATCCTTTCCAAATCAGGATTCTATTTAGAATTTCTAAAAATAAACTCCAATTAGGACTTTTTAGAATAATTTCCTTAAATAAATTGAAACGGGTGAAAACGTAAACCCGATCTTTTTAAAAGCTAAAATCAATCAACCCAATAATGTTTTTGGGAAATGAATTATGGAAGTTTGATCCCAAATAGCGAGTGCGTAGATACCCATATGTTCGAGGAGAGTTAAAATATGGAAAATTTTATTCTTTTCCATTTTTGTAAATATTTATGTAAATTAATTAGGTTAGTCGCAGATAATATGATTAGTTATTTGGAAATTGAAAATGGGTATTATTGAAAAGCAAAATTAAATTTGGAAAGTTAAGAAGTAGTATTCATTTAAGGTTTAATAAGATAGCCTGCAGATTCAAATCTTTCATTTTAGAAAACCGTTTTGCAAAATTAGTTTTATCATTAGATCGGTAGCTAAGTTATAATAAATATATCTAATTGGTTATAACTTAACTCTTTTTCCCTACTCCAATCGGGTAACAACTCTAAAGTGTTTTTAAAATATAAAAAAAAAATTAATTTTCTTTAAACTATAGTCAAAGGTCAGTATTAAATGAGTAGGCTTTAATACTGATTAATTTAAAGAAAACTTAATTTACAAAATCGAGAAGAAAAAACTAGGTTTAATAGCTTGGTGACTCTATTAGGGAATATTGAGAAGGCTAGCCACTTAAAAATTTTTTGAAATTAAAATTGCTTTCCAAAAATACTTATGTTATTTAGTTGTTTGTTTATTTATTTATTTAATTGTATATTTATTAGTATATTTGTTATTAACTTCATATATATATTTTGTTTTGATTATTGTATTTATTTTGCATATCACATACATCGGGACATAGGGGATTCATTTGTTACATCAAAGATGTAGGATAGATGCGGTCAGACCCATGTTGTCTTAGTACCTTTAAGAGGGGGGCCATTGCATAGACTTCGAGTGTAGTGAGGTGGCCTAATCAATCCTAAATCCTAAATAATGGTACATTTAGAATTGATTAGGCCACCCCACTTAAGCTCATTATGACTAATGAAAGTGTTTTCTAAAAACAAGTGAGGTCATAAAACTTAAAGACTTTTAGAACCTACATTGATTGCATGTACAACTTTTAGACATGCAAATAAATAGTAATAAGCATGTCACCTATGAAAGGTTTGAACATTACCGAAATTCTATTATACCAAAAAAAAAAAAAGTTGTAATATGCTTTCCCTGTACCACCAAATATAATTTCATCCTTTTATGTAGAACTTTTCCATTATCAAATTTCCCTATAAATTTAGTGTAAATAACATTCTCATGTAACATTTTAAGTTCCCTATATTATAATAATAGAATTTCGGTAAGGTCTCAACCTTAAACTGTTTTATATTACTACATTACTATTTAGTTATTAGTTCCCCTCTCTACATCTGCATGCCCTCATGTTGCATTTTTTATTTACCTGTAAATATTCATTAGTTTCTATTTGAATAACATCATGAGAGTCGTATCCTTAAGTTTTTAAATAGTTGATTTCTTTACAATTCTTTTCTTCTGTATCTTCTACTCTAACTCTTTCTTTTCTCCTATATATCCTTAAGATAATTTTTTCTTTGAAAATATTTAGGCTCCTGATCCCTTAGAAATGTTTTTCTACTCCTTTCTTACAACTTGTAAATAAGTCTCATCCTTATATTTCATTTTTCCTTTTCTCTCTCTCTTAAAAAGAAGAGTATTCTTTCAAAAAAGAAAATAAAATGTAGAACTTGCTAATAGGTGAGGATTCTTATCTAGAGTAATGGCTAATAACGGAAATAATGACAAACTTGATGGCATTAACCTTGCAAAAGTAAGGTTTTGTTCATTTAAGTAAACTGTAGAAAAAATCGCAGATCAGTTGTAAATATTTAGGCACCTGATCCCTTAGAAATGTTTTTCTACTCCTTTCTCACAACTTGTAAATAAGTCTCATCCTTATATTTCATTTTTCCTTTTCTTTCTCTCTTAAAAAGAAGAGTATTCTTTCAAAAAATAAAATAAAACGTAAAACTTGCTAACAGGCGAGGATTCTTATCTAGAGTAATGGCTAATAGCGGAAATAACGACTAACTTAATGGCACTAATCCTACCGAAGTAAGGTTTTGTTCATTTGAGCAAACTATGAAAAAAATCACAGATCAGTTGAATTTCCTTGTTGATAGTATTGCTTTACTTAGAGCCACATCAAATGAAGAGCACTCTAAGCCCCGCTGTAGAAAGAATATTGAGCCCCTACCCTTGGAAGTAAAAGAGAACTATCTAAAGGCTAATCCTACATTTGAGTCTTTTGAATCAAAAGAGGCCTATCCAAAAGTCAACTCAACTTTTGAGCTTAACACATATTCATTCCCAATCAATAAAAGGCTAATTAACTCTATGGCTAACCAAGATAGTTTAAAAGAATTGGAAAAGAAGTTAACTTAATAAATCACTGAGAAAATGAGGGTGATCGGAGGCTATGATGGATTTGAGCAAGTTGGGATCACTGACCTTTCTACATTTGATGTTAATGCCTACCTAGAAAAATTCAAAATACCAGAGTTTGAAAAGTATGATGGGACTAAATGCCTAAAGCTACACACCATATCATACGTTCATAAGATGGGAAAATATGTTCAAAATAATCAAGTCATTGTACAAATGTTCCAAGATAGTTTGATGGGGCCTACATTAACTTGGTAGGCCCAGCTCGAGCTCAGCCAAATCAATACTTAGGAGAAGTTAGCTTGGACATTCTATGAGCAATTCAACATTGAGACAACTCCTTTGATTTGGGACTTGTAGACAATGAGAAAGAAGAAAAACGAGTCATTTAAGGAATACACCTAAAGATAGAGAGGCATAGCAGCTAGAATCATTCATCCTCTCCCTGAAAAAGAATTAATATTTGCCTTTATCGACTCATTAGAGGAACCTTATTATGGGCACTTGTTAGGTAATACAATGACCAGTTTTGCAAACATTGTACTTGTTAGGAGCCAAATTGAAGAAGTCATAAGAATAAGGAGGCTGACCAAAAAAAGACTAGCACCACCAGATTCAGGAGCATATATAAATACTACAACAAGCAAAAAAGGCCTAAAAATACCTAGAAGAAAGTTCACTTAGATCCCTGCTTTATTATCTCAAGTTTTTGACCAACTAAGAAATAAGGGCTTATTGCAACGAAAAGCCCTAATGTCAGCATACAAGTTGAGGAAATATAACCCAAATGCACAATGTAAATATTATATGGGTCAGTAGGGGCATTATATTGATAATTGTTAGGAATTTAAAAACAGAGTTCAAAACTTAATTGATGCAAAGGCAATCTAATTGGACTCAATTCAAGGATAGGGTCAAATTTCATAAGGTTTGTAAAAGACAAGTGATTCAAATAAAGTGTTTTGTTTGCATTTCTCCTATTTGAAGATTTCTCATTAGCTAAAAGGTTTAGAATGAAGAAAGGCAAGATGAATCCCGAAACACCAATCCTGAGACACTTTGAGAGTCGAGTGGCATCATTGTAAGGATATTGGACTCATTCCTTAAAGAAAGTCCATCTTGCATTTAATACCCAAATCAAAATGAAGTTAGCCAATCTTTTCAATACCCTAAATACTAAGTCCTTTGTCAGTTCTATTGGACCTTTATTAGGGTATTTTCAAAAATTAAACCTTGTCAAGAACCATCCTTACAATGGGGCAAAAAGGAGGTTAGGAGCATCTATTAAGAAAAAGTTAAAACTAATTTGTGTTTGCTTTAGTTGCATCAATTCAAAAGTAATTGTTACCATTGATAACTAATTTCTTCTAACATGAAGAAAAGCATCCATCATAAACACTAAAACTACATACGCTTTGAGTTATAAGCCAAAAGAAAGAATAATCATTTTGTTTGAAATGAAAAAGAAAAGAAGAAGGAAAAAATAAAAAAGAGAGAAGCAAGAAAAAAGAGGAACAATGAGTAAGTGTGAAATGAAAAATGAAAAGTGTGCTTAATATAAACAAGGTGATTAAGTCCAAAGCCCTAAAACCCAAAAGGTTAAAGGGCACAAAAATCCATTCCTAAATTAAGACCCACATTTCAAATAAAGACCCTAAAAACACAGTCAAAACAATTAAGCTTAAAAGAAGCCGAGGTAAATACTAAAGTTTTCCCTTAAAATCTATGATCCCTAAATACGTTGCAACTAACACATGGCTCATGGCCTACCCACAATTCTACCCTTCCTTAAAGGCCCTTCTAATTAAAGGAGATAACTTATTCTTGGTAAAAGTTACATTTGAAACTAGGGTTAGCATAATTTTAGTTTTACCTATAAGGTTCTTAACTTGTAAACCTGAGTTAAAAAGCAATTCTTTCATAAAAAGCCATTTCAGTAATAACCATTTTGAAATCAAGGACCAAAAGCCTTTATTACATTACAGTCCGAAAAAGACCTAACAAATTGATTAAAAGGGTATTACTTATAAGATAGACCATAATTTTTGGAATCAAAGTCACAAGAGAAGAGTTTAAGCCAAGAGTATGAGGAAGTCTTTTTAGATTAAACCTAACTTTAATGAGATATCCTTTAATAAGAAGAAATTTGAAGAAATCATGGAAAGTTATTTACCCCTGAAGAAAAGAAAAGGTTCTCTTAGACCAAGGCGGCCCAAGAGATCAAGTTGTTATGTCGTTGAAAAGCTTACATACTTCTAAGAGAATCTAAACCTATTAGCAAGTTGAAAAGATGGAATAAATTCGATTCCCTCTCATTTTAGTCCTTTGGACAAGAATCCTCATTTCTTTTGAATGCCGTCTTCTCCAGATTTAACCCTAGTAGTAAGCTTCTATCATTACCCTGACAACAATCTTTTTCAAACCGGTTCACTTCTTGTCATCCAAAGTTCAGGATCTACTCTCACATAAGAATCGCTCCTAACTTGGCCTTAGAGGCTAATATCATCCTTTTTTACATAATGACCCTCATGGCTGATGTTACTCACCTCTCTTTCTAGGGACATTTTCCCAAGTGTTTGCTCCATCTTTCACGATTGTCGATCAACATATCAATCTTTTTCAAGTTGTGAAAATTTTTACATGAACTCCTTTTGCTTTGGTCCCTATGGATCGTTTACTCTTTAGAGCATTATCCATGTAGTAAAAACATTGGATCACATGCTCTTGGAGTGCTATCCTAATTTCCTATAACTCTTTATAAACCCACTTAGGTTAGTGAGTTTAGAAGGGCAAGATCGGGTTTTATAAATCGATTCTAACCTTAAGTTATCGTTAAAAATCACCTTTTTGTTTTAGAAATCGATTCCAACCCCGAGAGACTCTCCTAGCTAAGTTTGTGAGCCTATAAGGGTACGACCAGGTTCTTCAAATCGATTCTAGCTTAGGGTAACTAGTCTCTTAGAGACATTCCCGCCTAGGTTAGTAAGCCTAGAAGAGCACGACAAGGTTTCATTTCTTCTTTTCAACCCTTAGAGCACCTCTCTTTAACTTTTTCACCATATCCCCAGTGGATCAAGTCTAGGATAACTAGATATTTGTTATGCTTCTTAGGTCAAAGTCTACCTCTAGAGCAACAATAGTGTTTTTTTTTTTTTTTTTTTTTATCTTTATAGTAAAGTTTTACATAAAACTTTACCACAAAGAAGAACAATTATAAATACCTAATTTTTGCTCTCTTTTTATTTTATTTTTTCAATAGGGTAAAGGGGTCTTAAATTAGGAAAAATACAAAAATAGGAAAAAGCACAAAAAATTAGAAAATTAGAAAAAATAAAAAAAATGAAAAAAATTAGAAAAATACATAGAAAATTGAAAAATCACCAAAAAAATAAAAAATAGAAAAAATAGAGGATTTAGGAAATATAGAAAATAATAAATTTCTTGTTTAAAATAGAATTTTTAGTAAAAGTAGAAAGGGAACCGTTGGGCTATAGCTTAGATTTGAATTTAGCTTAGACTAACCTTATTTATACTTACAATTGTGCAATTTGGTTGAAGGTCTTAGGTTCGAATCTTAACAAAGGCATAAAAAGCCTTTTTTTTTTTAGAAGACACTTTACCACTCTATACTACTACGTGTCAAGATCTTATTGTGTCACATATCTTAACACATGGCATTTAGCAAGTGGACCATTTGATGTAGCACTCTACTTGTGAAGCCACGTGGTGTACATGTGTCACCTACCGTACTACATCTATTACCACGTGTCTAGTAGGGACACGCGACATGCAACCACTAAACGGTATGACTAACGTAGCGCTACATCAACATCTCTTTCTCTCTTTTTCCTTCCCCTTTCCCTCTCTTTCCCTAGCAAAATAGTTCCACTCCATTCACTTTGCCTTGATTGTTTCCATAAATTTCACAGACAAGCACACAATATCTTGCCTCAATCTCATATTCTATACGGCCTTTTCTGTATTTAACTTGAAAACATAGCCAAATTCATTCATTTCAATCATTGAATTGGATGAGAAAGTTAAGGAAAACACAAGTTTTAGAGCTTAGTATTAATGGCCAATTCATCCATTAAAGCTATTCACCAAGTTTTTCTAAGCTCGAAGCAGTATAAGTAGCATCTTAGGAATACATACAAAGGGGTATGAGCTCTCAAATTCATTTGATATCACATTTAAGCTCACTTTCTCTCTCTACCCGTGACTACTCTCTCTCTTCAGTTCTCTCTCTTAAGCTTCCATTGATTTGCATCTCCACCACAACTAGGTCCCTCTAACCACCAGCAACGAAGCCCAACCCATTTTGACTGCCGTTATAGCCCTTAGCCTCATCTCCAAACCCTAAAGCTCAGCCAGAACCACCACTTTAGTTACATTTAAGAACAAGCCCACCATATTACGATGCCCACAAAACTTCAAAACACACAACCCAACCATCAATTGAGCTTCAGCAACCGTTACACGGCTTAACTAAGACCATTGCTACCCTCTGAATTCTAACTATCACCAAAACACCACCCAAACACTACGGCAACGATCCCAAACCCCTCAAGTCCAATAAATTACACATAAATCCATCCTCACCTACAAAAAATTCCCCCCAAATAGCCTTAGATTGCTCCTTGCCAACGTCGCTACTTCTTTAAACATAATTAGGTCATTTGACCTAAATCCAAGCGCCTGACTCAACTAAATGCAAATCCAAGCCTAGGTCCAACTTGCGTACCACTTGCAAGTCTAGCTTATCCTTTTTTTATTGTGTAGTAATTTTTTTATTTATTTCATTTTGAATGTAAATGTAAAAAAAAAAAAAAAAGGAAAGAAAACAGGAAGAAAAGAAAAAAAATGAAAAAAAAAGAAGAAAAAAGAAAAGAGTAGTCTATTTATTTATTTTTAGTTTAATAAAAATAATAAAATAAAATAAGTAATAAATAAATAAGATAATATAATAAAAATAAAAATAAATAAATAGGTTAGTGAATAAAAATCGTTTTGATACTTAGCAAAATCGGGTTTTCCAAAAATAAATAAAAATAAATTAACCCTTTCCAAATTAGGATTTTATTTTGAATTTCCAAAAATAAACTACGATTAGGACCTTTTACAATAATATTCTTAAATAAATTGAAACAGATAAAAACTTAAACCGATCTTTTTCAAAACTAAAATTAGTTAACTCACTAATGTTTTTGGGAAACAAATTACGAAAGTCTAATCTCGAATAGTGGGTATATAGACGCCTGCATGTATAGAGCGACTTAAAATACGGAAAATTTTATTTTTTTTTCCATCTTTGTAAATATTTGTGTAAATTAATTAGATTAGTCCATGTCATATAATTAATCATTTAGAAATTGAAAAAAGGGTATTATTAAAAAGCAAAATTAAATTTGGAAAGTTAAAAAGTAGTACCTGTTTAAGGTTTACTAAAATAGCCTTCGGATCCAAATCTCTCATTTTAGAAAATTATTTTGCAAAATTATTTTTATTGTTAGATTGGTAGATAAGTTATAACCAATCCACCCAATTGGTTATAACTTAACTTTTTTTCTCGACTTTGATCAGGTGGCAACTCTAAAGTGTTTTAAAAAAAAAAAATCGATTTTCTTTAAACCATAGTTGAGGATTAGTATTAAATGGGTAGAGTTTAATACTGATTGATTTAAAGAAGACTTAATTTATAAAATTAGAAAGAAAAAACCAGGCTTGACAAGGCTCGTAAGATGAATTGCTATATTGAACAAGTTTGTGTCCAAGAGTATAGACCGATGTACAGAGTTCATTACGATCTTAAAGAGCCCTTTAATGTCTCAATGGACCAACCAATGTCAAGCAATCTTCATTGCCCTAAATCTAATCTTATCAACTTTATTCGTACTCCTAAAGCTCGACTATAAAGAAGAACATTAATTATACATATTAGTAAATGGTCAAGCCTTCTCATCCATCCTGGTTTAAGATGAGGGAAGGGAGCATTGACCTGTATATTATGTTAGCCATATTCATTGTGGACCAAAAACCAAATATCTAAAGTAGACAACTTCGCGCTAATAATGGTCATCTAGCTAGGATGCTCTGGCCTTACTTTGAAGCTCGTCAGGTGATTATCTTAACTAACCAACTACTACGCCACATACTTCACCATTAGAAATACTTCACCATTAGAAAGCATGGTGAAGCATATGCCTGAGCTCATCATATATGGGGTTCCATATTGACCTTGCAAGGCTATTAAGACAAAAACCTGGCAAACTTTGTAGTAGAGTACATCATAAAAGAGGAAACATTAGATGAAGCTAACAAACTAGTGTGGACTTTCCATGTTGACAAATTGCCCACTCAAATAGGAGATAAGGGATTGGAGTAGGAGTAATGCTACATAGACAACATGGAATAGAAGTGTGACCTTTCTACCCAACAACAATGAAGCAAAGTATGAAGCCTTCATCATTGCATGGAATTAGCTAAAGAGATGGGGGCAAAGAAATTAGAGATCTTCTTAGACTCCTAACTTGATGTGTAGTAAGCTCAAAAGGAGTAAGTAGTCAATGTTGGGGGAATGACTATGCACCTTGAAGTTGTACAGACCCTTGAAGTAGGATTCATCTCTTAGAACATCACCAAAATTCCTAGAGAAGAGCATTCTAATGTAGATAAACTCACAAAGTTAGCCTTGACTACCCTTCCTAGCTGGGTAAGAAACTCTTCATCAAGTATTTACTAAACAAAAGTATAAAAAAGCCATACCCACAATATTTGGAGATACAACTTGCATTGACTAAGCTACACTAAATTGACCCTATATTAACCTACTTAAAGCATGGCACTACCTTAGAGATAGAAAGGAGGTAAGGATGCTTATGTACTAAGCAGTGAACTACACTCTTGTAGATGACCTCTTTATAGACAAGGTGATGACTTACCCTACCTCTGCTATCTCCAACTTTAGGGAACATAAGGAGCCCTAGATGAGTAGTACCCCAAGGTTTGTAGCAATCATATCAAGAGCCAATCCCTTTACATTCAAGCTCTCTAACTTAGCTACTATTGGTTATATGAAAAAAAAATGCAAAGGAGATGGTTCGTAAGTATAGCCAATGTCAAAAGCATGCACCCATGAAACACTCATTAAATAGCAACCTTCTACCTTAACCAACATGTGGCCTTTTACTTACTGGGGAATCGACAACTTAAGCCCCTTCCTTAAGGTAACTAATTAAAGACAGTACATTATTGTAGCTATCCACTACTTTACTAAGTAGGTAGAAGCTAAGACTTTAGATAAGATTATTGAGAAAAGCATTGAGTTATTTGTCCTCAACTCCATCCTAAGTAGGTTTTGCATCCCATAATCCTTGATTATAGATAATGGAACTCAATTCAACAACTAAAAGTTTTTAGATTTCTATATGAAGAAGCATATCAAGATTTACTATACCTCTATAGCACATCCTTAAACCAATAGGTAGGTCAAGGTAGTGAATAAGATCATTCTCAATAGTCTCAAGAAGAAGGTAGTTAAGCTAAAGGAAAATGGGTTAATGATCTTTCCAACATCCTATAAGGACATCGAATTGCATCTAAGACAGCCATAAGGAAACATCCTTCCAACTTGCCTTTGGCTTAGAAGTAGTTTTACCCATCAAATTGGAGCTTCCAAATATTTAAACTTAGGACTTAGATATGAGGGCCAACTAAATTGGTCTTTAAGCTAACCTTAACATTATTGAAGAGATTAGTGAACTTATAAGAGTATGGGTAATAACTTACCAATACAGGGAACTTGGTATTATGATAAGAAGTTGAAGCATGAGATCTTTCAACTTAGTGACCTAATATGCAAGAAACTAAAAGCTACTGGATCTGAGGAAGGTCAAGGAAAGTTAGCTCCAAACTTGGTTGACCTAATCAGAGTTAGAGAGGTAGTAAACATAGGGCATATGTCATAGTCCATGAGTTTGAAGGTAAGTGAGGATGTTTAACTCGAGTGTAATATGTGGTAAATGGTGTTAATGAGTAGTTTAGTTATGGGGTGGGGTTTTCTTAGAAGGCGAGTTTAGCCTTTCTTAAGTAAACTAGTTGAGAGTTGATGCTGCTTTCTTGATAATGACAGTAGAAGGCCAAAATTAGTTAAGATAGTTGAGATAGTTCAGCCTCCCAAACATATGGGGGCCTATGACATTGCTAGAGGACACCCCTAAAGACTGAAGGGTTAGAGCAGCCTTAGATAAATACAAAGGGGAAAAGTTGGCTTGCCATCTAGAATATAAGTAAATATGAAGAGATAAAAGATAGTTAAGCGTTACATGGGCACTTTAGGAGGGGGGGCAAAGTTCCCATCCCATGATAAGTGATATCAAAACTAAAAAGTTCCAACCTAACGAGTTGCCTAAATAATACCCAATATGCTTAATGAAAAGGGTAATTCTTGTTGACAACTAAGCTCGTATGAATAAAACATAAGAGGAAAAGTAGCTACCTAGTGGAAGACATCGTTGCCATAAGGGGCAGCTGTATCATAAGTTGTATTGTAATAAGACTCTGTCGAAATCTTTAGAAAATGAAATAAAGTAAGCTTAAGTGGGAAAATCCTATAGTTGGGCAACTCAGTGTAAGGCAACATCGGAGGATGAAGGATTGGGTGAGGGTATGAGGGAAGCTTATAGAAGCTTAACGTCTTGATGAAGGTGATCTTAGTTGGAGTTGGGCAAGGAGTGAAGTGAGGTCAATGATTTTTTAGTGGAGGGTAATGATGAAGAGTTGGCCCTACAATGAAGACGCGGTGGATTTAGGTGGAGGAAAATATCATAGTCTACAAGTTTAAAGGCAAATGGGGGAATTTAAATCGAGCATAATGTATGGTGAGTTAGTGTAAGAACATAGTTTGTTCGTGAGGTAAGGTATTCTTAGAAGGTGTGTTTGGCCTATCATTAGTAAACTCGTTAGCAGTTAAGCCTCTTTTCTACAGATGACCATGGCAAGCCAATATTAGTTAAGATAATTAAGCCTACCTAACATACGAAGGCCTATGACAATGCTGAAGGGTACTTGTAGACACCTAATTTTTGCCTCTTTGAAGTCCTAATTTTTATTTTTACAAAAAGGGTCCTAATTCAAAAAAATCAAAAAACAAAAAAAATTAATAAAAGATAAAAAGATAATAAAAATTAACAAATAATGAAAATACCAAAAAAATAAGAAAAGGAAAAATCATAAAGATTTCGTAGATTTTTAGGAAGTAATTTATATTAGGAATAATTAGTTTTAGTGTTAGTTTTAGTTTAGTTAAAAATTTTATTTTAGGGAATCAAATGGTTTAAATATAATTTAATTGTACTGAATGTTAAGGCACAGGCTAATGGCCTAATGGATAAATAATGGAGTATTTGGGGTGGATTTAGTTGGAGGTTATGGGTTCGAGTCTCAGCAGGCACCTATGTCTTCATTTTTTTGTCTTTGCAGAAGTAAGATTTAAAATCGGATTCATATCTAATCAAATCATGGGAATGTTAGTTAAATCAGATTTGAATTAAATTTGAATCTAATTTAATTAACGAATCAAATATAATTAGATATGATATGATATAATTTGGTTAGACTATATAAACACTTCGCGCAGTCAGAAAAGAAAACAAAAACAAAACAAAAAAGAACAAGAGCCCCTACAGAAACTAGCAACACGCTACAGCCCTTACCATGCTCTACGAACAGTACAACTCCAGAGAGTCTTCGACCGATCAACAAGTCCGTCGAATGTCACCTGTCCTCACATAGGTGTCGCCCATCCACTGTCGCAATTCCACGGTCCCTTATCCTGCAGCGAACAATAATAGGCACACATCACAGACACTTTACGCATACTGTTTATCATCCCAGCGATAGCAACAGCTCCAGTTACGCACGGTCATCACACAGCACAACAATCAGCCTTCACAGACTTCACAAATCTCCACATCCCAACAACGTGACTGAACCATAACCACCTACATAGTTGCAGTTTGCCATATGCTGTCTATACAGCATTGAACCACACACAGATCAGTCTCCAGCGCAGCAGACGGCGACACACTCGACGCAGATAGCTCCGATGGCCCCGGCTTTTGCCTCTATCAAGCAAGCCCCTACATACTCTCCCCTACCACGCTTACCCAATAACCTATTTTTCAGGATTCGACACGACAGCAAAGACAGTAGAGCAACAGATGGCAGCGAAAACAGCAGCACAACGAAAAACAGTGAACAAAACAGCAGCACAGCGGACAGCAACAAAACAGCAGCACAGCGGACGGCAGCAAAGACAATAGTGCAGCAGACAGCAGAGAAAATAACAACGCAGTGGACATTAGCAAACAGAACAGTAGCGCAGCGAAGACAGCAGTGCAGTAGACGGCAGCTCCACGACCAAGTTTTCTTCATATTTTTAGCTCTTAGCTAGCTTAAGAGGTGCTTCGACCGCCTTGGTTAGTCAGCTCATTAAGGCACGACTAAGTTTTCTTCACATTTTTAGGTCTTAGTCGGCTCAAGAGACGTTTCGACTGCTTTGGTTAGTCAGCTCATTAAGGTACGACCAAGTTTCCTTCATTTTTAGGTCTTAACCACCTTAAGGGGTACTTTGACTGCCTTGGTTAGTCAGCTCATTAAGGGCACGACCAAGTTTTCTTCATTTTTAGGTCCTAGCCAGCTTAAGGGGCGCTTTGACCGCCTTAGCTAGTCAGCTCATTAAGGGCACGACCAAGTTTCCTTCATTTTTAGGTCTTAATTAGCTCAAGGGGCACTTTGACTGCCTTGGTTAGTCAGCTCATTAAGGGCACGACCAAGTTTTCTTCATTTTTAGGTCCTAGCCAGTTCAAGGGACGCTTTGACCGCCTTGGTTAGTCAGCTCATTAAGGGCACGACCAAGTTTCCTTCATTTTTAAGTCTTAGCCAGCTCAAGGGGCACTTCGACCGCCTTGGTTAGTCAGCTCATTAAGGGCACGACCAAGTTTTCTTAATATTTTTAGGTCTTAGCCAGCTCAAGGGGCACTTCGACTGCCTTGGCTAGTCAACTCATTAAGGGTACGACTAAGTTTTCTTCATATTTTTAGGTCTTAGCCAACTCAAGGGGCACTTCAACTGCCTTGGTTAGTCAGCTCATTAAGGGCACGACCAAGTTTTCTTAATATTTTTAAGTTTTAGCTAGCTTAAGGGGCGCTTCGACCGCCTTGGTTAGTCAGCTTATTAAGAGCACGACTTAGTTTTCCTTCATTTTTAGGTCTTAACCAACTCGAAGGGTACTTTGACCGCCTTGGTTAGTCAGCTCATTAAGGGCACAACTAAGTTTTCTTCATATTTTTAGGTCTTAGCCAGCTCAAGGGGCGCTTTAACTGCCTTAGTTAGTCAGCTCATTAAGAGCACGACCAAGTTTCCTTCATATTTTAGGTCTTAGCCAGCTCAAGGGGTGCTTCGACCGCCTTGGTTAGTTAACTCATTAAGGGCATGACCAAGTTTTCTTCTTATTTTTATCTCTTAGCCAGCTTAAGGGTTGCTTTGACCGCCTTGGTTAGTTAGCTCATTAAGGGTACGACCAAGTTTGCTTTATTTTTTAGGTCTTAGCCAGTTCAAGGGGCGTTTTGACTGCCTTGGTTAGTCCGCCTTGGTTAATCAGCTTATTAAGGGCACGACCAAGTTTTCTTCATATTTTTTAAGTCTTAGCCAACTCAAGGAGCGCTTTGATAGCTTTGGTTAGTTAGCTCATTAAGGGCATGACCAAGTTTTCTTCATATTTTTAGGTTTTAGCCAGCTCAAAGGGGCGCTTTGACCGTATTGGTTAGTCAGCTCATTAGGGCACGACTAAGTTTTCTTTAATTTTTTAGGTCTTAGCTAGCTCAAAGGGCGCTTTAACCACTTTAGTTAGTCAGCTCATCAGGGCACGACCAAGTTCTCGTTATTCTTTTTTAGAGATTTTTGCCAATTCACAAAGGCATTACCCCTTGCTATTCTAACCTTCGCTAAGCATCTTAACGTTCCTTAAGATAGAGTTGTCCTAAGGCAAAAACGGTGTCTCTTTTATCTTTGTAGCAAAGTTTTGCTCAAACTTCATCACAAAGAAGGATAGGTGTAGACACTTAATTTTTGCCTCTTTGATGTCCTAATTTTTATTTTTACAAAAAGAGTCTTAATTCAAAAAAATCAAATAACAAAAAAATTAATAAAAGATAAAAAGATAATAAAAATTAACAAATAATGAAAATAACAAAAAAATAAGAAAAGGAAAAATCATAAAGATTTCGTAGATTTTTATGAAGTAATTTATATTAGGAATAATTAGTTTTAGTGTTAGTTTTAGTTTTAGTTTAGTTTAGTTTAGTTAAAAATTTTATTTTATATAATCGGATGGTTTAAATATAATTTAATTGTACTGAATGTCAATGTACAGTCCAACGGCCTAACGGATAAGTAATGGAGTATTTAGGGTGGATTTAGTTGGAGGTTATGGGTTCGAGTCTCAGCAATTCATATCTAATGAAATCATAGGAATGTTAGTTAAATCAGATTTGAATTAAATTTGAATCTAATTTAATTAACGAATCAGATATAATTAGATATGATATGATATGATTTGGTTAGACTATATAGACACTTCACGCAGTCAAAAAAGAAAACAAAAACAGAACAGAAAAGAACAGGAGCCCCTGCAGAAACTAGCAACACGCCACGGCCCTTGCCGCGCTTTACGAACAGCATAACTCCAGCGAGTCTTCGACCGATCAATAAGTCCGTCGAATGTCACCTGTCCTCGCATAGCTGTCGTCCATCCACTGTCGCAATTCCACGGTCCCTTGTCCTGCAGCGAACAATAATAGGCACACATCACAGACACTTCACGTACACTGTTTATCATCCCAGCGATAGCAACAGCTCTAGTTACGTACGGTCATCACATGGCACAACGATCAGCCTTCACAGACTTCACAAATCTCCACATCCCGACAACGTGACTGAACCATAACCCACTACATAGCTGCAGTTTGCCATATGCTGTCTACACAGCATTGAACTACACACAAATCAGTCTCCAGCGCAGCAGACGGTAAACGAACAGAACAACAGTGTAGCAGAAGACAGTGAAGACGGCAGTGCAGCAGATGGCAGCAAAAACAGCAGCATAGCGGACAGCAGCAAAACAGCAGCACAGCGGACGGCAACGAAGACAGCAGCGCAGCGGACAGTAGCGAAAACAACAGCGCAGCGGACATCAGCGAATAGAACAGCAGCGCAGTAGACGGTAGATGAACAGAACAACAGCGCAGCGGATGACAGCAAAGACAGTAGCGCAGTAAACGGCCGCGAAAATAGCAGCACAGCAGACAGCAGTGAACAAAACAATAGCATAGCGGACAACGGCGAAGATAGCAGCAAAGACAGCATTGCAACGGACATCAGCGGACAGAACAACAGCACAGCGGACATCAGTGAACAGAATAGCGACACCAGACAGACATCAGTGAGCAGAACAGCAGCACAGCAGACATCAGCAAATAGAACAGCGACACCAAACGGACAGCAATGACACCAGACGGGTAGCAACAATACCAGGCGAACAGCAACGCCAGGCGAACATCAATATGTTCTGTACAACAGCATCACAGCACACGATTCAGCACTGACCGTCACGTCTTCACGCTCGACGAACCAACACCAACACTTCACCGATTTGCCCAAGTCAGGTTGGTTTTGATTATTTTATTTTATTTATTTATTTGTCTCTTTATTTATTTTTATAATTCCATTAGTTATTTAGTTAAGTTTATGATATGATAGGTAAATAGATATATGTGTATGTATTTATATGCTTAGATATATTTTTAGCATTATGACTTTAGGATTTTCTCACTTAGAAAAATTTATTTTGTAAATAAATAAAAATAAAAAATAGAAATCCCGTTTTAAAAAATAGGACTTTTAGAGAGTTTTTATAAAATAAGAATAAAAGACTTAGTGAATTAGGGCTCTTTTAGAATTTTCTTTGAAAAACTAAATTGATAATAATGTGAACTCGGTCGGTTTTTAAAATTAAAATTAAACAACACACTAAAGATTTTTTTGAAAGAACTACGATCGTTTGATCCCGGCTAGCGGGTACGTAGGCACCTTTAGGACGACGATAAAATATGTAGAAACTTAGGTTCTATTTTTTATTTTGATTTTTATTTATTTTTTAAATATTATAATTAGAAAAATGATCCTAATTTCGACAAATAAATAATGGTACCCGTTAGGATTTAATAGGTTAGCCCCCGAATTCAGAATCCTCTGATTCTTTGTTAAAATTGAAATCAAAGACTAAAGTTAAATTGTAATCAATTTACCCAATTGATTACGGTTTCTTTTTCTTTTCCCGACTTCATTCAGGTGGCGACTCCAAAAATTATTTTCAATAAAAAAACCAGAATTTCTCAATTTCTTTAATCGATGATTAATATTAAATGGGTTAGGGTTTAGAATTAATCAGGAAATGGGGAAATTAATTTTAAATAGAAAACTGAAAATCAGACTCGACAGTACTCCTAAAGGTTGAAAGGGTGGACAGTCTTGGATAAGTAGGAAGGGAAAATGTTGGCTCCCTAATAAAAATACTAGCAAATATGAAGAAATAAAGAATGCTTGAGCACCATACAAGCGCTTCAAGAGAGGTAAACCTCTTATCCCACAACAGATTGAAGTTAGAGAGGCTTAAAGTTCATCTCATATGTTGAACATGAAATGCTGACAACCTCAAGATGTATTTTGAATGATGTATTCAAAGCTCATGTATTTGTGAAATTACTATACAATTAATGAAAATTTTGAATTTTTCTCAATTCTTTATTCTCTAATATGTAATTTCTCTATCAAGTTTAGTAGAGCTAAAAAAATGACTAAGTCCCAACCTCTCCTAAAGTGAACGACCTTCAATTACCTTAGGTGAAGGCAAACGAATTTCCAACTAAGTCCTAATCTTTTCACGAGGTGAATGGAAACTTATTTTCCCTAAATCCTAACCTCCTCTACGGTGAATGGATTCATGAGCTCCTAGCCTATCTAAGGGCAAATGAAGCCCCTAACCTCTTTAGGTCATGTTAGATAATGTCTCTAAACCAACCATGCTCGATATCTCTTAGACCAAACTTAGATGTGAACGTTTGAGATACTCTTCATTACTAAGCTTTGATTAATGGATCCTCCCAAAGCATGTTACCATTGTAGAAAAAGAATATAGCTATCTACTACCAACATAAGGATAAGGAGAAGAAAAGAGCAAAAGAAAATACTTAAGCAAATTTCCATTTCACCAAAGTTCAACGATAGCTACATTGTTAAGGTTGGCATTCCTACTTAGAAATTACAAGGAGGAAATCATGACCATAATAAAAGAAGAAGCTCATATAAATATTAGGTCTTGGATAGCTTCAACACTTGGCTTAGTCTTAGCCTTAGTTGTCTACTTTGTAAGGTCAGATATGGTAGGAGGCACATGGACTTCACGTGGGTCAATGCTAGGCGATAAAGGGATATCTTCCACTTTTTCATCCTGGCTTTGCTGCTTTGACACCTCTCCTTAAGGCAAATCTTCTACACCTCTTCTTTGGATGCTTTAGATTCCTCAAGTTCATTAGCAAAGTCCAAACAACCAAGGTCATAGTCAGGATGCTCCTTTAGTATTTCTTTTGTCATTATGTAGATGTCCTCAATTATTTTCTTTTATTGGAGCTTGAACCATTCTTTACTATTCACAATTTTTTCAAAGACCTCCTTCTTTGGTTTGTCTACACTAACATTGGTCCAGCCTTCCTATTTGAAAATCCATGATTAGATACGCTCGGGCTCCTCAACTAGCCTACTTGCTCCAATCTAGGTGACTCTTCATTTAGATGAGCGATGTCATTAATTCAGAGTGTCTAAAAGATTTTAAGCAAAAAAGCTTTGAGGACATTTTTGTATTTGGTTGTAGCCTTCTCTTTGACCTTAGATTTTATCTTCTTCCTCACTAGAAGCTCGACTACAAGTTATGTTAGCCAGTATATACATTCCAATTTTTCCCTCCTTATAGTTTTTAAAAAAATTTAGAATAAAGAAAAAGGTCTTAATTGAAAAAATATAAAAATAATTAGAAAATTCAAAAAATAAAGAAATGAAAAGCTAAAAAAAATAGAAAGAAATTAGGTCATTTTAGGGTCTTTGAGTTTCTTTTTATGAGCCATTTTATGTTTTAAGATCAAAAGAGCGAAATTGAAGAATAGAAATTGAGCTTATTTAGCAAGATGAGCATTTTCTCGCAAAATCATTTTTCAAACCAGATTTAGCTTGCTTAATAAAAATATCTTGAAAAAAGACAATTTACATTGATTGTAGTTTCAAATGTTTCTCGTTCAAATTTAAATTTATTATTTTATGAGCAATTGAAGTTAAAAGTAAACGAAGTATTGAGAGAAATTAGGCTTGTAATTTTATTGACTTGTTCTATTTTTTAAAATAATTTTCCAAATATACCTAATAGGCTTAATAATTGCCCGTTAGAATAAATCGATTTTTTAGGACTCAAAAGCTTAAGCCAATTTTCAAGTCTCGAACATTATCTGAGCTTTTATTATAGTTGGCCTAGAAAAGCTTATTATTATTATATTTTTTTTTACGTGCATAACAAAATCATGAATAAAAGCTAGCTAAGTTAGGTAGGGTAGGTAGTAATCTTCCTTAAGGTTTTAGGTTCGATCTATGCGTATGGCGTGTTTTTTTGTTTTTTTTTTTTTTCTCTTTTGTTGCCGTATCAGCCTTTGATTCATTGACCTTATCCATTGTACATCATTTTCTCACACTTTCCCCCCTGTTTCTTTCATTTCCTGAACTGGACAGTTAAATTTAAGGCCATTTCTATCTGCCTTTTAAAAAAGAAAAAATTCACCATATTAATAGTAAAATCATGTAAATTACTTGGAATATTTTGTATTGAACCCAAAAACTCAACTAGATTCATATATTTTCTCATTAAAAAATTACTTGAAAATCCGAAAAAATCATTGCCTGAGAATCACGTGCATGCAGAAAAACTATCCTACAAAAAACAAAAATCAAAGCTTCTAATCATTATTGGAAGTAACAACCCTATCTCCCCAACTGCCAATATCATTAGAACTTCATTTTTTACTCTTAAATTAAGATTTTCATGATCTTTAAGGCTATGGCCGATTTGACCCTTAAAGTACTTGCTAAGCTTCCCATTCCAGCATCAAGCAAAACTAGAAACAAGCCATTCAAGCTTCAACTTACACTTTCTCTCTCTACAAAATCCTAACCCGTGACCATAAACTTCTCTCTAAACATTCGTCACCTTCATCCAATTTCAAAGCCAAAGATTGGTACTTTTGGTTTGCTTAAGGCCTGTAAATTCATCAAATTCCAATCTTTCATTTTGATTTTGTCATATCTTTTAACAACGCAACAACAAGGACTTCTATTAATAAAACATATAACAATCACATATACAGATAGTAAATAATTGAACTTCCCAACTCACCTTGGTCTCTCTTCTAATGCATAGTTTAGTCCTCGAGTTGGTGTGTTAAGTCAAAGTTAATAATTCATAAGCATTGAAAATGAACTATCAATATACTACTCCAACTTGATTCTGTTCAACTTACTACGATACAGTCTAAATTGGAACTTTTCGAAGTTAAATTTGTAGTTTTTAGTGAAAATTCTTCAATTCATTGAAATCAATTTGTCTTTGATAATTTAGCCATGTCATAGAACTTCAGATACTTAAGACAAGGACAAGGAAACCCAATTTCAACAACTAATCTTTAAACAAAACAATAACATAATATTAAAAATTTACATAGAGAAAGAGGGGTTACTATTCTTCTCATACCCTAAGATTATGGTAAAGTTTCAAGCACTAATTTTGTTATTGTTATTAGTGTGAAGCCTTTGTTATTAGGAATTCAAAGAAATATAAGATATGGATTTTGATTAGAAAGGCTTCACATCACGTAAATTGATAAATGATATATAAATATTAATAAAATTTTAATATGAAAATATAATTTATATTTTTTTAAAAATATACTTTTCTTTATTATTAAGTATTTAAATATTCTTTACATTTGTATACTACTCATCAATCAATATGACATGTAAGTATTATTGAATCTTTTTTTCAATAATTGAGTTAGTTGTTTGCAATTCAAGTAAGTGAAACTGAAGTTTTGAAAATAAAGTTAAGGGAGAGAAGAAAGTAGAAAACGGTTCTATATATGTTTTTTAATTATTTTATTTTATTTTTTTTGTGGGAGAAGAAAATTAATTTTTCTTAAAGGTAGGTTTACCTGTGAAACATTGGAAAAGAGGAATTCCCAAGTCCAAATAACACGCGTGCAGTTCGTTTTCTAATGTTACTTTTTATAATAATTTTTTATGAAACTTTATATGTAAATTTGCTATTACTTATTAAATACAAATCTTATTTTTTAAAAATCTCATATTCGTTTATTATAAAATTATTTGTAAGGCTTTAGGATCGTGCAAAATTTGAAAAGTGAAATTCCAATATTTGTAATTGTATTATGGTGGAAACATTATATTATATTTTTATATACTATAATCATATTGAGTTATTATTAGAATGCTCAAGTGTATCTATGTAATTTTACTTTTCAATTAGTCATACCATTATTTTATTATATAGTAAATTGATCATCAGTAATGGAATGACTATTAGTAGCATATGGGAGAAGATATTTTTTGTTTCTTTACCTCCAATAAAACCACAAATACTCTATAAATATTTTTTTATACATAAAGAGATAATACTGTGTATATGTATATATAGCTTTTGATACATGCATATATTTAAGATCATAGAGCTTTCTAAAATACTATAATTTTAAGTGCAAAAATATGCAAATTCTTTTTAAAATACTTATATTTATGTGCTTAGTTGTATGAAAAATGCCAAGGTTGGATACTTTAATAATAGTTCATAAACTGCACACAAAAGGAAATGGCCCACGAAGTAGAAATAGAGACAATTCAGACCACTATCCTACTCTAAATCAAAGAAGAGACAAAGCAACTAATGGAAGTAAGATTTATAAAGATGTTTGATTATATGAAATGGGAAGCAATAGTGGTAAGTTTGCATTTATACGTCAAAAGTCCCTTTGTTATTGTTTTTCTTCACAACAGTGCATTCCATGGCAAGCAGACGAAAATTCCTCTCCCCAAAATTGACGTCTCTAATGTGTCTCAACCTATAATATAATACCACATGGTATCTAAATTTGTCAAGAAAAAGCTTCCTTTTTTTATTTTGTTCCATATTATTCTAGAAAATGTTAGAGTTTCCTCCTTTATCAAATATCAAATCTTACATATAATACACGAAATTCAAAGTTAAAAGGAAATAATGACTAAATAATAATCCCATCAAAGAAATAGATTTTTAAAATTTATTTTATATCACAAAATTAATGGAACAAATGCAATTTAACCTAATATGTAATTAATGTAGATATTTTAGTATTATGATGTAAAAAAAATTTATGTCTCATGTGATTCTTATATTATAGTATACTATCATTTCATCATAAAGTAATTGTTTTATTTTACTGTAGCAAAATATTTGTTAGCGAGTCCAATTAATGTCATTTTACTATTGTATATGTTTGATTGTTTATTTTCTGATAGTTTCAAAAATTAGCCGTAAAATCTTCTATATATGCAAAACATATAAAATGTTAAGTACACATTATATGCTCTATCTTTTTGGACGTTCCAAATCGATGCAAAATGAAGATATAAAATAGAGGTTATCATATGCTATATATTGTAAGACAAAATAGAATATATATATATATATATATATATTTATTGCACTTATATGTATGTGGTTTTAAGATAGTTTTTATATATGTTTGATTGCTATTAAAAATATAAAAAATTGAACAGTTATACATTTACGATAGTAAAAAGACATTAGTTGCGCTCTCTAGTGAATATTTTGCTAAACTAAAATAAAATAATTACTTTATGGTAAAATGATCATACACAGTAATATTATAACATAAGAATCATATGAGACATAAAACTGTCTAATATCATACTAAAATATCTATATTAATTACATATTAGCTTGAATTGTATTTATCCCACTAATTTTATGATATAAAATAAATTTTTAAACATTTTTTTCTTTAATAAAATTATTGTTTAATCATTATTTCCGTTTAACTTTAAATTTGGTGTGTCATATCTAAGATTTGGTATTTGATTAAAAAAGAAAGTTTGACATTTTTCATAACAATATGAAACAAAATATAGGAGGTTTTTCTTGACAAGTTTAGATATTATGTAGCATATTATTATAGGTTAGGATATAATGGGGACCGCAATTTTGGACAAAAAAATTTTTATGGCAGACAAACGTATAACTTGAAAAAAAGTTGAATAAGAGTTAACATTTAAACATCTAATGGGTTTATAATCAGATTTTTTTGTAGCATCATCAATTCAACTTGGAGTAGTAAGAATTACATCAATATATTTTGAAGCCTGGAAACAAAATAGTGATGAAAAGAGTTACCTGATACAAAGAGGTAAACATAAAATGTTTGATCAAATAAATTTAGAAGATTTTAGTATAATCATTTTCAAAAGGACATTATTATACTTATTAAGAGCGCTACTACATAGTCTTATTATTAAGATCACATCATGTACTTTCATGGAATATGATAAAAAAAGAAAAAAGAAAAAAGAATCCATAGTGTATGGTATTTCATTGAAAATTAGTGGCTAGAAGATTATGATGATAATAAATGATAAGCCTTCCGATTCTTAGAATTCGACTCCCACTGCCGCTAAATTTTTGAAGCAATTAGGACTTGCATAGTAACGTATCTGAACAAACTCTTTAGAAAAAAATAAAATAAAATAATAAATAAAGGTTTCGATAATCTATATTCCAAAGAATCCTAGCTAGGCGATGATAATGTGGGCAAAATTTTTTATAAAAAAGTTCATTAATTGTAGATGCCGGACCATCTTTTCCGCAAGTTCTTTTTTGGAATTTCCTTAATTTAAGTGTTCTCTATGCAATTGGCGAGATTATTTAAACTACATTATTATGTGATAATGTTAGTGCTTTGTATTTTAAATGCATGTTATTTTCTTTGCTTACTGTATTTTTTATGTGATGCATTTACATTATTGAGCATAACATCTTTTTTTCTTTTTCCAACACACTGAACACAGAGAGGTATAGAAAATATTACTATATTAAAATATTCAAATTTGCCAAAAGATAGCACTTTATAAGAAACCATGGCAGTTAAATACTTTATAATTTAAGGTAGTTTCGTAGTGGCACCAGTGGTCTAGTGGTAGAATAGTACCCTGCCACGGTACAGACCCGGGTTCGATTCCCGGCTGGTGCAATTGAGCTATGACGATTTGCTTATCTGAAGGTGGGTCCTTCATGAATACATCTCGTAATGGATGAGTAGCAGACCCTGAGCTCTTCAATTTTTCTTTAATGTTACCCTCTATGGATGTACACAAATACAATAACAATTAATTAAGTACATTATCTTATATGCAAGCAATAATATATATTGATATCTTCTATATAACACGCTGTATATTTGTTCAGTAAAACAACTATTTATATACTTATGTATCATAAACAATATGATTAATATATTTATGAAAACTCCCGAAATTGGTTAATACATCGAGTATAAAATGTAATCAAAGATTATACAGAAAACACTTTCTATATAAACAGCACCATAAATATAACTTTTATATACACATATATGTTCTAATACTTTTTTGCATTTAATAACTGAAATAACTATTATTCACACACATATTCATATACTTATATATGTGTATGTATGTATATTATATATTTTTCTCTTATCCTATACACCATACATACTTTATACTAATTCTATACTATACGACACATTTGATTTGCAAATTTTATTTATGTATAAGTTAATAAATATAACCCTAAGCTTACTTACTAGCAAAAAAAAAAAAAAAAGCATTTAACTGCCTTTCATTCTATTTTTTACTTGTCTCATTTGAACTCTATAAAAATCTATCTATATAGACTAATCTGAATCTCATAAAAACCCACTTTTATAAGGTCTTAATCATGCAAAGGAGGATTTTGATAATAAGAGGTAAAATCTTATAAAGTTTTCACAAAATTCCAAGAGGATGCAAGACTTTATGGGAATGGATTTGAATTTTATAACACCTATCTTGAATTTGCCCTAATTGCATCCTTATAGAAGGGTTAGTGGCCTCATCAACCAACATCTCAACATTTAAATAAAAAAGGAACATCACTTGTAGGTTCAAGTACGGTAGTAATTCATTGCACAATATTTTAAAATTTTCACATCACTTACATTTGATTTAAAAAATATCAAAATCTACCATATAGCTTGGTAGTATTTGATTATACATTGTTCGAAACTTTTAATGTTGGATTGCCAATGATAAGATTCGCTGTTTTTTTCCCGTTATTGTTATATTGTAGTATTTTTATCATGTTTCATAATAAGGTTTTTAGGACTATCTCTTTCTTTTTTCATCAACTTAAACGTATATATAGATCCAAATAAATATATGTTTTGCAAATTATTATTTGTTTAAGATTATTGAAATCATACGTCTCAAGAATAAGTAGGAAAAAGTACGCTGAAACTCCACTATATTTGTATAAAAAATCAACCAAGCCCCCTATATTTTAATTAAATCATCTAAGTTCTCTAAATTTATGTCAAAATTTAGTTAAGTTTCATTTGAGTTAATCATTTGTCCTTTGGATTTATGTTGTTGCACCAATTAAGCTCCTTATTTAATCTCTCCAATGATGTATATATGATATATGTAGAGGACTTATATTGTGTAATGATATAAAAATAATAGACTAAAATAACTCGCTTAAAAAAAGATGGGGAATTTAAATGATTCACTCAAATTTAGGGGACTTAATTGACCTTTGATGCAAACATAGAGGACTTCCCATGTATATACCCCAAATAAGTTTCATTTAGGCATATTTGTTTTGTTTGGAATTTATAATTATTTAATTGTTTACTCCTAAAAAATAATCAATGACATTATTTTCTTGAAAACAAACGTAAAGGTATCTATTTTATTTTTGCCAACTATATCATAGTATAACTTTATGAAGAAAATAATAAAACTAAGTCTATCCCATTGGAAGAATAGTGTTTATACTGTTAAGTTACATCGTTTTGGTAAGTGATAAACTTCCATTTTTCTTAATACAATTATAAACCTTTTGTTTTCAGCAATCTGATAAAAAAAGAAAAAGAAAAAGAAGTATTTACAACCCAATAGGTTTCGTTTACTACATTAATCATTATAAGTAAGGAGATACTATAACGTAGAGACATAAAATTTCCATAAATCAAAATGCTAATAGAAGAAAATGACAATTCATTAGGCATTAAAAAGAAAAAAGAAAAAAGAAAAGAAAAGAAAAGAAGAAAGAGGAAGAAAGTTGTAGAATACTTGAGATTGAAAAGGAAAAGCCTTTATACCTATGCAAAACTCCACTTCTCTATCTTCAATTGATAGGCAAATCTCAAATCCTCTCCATCCATTTCAATTTTATCGATTTGTAAGCGATTAGTTTTGATTTCATTGACACAAATGGTTGTTTAGTTTTGGTGATGGCTCGATTGGGGGTGTAATTGTAAACACATGAATAGTTGAAGGGCATATTCATAATTTACCATAACTGAAATCCTCAATCTTAATTTATGAAGGTTAACTTGTAATTAGGGCCTTCTATCCTACCAGGGTACTTTTCGAAGCTCCTTATAAAGTAATAATTATAGTTAATCGATCCATTGATCCTATAGGATGATTAAAAAAGTCTAAAGATGGCCAATTCAATTATAATCTGTTCCTCTTTTATATAAAGGAAAATTACTTAGCATCTTTTTTTTTTTCCCAAAAAATTACCTAGTATATTTAATAATCATCAATTATTAAAAGTTTTAAGGACAAAAACTCTTTTTGATCAATTTAAGACTATGTCCTTACCCAATAAATAATGAAAAAGGTTGAATTAGGACAACAGTTTCATGAGAAAACGGGCCAGGAAGGAACTTCGAAGCTCCCCTTTTCATTTTTAGTTATAAAGGACTAGAAAGCAAAGTTGAAAGAAGTGTTTAAAATGGTAAAGGGAATGCATATGGAAATAATGGTGGCATTTATTAATTATCAGTGTACATTCACAGTGAAAATGAGCTGGCTTTGGCTTCTACTTGCCAGACCAAGCTACCCGCGAAGTGTATATAACGGCTAATTTTTTATACCGTAATAACATAATTATTATTTCAACACATTGAAGCAATGGAAAGAACAATACCTAAATTAAGAACATTTTTCTTGCCCCAGTCAATTATAGGATTGAATCATCAATTATCATTGTTATGATGACCCCTATACCCTTAGATGTTAAGGCGGTTATGGAGTCTAGACCTCATATGATGTTTAGGATCCATGAATAGGAATGACTATTCTCCTAACACTAACTTAAAAAATTTACTAGTTTTCAAATAAAACTACACAACTAATATGCTTTATTTTTTGAGATGGTAACGTTATTCATGATAACGTCAAGATTGAAATTGTATGAGCATATATAGAATGAATATTTCTGAAATTCTACAAAATCCGGCCCATAAGTATAGGAAATGCCTTTGTTAGCCATAGATATTAGTATATTTAGAATGGAATTTTGCTTTAACTGAGGAAATATAGTTATTTTGTAGTGGCCCGTTCACTTTATCGAATAAAATAAATATGTAACATAATTCATATTTCTTAGAAATTGAATAAGGTCATACTGGTTATTATATTGATCACTAGGAAAAAAGGCATACAGAAATAGATTTGCAATATAATTGAAAATGACCATTTTGTCCTCATCTCCTAAGTTGCTTATTCAACCTTAAGTCACTTGCAGTTCTCATAGCACACACACAATAATGGCTAAAGTAGACTTTCGATTCTACAATAAATCAAAAGGAAGAAAAGAAACACCAAAATCCCAATTTTGAGTCTATATTAGACAAATAAAATCAAAACAAAAGCCTAAATTCCTAAATCTAAATGTGTCTTATTCATCGAGAACATCACTAACGATTCAAGAGGCCACTCATCAGTCTTTTGAACGTTTCATTGGCTTTATCTTCTTCGTCAGTTGGCAATGGTGAATGTAGGCTAGTGGTGTATTAGTGACTAGTGCAAGTAGGTTGTGTAGTGTGTTGGCAGTGGTGTTGGTGACGGTGGTTTATGTAGGTTTGGTGGTGAACATGGATGGGTGGTGCATCAAGGTAAATAAGGTTAGTGGTGTGACGTATTAAGAAGATAAAGACAATCGGTAAGTATGGTTTTTTTCACTTGAAACTGGGCTTCTTAGTTTCCTTAAAGAAATTCCAATTCCTAATTTTTAGAAATTGGATTCCTCAAGAATTGTAGTGTAAGGAAGTAAACATAGTAATTGAGAAGGAACAAGGGGGTAATTGAATGCACTATTAATGTTTGTAATAGTTATATTTCCTATGTTAAGCCATGTGGAAATTCCATAGTAGATCTAAAATACCTTAGAAAAGGACTTTAAATTGAAGAGTATTTTGGTGATAAATCATTCCTCTTTTTTTTTTTTTTTTCTATATAAAAGAAACTAGTGGTGTTACCCTTCTATTCTTTACCAAAAATTTGAAAAAAAAAAAAATTTCCCCTTGTTCTCTCCTCCTTTCCCTACTTAGTGGTGTTACCTTTTGTGTCTAAGGAGGTCTCATGGATTTCAAGATAATTCATATGTAAGAATTGCATCCTTTTTTGTTTTTCCTTAATTTTTCTCTTTTTCCTAATCATAGTCATATCATGTAAGGTTTCAATTCAATAAAGGAATCAACAAGAAATGTAATTGAACGGAGAACTGAGTGTGAGTGTAGTGTAGGTGTGATGGTACATGGTAATTGACATGTTAATTTTATGGGTTTCTCATGTCATCTTCTAGTTTAATCAAGTGGTTATTACCTATTTATCATAAATTATGGAGAAATTTGAAATTTTATTAAAATTAAAAATTAGGAACTTTTGAAAACTCTAACTTTGATTTCAATTATGAAAATAAAACAATTTTTAATTCTTACATAATGAAATGAATGATATGATGATAGGATCTAATATATAAAAAGTGTAGAGTTCTTTTAAGTAATATGCTTTGATAATAACAAATATTAAGTTATTTGATTAAAGTTTTTAGCTAAGTACTTTCAGGAGAAAAGTTAAAAGGTAAGTTAGAAGCTATCACTGGATATTGATTTTAGTTAGAAGGAAAGTTAGAAGATACTATAAACTATTAAAAGGAAACTTAGAAGCTATTGCTCATAATTGAAGATATGAGTTAGAAGTACTTTTAGAAGAAGTCAAATGAAGTAAAATTGATGTTTTTAGCTGTTAGAAAGTAATTTAGAAAACCAAACAAAGTTCATAGCACAAGGCAAAAAACACTTAAAAGCGAACTTAGAAGGTCTTCTACAATAAACAATAAAGATTAACAAGACTTGGGAGCTAACTTAGAAGCTATGATGGAAGAATTGTAAATTGGGCTAAAGCTTAACAAATTTCAAATGTTTTACTTATTTTCTTATAGATCAAGGCCCCGCTCCACTTGATAGGCGTATTTAGGTAATACACTGTCTAGTTCCATTAAGAAAGATAGTTAATTTGTTCGAAAGTAGAAGTCAGAAGATATTTTGAGAACAATCGAATTTTGTGCAACTAACTACAACCAACTCCTATCCTCTTTACTAATTTAACATTAACGGCTAAAAGCAATCTAAAATAGTAAGAGCTTTAAATATTGAAGTGGCTACATATTGAGAAATGACAATAGTCATATTTTCATAAATTAACAATCTAGATAAGGATCAAACATTTGAATTAATCCAAATCTAGCCATTATAGATGGAATTTAAAAATAACGGGAAGGCTTCGAGAAATACAGGTAACAATAACAACATAGAGAAATATCTATACAATCAATAAGAGAATTTACATACAATTTTATGCTCGAAATTGTTACAAGCTAATTGTCTTTTATTGTTTAACTCTATTTCGATACTTAAAGTATTTGTAATGGGAGAGTGATTCACTATAGATCTATATAGCTTATAGAGAGTTTGAAGGTAGAGCAGTGTAACTAAGGCTTATAATAGCATATTGTTATTTTTGAATAGTGGAATATCCATATGGAAGACCGAATCCCAATAGTAGAGTTAGAAGAGTGAAAGTAGGCACAAGGCGAAATTACTATAAGTTCTTGTTTCCAAGCTCTTTCTAACTCTCATCTCTTTATTTTGTTGTTGTTATTGTTTCGTTTATTTTCAAAAACACAAAGCACATTCATGGAAATTCTCAACCATTGAGTTAAGTAATTAAGGGGATTTTTAGATTGAAAAAATTTTAATTTTATTAGAAATTAATTCAACCCTCCCCTACTCGATTGCTTAAGAGGGACCAACAATTGGTATTAGAGCACATTTCTCTTATCAATTCTAAGAGATGGATACTATAATGGCCGAAAATTTGCAATATATGAAAACTATTTATGTCCTTACTTTGATGGATTAAACTTTTCTCATTGGATATGTAGGATAGAGACATTTATACAAGTTGCTAATTATGATGCTTGGGAAGTGATGAAAAATGGAGACTATGTACTGACTTATCCATTGACCAATGTTTAAGAAAAGAAATATGCCTTAATCAACAAAATAGCTAAACATCTATTGATAAGTGCAATTTTTCTATTTGAGTTTAACCTTATGTCTACTTGCAGCATTGCTAAGAATGCTTGGGACAAGTTGATAAAAACACTCGAAGGCACCAAGACGATTCAAGAAAGAAGGATCAATATTCTCTTACAAGAATACCAACGCCTTCAATTTCAACTAAGAGAAAGGATTGAAAGTATCTTTAATCGTTTTGCTATCATTACTAATGAGTTAGCTTTTCTTGAAAAATCTTTTTATAACTAGGATTAGGTCACGAAGATATTGAGAATCCTACTAAGAGCTTCAGATGCTAAGAAAACAACCATTGAAGAAGTATAAGATCTCTCAAAACTTACACTTAATGAGCTTAGGTATAAACTAATGTTATATGAATCTAATTTGCTTCATACCGATGAGATTGACAACAAATGATCTGAAAATAAAGGGATAAATGGATTGCCTAAAATCTAATAATGTAAATTTCTCTTAATTGAAGTTGTCTAAAAATAATTTGATAAATGGATTGCCTAAAATCAATTATAATGATTACATGAGTTGTGGTTCTTTTACTAAGAAGAAGTCAATATGTGTAGCTCATAAGAGTAAAAATATAATTTCAACTAATAAGCCTTTTGAGTTAGTGCATTTAGATTTTTTTAGACCTATAAGAACCTTAAGTTTGGGAAGAAATAAGTATGGACTTGTAATTGTTGATGATTTTTCAAATTTCACATAGGTGTTACTCTTACAACATAAGAGCAGTGCATTTAAAGCATTTGAGAGCTTTGTTAAGGAGATATAAAATGAAAAAAGCTATTGTATTGCTAATCTAAGATCAAATCATAGTAAAGAATTTAACAATCATGTGTTTACTACATTTTGTGATCAAAATGGTATAAATCATAACTTTTCAGCTCCTTATACTCTATAATAGAATGAAGTTATAGAAAGGAAGAATAGAACACTATAAGAAATAGCTAGAACTATGCTAAATGATAGTAGAATAACTAAACATTTCTTAACAAAAGAGATTTCAACCACATGCTATATAATTAACAGAATTTATATTAAACCCTTAACTAAAAAGATTGCATACGAGTTGTATAAAGGAAGAAAACCTACTATTTCTTATTTTCATACTTTTGATTGCGAATGTTTTGTGAAAAAAGACTAATGTTGATCTTAGCAAGTTTGATGAACGAGGTTATGAAAGAATTTTCTTAGGATATTCATTGAATAGCATAGCATACAAAATCTATAATAAATCAACAAGAGTTATTGATGAATGTATTAATGTTAATTTTATTGAAGATAATGACAATGTTCTAACTGAGGATGATGTTGTTCCTGAAAAGAAGAAAAGTTCTCATGACTTAAAAGTTAAACAAGAAGGTATTGGTACATAACTAAAAGCTACTTTACCGAACTTAGAAAGTACAACAGACAACTTAAAAGATACCATAAGAAAATTAAAAGCTTCAACAAGAAACTTAGAAGGTAATACAAAACCTTTTACAAGTTAAGATGTTGATCCAAATACTTCAAGATCTTAAAGATTCGACCCCTTTTATCCACAAAAACTCATCATTGGTGATGTAGAAAGTGGTGTTAAAACCAAATCTAGTTATAAGGATATTAAAAATCACTTTGTTATGAATTTTGAATTTAAACCTAACAATATTGATGAGGCATTATAAAATAGCAATCGAAGTAATGCTATGCAAGAGGAATCAACTCAATTCTAAAGAAATGGGGTTTGGAATTTAGTACTCAAAACAAAAGTTAAAACTGGTATAAGCACTAAATGGGTATTCAAGAATAAACTAGATGAAATAGGTAAGATAGCAAGAAACAAAACTAGACTAGTAGCTAAAGGATATTTTGAAAAAGTATGATGAAACTTATGCTCCAATAGCTAGAAGCAATTCATTTATTACTTGCTTTCACTTACTTAAGAAATTTTAAGTTGTTTCAAATTGATGTAAAAAGTGCTTTCCTAAATGGTGATTTAAAAGAGGAGATATATATTGAGCAACCTCCTAGATTTAAAGATTCATTTAAGGAAAGTCATGTGTATAAACTCAAAAAGGCATTGTAGGAACTAAAGTAGGCACCTCATTGATGGTGTGAAAGATTAAGTGAATATCTAATTAAGTATGACCTTATAAGAGGTAAAGTGGATATTGCTTTATTTTTGAAGCATTATGATAATGATCTGTTAGTTGCTCATATTTATGTGGATGATATAATATTTAGTGCTACTAATGAAAAATATTGCAAAAAAATTTTTGAGTTAATATAGGCTAAATTTAAAATGTTCTTAATGGGAGAACTCAATTTCTTCCTTAGACTTCAAACTAAGCAAAGTAATGAAGGGATATTTCAGCATCAAGAGAAGTATACAAATCAAATCTTGAAAAATTTTGGCTTTGACAAAGTCAAGAGTGCTACAGGACCTATGTCTACATCTACCAGGTTAGATCTAGACTTGAGTAGTAAGATTGTAAATGAGAAGTTTTATAGAAGCTTAATAGAATCTCTTTTGTACTTAACTATACCTAGATTAGATATCCTATTCAGTGTCTACATTTGTGCTAGATTTCAAAGCAATCCTATTGAGATACATTTAGTTGCTATTAAAAGGATATTTAAATATCTATCTTATACTTCTAAATTGGGCATTTAGTATCCTAAGAATTAGAACTCTACTTTAATAAGATATTCAGATACTAACTATGCTGGGTATGAACTAGACAAAAAGAGCACTTTAGGAACTTGTCAATTTTTAGGTGATAAGCTAATATCTTGGTCATTTAAGAAACATAATTCAATGGCTCTTTCTATAACTGAAGCTGAATATGTATTAACCAAAAATTGTTGTGCCCAGATACTTTAGATTAAATAGCAATTAATGAACTATGGTCTAGCATATAAAGATAATCGTAAGTGTGACAATACAAGGACAATAAATTTAACCAAGAATCGAATGCATCACTCTAGATCTAAGCACATTAAAATTCAACGTCATTTTATAAGCAATCATGTTGCTAATAATGATGAGAGTACTGAGTTATTTCTAGAAATTTATAACTTGCAGATATTTTTACTAAGCCTTTAGAGAAAATAAGGTTTGAATTTATTAGAAATGAGCTTAGTATGTATAATCCTTTTTATTTGTAATTTTCATGTAAATTAATTGTTTATAAAATTTTGAATCCATAATAAATGTATATTTAGCTATAAAATATTTTACAATAAGCATGGTAGCCCCTTCTCCATTTGTTATTTAGCAAGAAAAGAAGTTTTTATTATTCCCCCTAAGTTAGTTTCTAACAACTCCCGTATTCTCCATATCTATCACATTTTTCACTCTCTCTCATAAAATTTGAATCCTCTAACCTACTGCTCCATCTTTCTCTTGGCTCTTATAAAACTCTCAATTTTCTTTCAATTTTTTATCACAATTTCACAAGAATCATGCATGTATACACCATAAAGTCAGCTAGACTAATGAGCAAGGGGATGAAAAATATAATTTCTTCATGATCTTTTCACCCATTGTAGTTGAGGAAGATCCTCAAAATGAAACCTTAAACCTTAGTGCTACTGGATCACTTGAAAATCCTAATTATAAGGAAGACAATAATCCTCATAATTCTTCTAGTCATGCTCCATCAAATTCAGAGTCCATAGAATTTGATATTCCTTTTTAACAAATGTTGAAGAAGAAAATATCTGTTCAAAAGAAAAATCTAACACCATCTTCCAAAGTTAGAAGCTCAATTAGAAGCAAGGATAGACCAGTTCACTCAAAATTTGCCAAGAAGGCATTAAAAACTCAACAACAAATCAAGAAGATTACTTAAATTCCAATGACTACAAACATGAAAACTTTATTGAGGAATGATAAAGTTTTCCATAGTTCTTACCTTAACTTTAGTTTCTTTGAAAAGAATGGGCTCTATCTAGACAGTTACTTAGAAGTTTTAGGTGGAAAAAAATCTTTACAATATCAAAGGGAAAGTTAGTGGTGATGTTGTTGCTACTGTTTACATTAAACTGAATGAGGAAGGTACGAATTCAATCGATACTAAAATTGGAGGGTTTGATATTATCATTATTAAGGCAGACATAGCTGAATGTCTAGGATTAGTTCCTATTGAAAGAGACTCTAATTTAAGCAGGGAACATATTTATTTGAATCTTACAAATGGTGTGGAACTTTCCAATTATGAAAATCCCTAGATAATGTGCTTCACTCTTGAAGTTAAGTTGCTGCACAAAGTTATAACTAGTTGTTTACTACCTAAGAAAAGAGTTTCACTTCAATTACAGGGGAAGATGCAAGTGTGATTGGGTCTTTAACAAAGAAAAAACCAGTAGACCTAGCCTCTTATATGATTAGACACATGTTGAGAAATAAACGAGGGATGCCCTATGGATTTGTTATCATGAAATTAGTAGAATTTAAGGGATTTCAACTTCTTGAGGATAGTCCATATCTTTTAGAGGCTAAAAAGTTGGAGAGACTATTTTGCATCATATAACTATTGAGGTGTATCAGAAGATTTGGTTCACTCAAGATGGAGCATACTATGTTTATCTTGACAATAGGAAAACGACTTTAAGGTTAAAGAATTATCAAGCTAAGGGGGTGCAAATGAAAATAAGGAAAAAATTACTAACCAAGAGCTAAGAAAGGATAAAGGGAAAGCTTTACTAGTAGAGGAAGAAGCTCTACCCAAAAAGAAACAAAAATTCATACCAATGAAAGGAGGAAAACTTAAGATCAGATAACCATATGACTTAGACATGTTGACTAATGTTGCTACTAAGTAGGAGATAACTGAGGAAGAAACTACTAAGGAAGAAGAAATAAAGACTAGGCCAAAAGAAATTTTCACAAAAACTAAGGAGGAGATTTTGTAGGTTCCTAAAAAGGAAATTACAAACTCCATTCAAGCTGGATGTAAGACAACCGATAAGTTGTTATATGAAGAATTCCAGAATAAGATCATAGACATGGCTAATATTCTGGAGTCCTACATAGTAAGTTAGCAAACCAAAGGAGTTAAGTTGAAGAAAGAAGGAGGACATTTAGTTTTTCATGAGCTTAAAAGCTTTGAGCTGCAAGTTCAACAATTGAACTTTAGAGTGGAAATCATGGACACCAACCTTCAATAAATTCACTCTATTATTGCCAAACCTCTCAATGTTCACTACAATCACAAACCACCAATCCTGCTCTACATTACAGACCACCATCTGTTTAGGCTTTTTCAACTTCTGTTTATGTCAAGTGTTCAAGAATTTCTTTACTATTTTTGTATTTCTATCAGTTATCATGTTTTGTGTTCTTTGTTTTGGTCATGATCTTTAGTTGTAAAGACTCTATTATGTCAATGTTAATGTTCTTCACGTTTTCATGATCTTTATTCTAATTCTTATTCTTTATTTTGTTGATAACAAAAAGGGGAAGAAATGTATCATACATAAAAATATTATACTAGCATAAAGTTAGAAGTTATACATTGAAAGTTGGAAGCAAATATTAAATGTTGATGTCTGTAATTCTTTGGATTATTATGAAAAATATTTTTTCAAAAATATTTTGTTATTATAAAAGATGGAGAGAATGTTAAGTTCACTTAAGTAACATGTTTTGATGTGTTTGTCCTATATAAGATATTGAGAGTGGGGGAGAGGGGAGGGGGTGGGAAGTGATGTGAATTGATGTCATTAAAAAATTTTGAAACTTTTTCAAGAGAAATTAATTTTTCTCTCTTAATAACTTAACTTAGTGAAAAACGATACTTTAATAATTCAACACACGATTAATAACACAAGTAAATAACTTAAAGTAAAGGAGATAGAGTAAAGAATATCGGGCTCAAGATTTATAGAATTTCGATCTTTTGCCTATTGCTCTCTTCCAGCTCCACTGCTAGAGATTTGGTCTACTTTATCGATGCTATTTCACTTGATCTACTAAATCAAAATAAATCAAGAGAAGTTTACAAGTTTCTACTACACTTAGTCTTCAAAACTCTTTATTTTACCTATCTAACCTGTCTAGTCTCTCTATAGTTTAACTATAGATCTATAGAGTATAATCAAACTTCTTTTAACCAATACTAAAAAATGTTTACAAAACAGAAGCGAGAAGAACAATATTAATCTCAGATAGTTTGGCATGAAAACAAAAATGCATATTATTGAATAAGTAGCTTCAATTCAACTCTTTGAAGAAGTATCTGAGAAGTGTTTTGTACTCTTTCAGATAATATAAATTGATCACGATCAAAGTGTAATGTATATGTTTTTCCTTCTTAGAATCGTTCCAATATTTTTTAATTGCCTCTTATTTTATACTGAAGTCTTCTAATGTCTATATTATTATTGATTATCTCCATCTCATGTTTATCTAAACCAACGTTTAGAAAGATGATCTACAGATATTTAGCGAAAATCTTGGAATTTGAATTTTTTGATCCGATCTTGTCTTGGTTAGAATTCTCTTATTAGATGTACTTGATCTACAACTCCAAATAATCTTGAATTTTGAATTTGATATCCTGTAAATTTCAAAACAATCCTTATCCTTATCCTTATCCAAACTTTAATAGTTTATTTAATTAATTCACTTAGTAATAATCCCCATAAATCTCAATTCCAACTTAAGTGAAATGGGATTAAGTGTATTTCTCTAATACACCCAATTTAGTAGAGTTAGGTCTTGTTTACTTCAAATCTGATGTGTTGTAATTTTTCATATGTCATTCTTCCAATTCAACCATCTGAATAAGCTTCTAAAGATGTCCCAGTTTATTTATTTCCAAAGTCTCTAAACAACTTTTTAAAGTACTATAATCGAATCCAAAGATATATGTTCTTCTAAATATTTTCCAAACTTGTTTTTCTTTTTTAAGTAATTTAGACCTTCTAAATAAATCTCTAAATGAAACTAAATTTACAATTTAAATATTCTGATGAAATGTCTAAATACCTGTACCCTTAATAAATATATTGGTAAAAACTTATAACATATTTTGTTATCATAGAAAACAAATTAGGAGACTTAACATTCTCCCTCCTATTTGATGATAACAAAACATCGTATAAAAATATAATGAACATAAAATTATTAAACCTCCCTTTATGAAATTATATTTTTATGTACCTTTCCTCTCCCTCTTTTCGTTATCATTAAAAATAGCCATGCATTTTTATAACAAAATTTTTGAAAACTTTTCTCTCTCTCTCTCTTTCTTGTGAGAAGATAACTAATTTTTATAAAGGAAAAATAGATGATAATAAACATTAAGTAATCCAATCAAGATTTTTGTGTTAAGTGTTTTTAGGATAAAAGTTAGAAGGTAAGTTAGAAGCTATCATTGGGTACTAATTTCATTTAGAAGCTATTATTAACTGTTAAAAGGAAACTTAGAAGCTACTACTCATGGTTGAAGATATGAGTTAGAAGTACTTTTTGAAGAAGTCAAATGAAGTGAAAAAGATGTTTTTAACAATTGAAATGTAATTTAGAAAACCGAACAAAGTTGACAATATAAGGTAAAAAACACTTAGAAGAAAACTTAGAAGGTCTTTTATGGCAAAGAATGAAGAATAGCAAGACTTAGAAGCTATGTAAAAGAGGAACAACGACATAAAGACATATCTATAAAATCAATCACAGAATTTACATATATTATATGCTAGAAATTGTTACAAACTAATTATTTTTTTATTGTTTAGTTCTATTTCGGTACTTGAAGTGTTTGTAATAGAAGAGTGCTTCACTGTAGATCTATATAGCTTATAGAGAGCTTAAAGGTAGAGCAGTATGACTAAGGCTTATAATAGTAGATTGTATTCTCTTATTTTTTAATGGTGGAACATTCAGTTTAGAAGATCGAATCCCAGCAGTGAAGCTAAATGAATGGATGTAGGTATAAAGTCGAAACATTATAATTTCTTGTGTTCAAGCTCTTTCTAGCTCTCATCTCTTTATTTTGCTATTATAATTGTTTTGTTTATTTTAGAAAACACAAAGCACTCTTATGGAAATTCTCAGTCATTAAGTTGAGTAATTAAAGGGATTTTTAGATGACAAAAAAAATTTTAATTTTATGTAATCAATCTATACACACAACAACCCCTCTAATGCGCCAAATTCTTGATTGCTTATTGAATCAATCCCCATGCACCAACAATGAATATGATGCACCAATGCCTTACATAAGCTTAGGTCACACTTAATATGATGCAAAAGTGCAACAAAAGGTTACTCGCCATTAATCCACGCTTAGGGATATACTAGATAAGAGTAAAAAGAGCACGTAAACATAATTAGCTCAAAAGGTAAAATTTTTTAATATTGAAGACACTTGATGTATGGCTATTACAACTGTAGGGTATTTATATGCTCTAATTAGAGTAAGTCCTAAGTTACTACAAATTACCAAAAAAGATTCCTACTAGAAATGTAAACTACATAATATGCAAAGGTAAATCAGTAAACAAAGCAAAAAGGAATATCTTATGCAAGGATAGTATGGATATTAAAAGATCAAACATGTGTCAACCTCTCAATTTGTAGTCTAAGTGAGTATTGGGTACATGATAGAGCTGACTAGGTTAACATTAGGTTACAGCTTGACAACTCGAGGACTTAAAGGGTGCTTATTCAGAATGTTAGAACTTAGGAGCTTAGCTTTGGTAGGTCAGTTTGCCACTAGGCTAGCATAGGCTCGTAGTCCAATAGCTTAAGATCATGAGAGCTCAAATCTTGGTACTGTTGAGAGTTGTTAGTTTTCGTAAGAACTTCCTCCAACCAAGAGATTGTGATCTGGTTAGAAGAGCTCAAGAAAAATATTAGGTCGACTCATAGGAACTTCTCTTCTTTTGGGGTCAAGTCCTTCTAGGCAACTTAGCATACTAGGGTAGCTAGTCCTCTTACTAAGGATTGTACAATTGGTCCTTAATTTCTATCATTCCATTCAAGCTATTAGAGATTTGGGGATCAAATCTTGGTTAACTTTAGGTAGCTCGTCCTCGGACTAGTACGAGCTATGGTTAGCATTATTGAAGGAGTCGGAAACTCCATATCCCTCTTGTAATTCTACTATGTAAGCATTGGGGTTGATCTTCTCGATCACTTTAAATGGTCCATTTGCTCGTAGGGACAACTTGCTTTTGTTGAGATTAGGGAATCGATCCTTATTAAGATGAATCCAGATTAGGTTACCGAGTTAGAGCTCTCTAACTCTTCATCCTCGACCTCTTCTCTCAAGCTTGGAAGCAACTTTGGTTAGTTGATCCACGACTTTCTAGTGCATTGCTCGGATGGCTTTTATTCTCTCAATTGCCTGTTAATCCTCAAGTTAGCTAGGTAAAGAGATCTAGTCAAGTGGAAGCTTAGGGTTGTATCCATATGCAACCTTGAAGGGTAGCTTCTCGGTGATACTATAGGTTGTTTTGTTGTAGGCAAAATTGATTATAGGTAAACATAAGTCATAATCAACTTAGTTCCTTCCAACTACAACTCAGAGCAAGGTGCCTTAGGTTTGGTTGATGGCTTTGATCTAATCGTTTGTTTATGGGTGGCAAGACAAATTGAATAATAACTCAGTCCCTAAGTGCTTTCATAGTGTATTCCAAAAATGGCTAAGGAACTTGGGGTCTCAATCTAATACTATACTCCTTGATACTCAATGCAACTTTACTACCTCTTACAAAAAGAGAAAAGAAATAGCCGAAGTGTCATTAGTCCGATTGCACAACACAAAGTGTACCATCTTACTAAACAAATCTACGACCACCATAATAGGGTCCTACCTTTAGGACATCCTTAGCAACCCCAATACAAAGTTCATACTTAGCTTGGACCATGATTTGGTCAGGATAAGTAGTGGTTGATATGCCATGCTAAGGACAAACAAGGATGACCATATCTAAGAGATAGGTCTAAGCTAATAGAAAATTTGAAATGAAAAGTAGAATGTGCAAAAAATAAGCAAAACCCACAAATGAATGCAAGGAACTTCGTAAACACATGAACTAGCTTAATATGATGCACGATTAGTTCAATGAGGTCATTCACCACTTAGCTTTGCTTAAGGGTTAGTATAAAAGTTAAACAAGCAAGTGAAAATAGCTTACAAGAAGAAAATTCTATATATTCAATTATTCAAAAGATGATTACGACAACAAAACATAAGGGCAATTATTCTTGAAATTCTAAGGCAACCTATTAAAAATGGAAAAGACAAAAAAGGGTATTTCATAAATAAGTATTGTACAAGGAATGTTAAAAGGGTACAAAAGGGAGATTAGAAAATAAAAGTTTTGTGCAATAGATTCCATCACATGAGAGGCGTTGACATGTAGCTAGTAGATACTAATAGGCTTCTAATAATCACTAGAATACTGTTAGGACAATTGATGCCTAACTTGCGAGCTCTCCTAAGGTGAGTTTAGCTCGGATGTTATTTGAGCAACTTGGAATAAGGTTGATTAAGCTATTAGGTAAGTGAGCCAAACTGTTTAATAAACATTCTTCAGGTTAGAATTCAAAAATCAACAATAGGTATGGAAGAGCTCAGCTAGGTAATGGTAGCAAATCAATGGATAGAAGCAACTCGAATTCTTCAAGTATAGGTTAGGAAAGGAGAATGTGCCTTACTAAGCTCTCGAGTACTTAAGCTCGGGCTTGGGTTAGAGATCCTATAGCTCAATTCCTATTAGTGGTAAATAAGGCCCTTTCTCAATTCAACTCTTAGTCTTTCTACAGGTAATAGACCTTTCCAACACATATTGCACATCACTCATCATTCTTAGCCAAAAGAATCTTAAAGTAAGCACTCCATGGTTCCTAGCCTTTCTAAAGTAGCCAAATAATCCTCCTCCATGTGCCTCGCACACTAGTAATTCTCGTGTAAAACAATTTGGGATACATAATTTTCCCTTTCTAAACAAGTATACGTCTTGCTTGTGATAGTCATCAATAGGTCATCCTTCTTCACATTAAGCATAGATTGGACCTAAGTGTAGATCATCGAAATACAAATTCTTGATGATAGAAAATCTAAGAAGCCTTATTTGGAGCTCGATCCAAAGTGAATGTCATCACGATAGGGTGTTAGCCACTACATTTTTCTTACCATTCTTATACTTAACAACATAAGAAAATCCCTCCATAAATTCAACCCATTTGGCTTGTCTCTTGGAAAACTTTGGTTGACTTTTCAAATATCTCAATGACTTGTTATTAGTATAGATCACAAATTCCCTTGGTAGTAATTAATGTTGCCAAATTATTAGATCTCAAGTCAAGGAATAGATCACCTTATCATACACTCAGTAATTAAGTGTAGCTCCTTAAAGTTTTTCGCTAAAGTAGGCAATAGGTTGGCCCTTCTGTATCAGCATAGTACCTATACCTAATCCTAAAGCATCGTATTTTACCTCAAATACTTTGTCAAAGCTCAAGAGAGCCAAGATAGGGGCAATAGTCAACTTCTCCTTCACCTTTTTGAAACTATGCTACTCTTTCTCCCCTCATCTAAACTTAACATTCTTCTTTGACAACTTGATAAATGATGCCACGATGGTACTAAAGTTCTTTATGAAGCGGTGGTAAAAAGATGCTAGTCTATGGAAGCTACGGATGTCAACAGAATAAGTCGACATTGGCCATTTAGTAATCACCCTCACCTTCTCCTTATCGACTCAAATACCTTTACCACTCACAACAAAATCAAAGAAAATCACCTTGGATTAGTAAAAGCCATACTTCTTTAAGTTAGTTGTTGGCATATAGCTTTTTAGTTTGGAGCTTAGCGAAAAAAACTCGGAGATGCTCACAATGCGTCTCCAGGTCAAGGTTATAAATAAGGATATTGTTAAAGTAAACAACAACAAGCTTTCCTATTAACTCTCGAAGCATATGGTTCATCAACCTCATAAATGTGCTTAGTGCTTTTAATAATTCGAATAGCATCATGAGCCATTCATATAGTCCATTCCTATTAACTCTCGAAGCATATAGTTCATTAACTCTTAAAAGCGGTTTTCCACTCATTATCTTCTAGCATTTTAATCTTGGAAATGATCCTTGCTCCATGCAACTTCTCAAGCATGTCATCAAGTTAAGTATGGAGTACTTGTACTTGATAGCGACTCGATTGATAGCTTAGATATTCATACACGTTAGCCATGTGCCATCCTTCTTTAGCACCAACAAAGCTAGCACAACAAAAGGGCCTAAGGATTCCTGAACATATCGTCTCTCCATTAGCTTGTTAACCTACCTTTGATGCTTGGCAACTTACTTAAGATTTAATCGATATGCTAGTTTGTTTAGCAGTGCGAATCTTAGCTATAAATCAATGGCATGCTCAATTCCTCGGATCGGGGGTAAACCTTTAGGTAGCTCGTTAGGAACAAGTCAATAAATTCCTCCAATAAATCCTTCACCTGGGTAGGTAGCTTGACAATCAAGGCTTTTAGTTTGACCACCCTTCGAACCAATAGAAAGGTCAGCATTCCTACCTTCATATCCCTTGATAGCTTAACTTAGGTAATCATTAAAACCTCCTTCTTTAGAGTTTAGCTAAGTTGGGCTTGCATGATCTTGACTTGCTCGACAAACATCGGACTCGTTCATACCTTTCTTCCTTCGTGATCAAAAGAATAGGTATTTTTCTTCCAATCATAAATCACATGTTGATTAAACATCCATAGTCTTCTAAAAAGAATATGTGAAGCACTCATAAGCAACATGTCATAGAACCCTGTCCTGATACTTCCCAATATAGATCGACACTATAACTTGCTTGGTCACTTGCAAGGCTCCCTTATTACTAAGCCAATGTAGTTTATAAGGTTTGGGGTGTGAAGTGGTAGGCAACTTTAATTACTAAACCAATGTAGAGGTAACATTGGTGCAACTGCCACTATCAATAATAAGTGCACAAAGCATCCCCTTAACCTTGCATCTAATGAAACATGTTCTCATGTTGCTTCTCCTCAGGTGCTAGACTTACACTTATTACTTACCTTAGTACCATGGTTGTAGGCATAAAATTACCTTCTTCACTGTAAATAACCTCCTCCTCTTCGAAGAGGTTAGCTTATCCGGATTCCTTTTGCTCTTCAACCTACTTATTAATGCTATTGACCTTAATGGTCCGCATTTCTTCCTTCATTATCATTGCCCTTTTGTTTGAGAACTAAGTTATCATGTGTTTAAATCCTTGGCACTTAATCTCACTTATCTTTCTCCATGAACTCTAACCTTTCTCAAACCTCCTTAGAACTTCCTTTTCCTCAACTTGGGTAGTTGAAATAGGTAAAATCTCATTAGCTCTACTCACGAGTTTACTTAGAATAGGTCAACTTAGAGGAGCTCAACTAATAGGATCTCAAAATCTATTCATTTAGCACTATTTAATCTTTTGGGCAACTCACATAACTTTGTCTAATGTGCTTATGCTCCTCATCTACTAAGATATCCCTAATCTCATATTTCAAACCACTAATAAATCTAGAGATACTACGGTCTTTGAGCTCTACAACTTCACAATAAATCATTAACATTTGAAATTCTTTTACATAGGCATCAATAGTTAAGCTTCCTTGTTATGGGAATCAAGCTACTAGACCATTGACCCACAGGTGAGCCAGAGGACTGGAAGGCTTGGCATGGCGTATTCTCCTACTCCAGCCGACTCCTACTGAGGCCTAATATCTCCTTATCGACTCATTTAGCATGCTAAGCCAAATGACTCCTTACTTCTTGTAAATAGTGTGCCGAGAAGTAGAAGGCCAAGACAATAACCAATCTTCACTCTCACTCATGCCTGACCATTTACTTACTTAGCATCACCATTGCCGATATGCCAAGAGAGAGAGTCCAGACTAACTAAGCCACCTATGCTTAGACAAGCCAGATGACCGTACTTTTAGTTTGTATCTTCTAACAACCTCACTAATACAGCATCACCTTATATACAAAATCATGTGTAGAATCCATCATACTAATCATTGCATTCCTAGAATATTCGTTTTACGCTTTTGTATTCTTGTACATTACTTCTTTAGGGTAATGCTCTTTTTGTCTTTTCCTTTTAGGCATGTTACCCTAAATTCTCAAGTATAAATACTCCTTGCACTTGTAGTTGTAAATCATAAGATTGAACATTAATACACTTGACATTCCTCTTTCGTAAAATTTACTTTGTTTACAATCATCTCACTCTTATCCTAACCTTTAAGTAAGGCTAAGTGGCGAGTAATCTCACTAAATCGATTCGTGTATTATATCAAATTATGATGTGAATCCTTGGAAGTTCTATTGATGCATCAAATCCACTGAAGCTATTTATGGGTTTTGCTTACTTTTCATTTGCATTTTTCCTTGCGCGTCATTCCCCATTATTTCTTTTAAGCTTTTTTCAAGCTTGGACTCATCCAGCGACTAACCTTGTCTATTCTTAGTCACGGTTCGCAACACCTTGCCTTAACTCCTACAATTTCTTGAATATGACTTATATATAATAGCTCAATATAAACCTCCTTTTCATCTCTCTCATCATCTTGTGCCATCCCCTTAATCTCTCTTTCTCCTTTCTTCGCCATATAGGTTACAAGTTCTCCCACCATAGGGTAGTATATCTTGTGAATTCTAGCATGGCAAGTTTGACCTTAGCATTTTTAAGAACTTCATGACACTCAAACTATTTTTCAATTTTATTTACCTAATCTAAATAATCTTCAGTATCACCAATACCAGAGAAGCTTAGAATTTGCACTTTAGACCTTCCACACTAAGAGTTTAGATATTTCGTTCTTCTACCTAGTAACATTCTTCCTTGTCATCACCCAACTCTTCTCTCACTTCCTCTATTTTATCTATTGCAAGCCTACATCAAGTAGGCCTTTCTACTCCTCTATCTCGGTGAGGTCAAATTAAGAAATTAACTTGGCTAGGGCGGCCATTACCTTACTAAGCTAAAGCTTCTAGATAGTCTCTATTCAACTCACCTCTAAATTGCTGCTTGTTGCCTTATAACGTAGTAACCAAGCTCTCAATTGGGTCAATGGGCCTATCGATTTTCTCATCAGCTAACATGAGCACCATTCTTAACATCTCCAACAATCCCACGAACACTAAAATACGACACTGCTATACTACATAAAAACCCTCTTTGAAACCCAACTTTGAGCTAAAAACTCAACAAAACTTGCTTCAACTTCAACTAAACACTACTAATAACACTTATCATAGTTGTAAGACAACAAAAACTATACAATCCATTTTATAAGTACATAAATAGGGGAAAACAAAATAATTGAGCACTTGCCTTTTCACGCTTCCAAGACATTATTCTAACACCTACTACTAACTAATGCAGTAGTCTAAATCATAATGAAAACCACTTCACACAACCATAACTACAATACATATACACAAGAACACAAAATGCTAAATACTTACACTAATGAATGTAGCCAAACTTTGATACCAAAATGATACAGGCACTAACGTGGATGGACACATGACTAATGGTACCATACAAACAAGTGAGTGGGTCCAAACTACAAGATGGTTTAAAAATCAAATGATAGTCAAGGTTTTGAGCTAAGTTCCTATGCATAGAGAAAGGATATCATGCACCAACGCCTCATACGAATTCAAGCCACATTTGATATGATGCACAAGTTAGACATGAGGCTACTCACCACTAGTCTACACTCACAGATGAGCTAGATAAGAGTAAAAAGAGTAAGCAAACACACTTAGCTTAAAAGGGAAAATTTTTGAATATTGAAGACACTTGATGTACAACTATTACAATTGTGGGGTATTTATATGCCCTAATTAAGGTAAGTCATAGGTTACTACAAATTACCAAAAAAGATTCTTATTAGAAATGGAAAATACATATTATGTAAAGGTAAATTAGTAAAGAAAATAAAAAGGAATATCATATGCAATGACAATATGGATGTCAGAAGATTAGACATGTGTCAACCTCTCCATTTATGGTCCAAGTAGGTACTAGGTCTAGGGTAGAGCTAATTAGGTCGGCATTAGATCAATAGCTCGAGGACTTAGAAGGCTCCTGTTCGAATTGTTGGAACTTAGGAGCTTAGCTTCAATAGGTGGCTCAGCATTAGGCTGGCATAAGCTCAGATGTCTTATAAGCTTGGGATCATGAGAGCTTGAGTCTTAGCACTGGTAGGAGTTATTAGTTTCTACAGGCATTTCCTCCACTCGAGAGATTGTGATCTAGTTGGAAGAACTCGAGATCACAATATTAGTCCTTGATTCCATTTAAGGAAGAGGGCATACGAGGAAGAGAGGAAGTATCGTTTACCGATCTTTTTTACTACAAGCCTTTAATTAACTCAAGATCCTCCAATTGACCACTCTTATTAGTTAACCAGGTTCTTTTGAAAATTAATTTTTACTATATATAAGCTTTAAATGCTAATCTTGATCACTATTTCATAGTAACCTTTAGTTTATATTAGCTTCAAATGCTAATTTTGGTCACTATTTCATAGTTGACTTTAGTTGTCATAAGGAGGCCTTGTAAACATAATCTAGGTAAGTGGAATTATTGCCTAGTGTATTGTGTACAGATATGATTATATATCTTGATGTGTTGATCTTTGTATGCTTATAGTTAAGACTAGTAACCGCCTCAAATGGATGAGTCATGGGTTTAGTATCCCTTGACTTTGCAAGATGGAAATTGGATGTGAAAGGGTATGTTGCTAGATATTGATGCTACCTTCATTATTAATAACTAAGTCATCAACATAGAAAAATTGTGGTAGGCTAAAGTGAAGCTATGAATCAATGCAATTATTGTATGGAATACAATTTTATATGGAGACAATGGACTAAATTATTGACAACTAATATAAACTATGAACTTAATATGATAAAAGTAATATTTTGATTTCTTTGATACGAATATCATAAATATGAGTGTTGGCCTCATTATGCTAGGTATTATTTGTGTTTTTTACATACTATCCCCATCTAAATAAGATAACTAATTTGGCCCATGAATTCTATTTGACTTTAGATGTGCATTGTGAGATATATGTTATAGGGATGCATGCAGTTTGGCAAAAAATGTATGTATATGGTAGTACTTTCTTATTGTGCTTTCTCCTACTTTACTTTTCTATTGCTGATGAATTTAAGGATTTGAGTTCCTATGATAGTTTAGGGCATCCATGTAGACTAACCGTAGGAATGATAATAGTCCTATTGATGAATAGTGATTATAGTATGAAATATTTATAGTATGATTTAATCTAACGCTATATAGGATATCTTAAGCCAAGAGATCACTTGCACTTGCACTTGTTTACATAGAAGAGTATTTTACTTATGTAGGTCCTTCAAAATGGATTATATCAGACATGTCCATTCAAATTTAGTTGGAAAAAAAAAAAGTATGCATTGGTAAGGTATGAAACCTATAAAATACAAACCACTTAGGTCAATATCATACTTTGTATTTAAAGAATATTTCAACCCTCTTTGATACAAAAGTATGTGACGGTATTAGGTGGTAAAAAGGCTCCATACCTTAGCCAAGGCATGTGTAAGCTTATGCCTAAGCCACACAAGCATAGGCATACCTAAGCATATAATGTGCCTAAGCTTCATGTAAATGAGCTTAGAGATACAAGCCCTAACATACTAAGTGGCATTTTCCTATTGTGCCAAGCAACCCAGTACGTTAAGTTATTGACTTGATCCATGTGCCTTTTCTTCAACTCATTACCAACATGCCAGCTTTAGATGTTTTTTTTCTTTCCTTTCTACCAATAAAGATATTTCTCTTCCATTTTGTTAACAAATGTTACATGAATTTTCTTTTATCAACTTCTTAGCAATTTTTTAACCAATATATTAAAACAACACATTTGTTGTGCCTACATTATATGAAAAATAAATGTGGTTATTACTACATGTAATTTTGTAATAAATAATATAAAGAATTAATCATAAATATTAATGGTTGTGTACTCATGTAGCGTTAAGACACTAAGCATTGCACATCTATCATATATTATGTAGTTTTTGCTAGTAGAAGATCTATAGCAAAATCCAAGGAGATTAATACACAATGCTGGTTTTATGGTGTAGTTTGTCATCTATGAGCATTTACTAACACTATATTAATCTTGAAAATGCCCCTGATCAAGTGAGTGTCTAAGATACTTCTTTTATCATGAATTCTTGCATGACGATTAGTATTCTAAGGTTTTTAACAATTCACATTGTCTAAAAAATTGTGGCAAGTATCGATCATTTCTATGTCATAGTTTTAGGCCTATTAATATGGAATTCATTGTTATACTTTATAAAGGACTTTTCCCATTTGTTTTTCCAAATCTTTGAAACTCAAAGTGGCATTTCCAAATATGTCTGTGCATCATTTTATTTTAGACCATCCAGATTATTCTTTTGACTCCATTCATCTATTACCATCAATGTCACCAATTACAACATTTCTTAAGAACTTGTAAATTATTTATTCATTTTTTGGAAGTATATAAAATATCACACTTAATACCCCTTTTTCCAAAAACAACTTAAGTATTACTGCTATCCAATTGAAAATCCAGTATCACTTAAAAATATATAAGAGCTCCAATTTTTAACTTTTATTTGCATTGTTTGATTTCTTTACCATTATGACCCAAAAATGAAATTACTAGTTAGGAGTGACTAGCATATTAGTTTTAAAAGGCTAGCAATCGTTAGAAAGATTTATAACAGTTTATTGTTAACCTCATTATTTTCTAGTTAGAAAATTGTTTTAAGTCATTTTACCAAATTAGTTAGGCTGCTAAATGGAAACATAAGAATCTAAAATTATCTTTTATCTCTTCGTTCTTAATTCTTAAGAGAGGAGAATTTTAAAAATCTTAATTGTATTTCCAAGTATGCACAATGCATCCAATTTACAATAAGAGGCCTTGATATTTTTGGTTAATAATCTATTAACTTTCTAGCAACCAAACTAATTTGGATTTCTAACAAGAAATCAATGTGACTAACAATCAAATAATATATATTTTTGTACAATTTCTAACTTTTTTTTCTAATCACATGGCCTAAATCCATTCTTTGATTTTGAACAGGCAGTTTGATCAGGTTGTTTGCTGGATCAGGTCAATCTTTCCATCAAGTAAGCCGATTTAATATGGCTTGAATTATTTAAAATATTTATTACATTTATTGAAATAACTTACTTTTATTGGGGATATTTTCTAGAATCTTGAGCATGTAATATATAAGATACAAGTTTTATCGTGGACAAGCTACACCTCAGTCCTAAGGAAATATCGTTCGGGGCATTTAAAATCAAAACCTACTATATGTTACATTTTATATCGAGTAAAAACCTGCATAATAATACATATCACAAGTATTATATATAGGGAAAGGAAACAAGAAGCAAAATACCACTTTATGGGCGGGAAGGGGGTAACTTTCCTGAATAATTCATAGCTACTCTCACCGGATCGCCCATTAACTAAATTATTCTTGCCTACGGACTTTATCCGCTGATGAATCGAATCAACACGGATAAGCAATTCATATACAAGATACTTTCACTACAGTCTGTGAAATATTCAAATATTTTCTCTTCAAAAGATTTATATGATGATCAAAAAGTAAATGATTTACATCAATTGATACCTAAAAATTAAATAATCTTCACCTATGACTGTGGTTGAGAAAAATATAGGCATATACGTGGTTAGAGAGTTAGAGCATCCCCATCTAGAGTCCTCATCATGGATCTCAGATCAAAAACCTTCTTTTTAAGCTTTTTGATGGATGAGAGTGGTCTTTGGCTTTTTTAGGATTCTTGATCAAAGGATCTAAAAAAAAATAATATTTTATTTATTTATTTCTTTTAATGTTATGTGAATTTGTAACTTGTGTATCGTGGGTTAGGTATAGTAATAGAAATAAATGTTAAGGATATTTATTTAAAAAGTAAAGAAATCTTTCAAAAAAATAGTTATTAATTATTGATACCACGTCTCGAGATTAGATAAGGTTCTAATGGATGGAATTGTCTTAGGAAAATCTTTTTTTATTTACTGCAGTCCTAGACATGCTATAATTTAAAACATGTTCGTTAAGGTCGGGGGTAGCCTGACAAATCTTATCATAAACAAGAAAGTGACACTTATATGTAACTGGGATATGGAGTCATACGTTATGGTTAACACGATCGACATGGACCAGCATGATGGTTAAACAAACATATTATGAACATGCCAATCTTAGATTACGTAGCCTAAATACAGAACACGCAAGATCATTATTATTAGTGCTATGTATACATTGATATATATAAGTACGACAGTGATATGGTTTAGACTCGATATCAACCCACCATATCTTATCATGTTTCGACCATGCATATTGTTGCATCATGTCGAAATTGCCTCGTCTAATCTGATGAGATGCGATCCGGTGAACTGCTGATGGTGTCTCAGCTTATTATTTACCAGGAATTTAATATGTCTTATTAATTTCCTGATAACACAGCGTCATAATAACATTTATATAACAGTGATAATAATAATAGATACCCACCAACTTTTTTTATTTAATATATTGATGATGTTATCGGAAAACTAAGATATAATATTAAATCACTCTAAAGTGATATGCTCCAAGTGTATTCCTATAATTTTTCGTGAGAATTTAAAGTTATAAGAAGCAAACATCATAATATATATACTCTAAATGAAAATATACCTGCTATACGTATACCTAAATATAAAAGCGATTAAATATAATATATATTAAAAATAGAAATTAGTACGAGAGCTACAAACTTTTCCAGTTCTCGTATCCTAATTGATTGAAATCTAGTCTACATAATATATAATAAAAGTAAAACTAACCGTGTGAGGAAAAAAGAAAAGGAAAAGGAAAAAAACCGGTTTATGTCATAACCAATCTCTTCTACTTATACTTAACATTGTAGTGCATATATGTATACACGCACGTTAAAAAAGGTTGCTCCGGATACGTGCTAACCGTGTCAAGACCTTTGCGTTCCGACACTGCTACAGGCTGGTAAGTTATGGCGTCCATATTATTGTTTCGTGTTGCCCATTACACTACTATGTACAAGGTCTACATTTTTTTCAAGGGGAAAATTGCATAAAATTCCCTTAAATTTTAATTAAGATACAAATTGCTCCTCTAAATTTTTAAAATGTGATTTTTGATTCATAAATTTTCATAAATTGATAAATAATCTCGTAGATTGAAAATAATCTCTTAAATTAGGAAGGATTTATATACTAAAATCAAAGTTTATAAGGTATTTATACTGAAATCAAAATTTAGGGAGTGTTTATATACTAAAACCAAAATTTAAAAGGGTCATGGAATTATTTATCAATTTATAAAATTTTAAGGGACTAAAAATCATACTTTAAAAGTTCAAGAGATCAAATCGCATTTGAGTAAAAATTTAGAAAGATTTTATGCATTTTCCCCTTTATTTTCAATTGAAAATTCATTCTCCATCCCCTTAAAGAATTAACAAAGAAGATCTTGTGTTAAACACTTTTCTCCTTCAAGTAACATTTCAGTATAAATACATAAAGTATAAAACAATACAGTATTATTATAATATATTTGGTTTACACCATATTTGATAATAATTTTTATGATATCTCTTATTTGATATACACAAATAATGGACTATATATTATATTTTGATATTTATGACTTTAATATTTTTTAATATTTATTTAACCACATTTTTATATTATTTAAAAATTATAAATTTTAAATATTATCTAATATTTATTCTCTCAATATTATATGTATTTATTTACTTATATTTATATCTTCAATACTAAGTGGATAACATAACATGAAGATGTGCTCTTACATTCTCTCTGGTAAACCATCTTTACTCACACTTTCTAACATAAATAGAGGGAGTCCATCAATGGTAAACCACCTTTACTCACACTTAGACTCCTAACATTCCAACTCTCTAATTCTCTTATTCTCTTACTTTCGCTTCCCCAAACACTTTCTAACTTAAATATTGAAGTGGTCATACCAAACAATACATTAGCACCCCTTACTATGCTTTATTTTGCAAGCCTACACCCAGCTATTCCAAGGCCCAGTTTTCCTTACTTTACCAATAGAAACCTAATGTCATCTATAGGAAAACAACCTCACTTTGCTTAGAAATTTTTTTTCAATCCTTCTAAAGACACTTCATTCGATCAAGCATGTTAAAAGTTAGGAACTTAAACTAGAACCCCGATGCAGGCAATGGCAACCATGCTTTAATTGGTGGCCACAACAATCAAGACCAACTAACCCTTAAGAAGCAAAGTAGGGCTAGCATACCTTCCTTAATAGATGCCTTAGATGTTAGGGGTGACCAAAGCGATATGCCACCTCACTAGGAGGAGAACTGAGCTCCTCCACACCTCCAACTAACTAAATCAGCAAATGCAACCTGTGGCTGACCATACCCTTATTAGAAACGAGCACATTGCCGACTCCTGCAAAGGTGTCACTTAATCTGCAGCTCAAAATTGCCGTCTAGCTGATGACACTGATATGAATAAACTTAAGGAGATGGTGAAGAAGCTTTCCGAGAAACAGTAAAGCAAAGCTATGGAGGGTGCTAGCCAAGTCGCTAACAATAAGACCCCCTTCACTAGAAAGGTACAGGATGAGGTCATTCCTTCTAACTCCAAACTGCCTACTCTAGACTAGTAAAATGGTACTATAGATCCAAATGACCACCTACTTCACTTCCATACCTTGCTGAACCTACTTAGTCATAAGGATGCTATTATGTACAAAGCCTTCCCTAGTATCTTATGAAAGGCAGCTTGGATGTGGTTCAACCACTTAATGGAGAATTCCATCCCTTCCTCCAATGAGCTAACTCATCGCTTCAATCTTTACTTTTGGGCTAGTAAGCCTTTGTCTAAGGACCTGTTGTACGCCTTATAACCAATCACTTAGGGATCGGTTAAAAGATCCGATCGAACCTAAATTATAAATAAAGTTAGAAATATTAGTAAAAATGATCTCGTAATTCGAATTTAAAAAAATAAGTAATAAAATAAAAGAATATGAAAATTTCAAATTTTAAGTATATAACTCGTTATTTATAAAAAATACATAAAATACATTCCAATAATTAACGAATCACTATAAATAAATTATATGTATACTAAAAATCATAGAATGACCTAAATATTATTTAGAAATATTTATTTGCACTATATATGAATTTATATGTAATTAGAAATATGTGTAATTACTTAAAATACACAAAATGTGCTAAAATAATACTAAATAATTAAAAAAATTCATAATTAATTAAGAAAAAATAAAGAAAAATCAGAAAAAATAAAGAATGATCCAGATTTGGGTTGTGACAGCTAGGGAAAATAAGAAAAAAAATTAGCTAATTAAATTAGAACAACACAAAAGGTAAGTTGGAAGAAGATAAGGTAGTTATCAAATCAATTTAACGCATAATAATTTCCCTAATACTCTATAAATAGTAAGAAAATTTTAGAAGCTCATTTTGGTCAATTTGGAGAGTGAGAAAATTAGAGAGAAGAAAAATTGAGAGTAAATTAGGGTTTTAGAAAAACAATCACAAAAAATCTATACAGTTGGAGCTTATAAGGAAAACCCAAACTTGACGAGCAGCTGGGAGTAGACGGCCACCACCACCACCACCACCACAAGGTAGTGGCGGTGTCCAGGTGAGCCGACACACCCATGGCCACTGACGGTAGCAGAAGCTATCTAAATCAATGAGTTCGATTTTCAATCCGATATTGTTTAATTTTATAAAAATATTAAATATTTTTAGAAAATTATGAAACTTGTTATTCTAGAATATTTTTGTATGTATTTTTTATAAAAAATATTATTTTGATGAAAATATGTCCCGTGATATATGATCCTTAAGAAATCATACAAAACCGAGTATGTTTTGGTTTAGAAATAAATGACCTTAGGAGTATAGTTTTGAGCCCAAAATTTTTGTGTAGACTACTTAGATGATAAAAAATGGTGCTATGAAGCCCATTTTCAAAAATTAATTTTCAAAATTTTTAGATAATTTTTAGGCCTTAAAATGAGACATAAAATGAATAATTTATGGTTAATTAAGTAATTAAATGGTTAATTACTGATTTAGTAAATAATTATATGTTTTAAGATATTGAAATCTGATGACGTATAATACTTATAGCATTTAAGGTGTTAGAGATAATTATTAGGCTAATTATGTAGTAAATAAGTAATAGGGAAAAATAGTAAATTTTAAGTTAATTTTGTAAATTAGGGTAATTAGGTGTAAAATCTGATTTAGGATGAATTTAGACATTTTGAAATGATAATTGATGTTGGGAGAAGCTAATTAGAGTGATAGAAATATTAAATGTGTATTATGTACATAATAGGTGATAATACATAATATATAATTATTAGAAATATAATAAATAGAAGATATTAGAATAAAAATTGATATTATATAAGTAATAGGGATAATAAATATGATAGAAATCTTGAATTTATATAATTATATGAAAAATGTAAAAATTTCTCACATTAGGAGAAAATTCGATACACTAATAAAAATTTAGGTAATGATGGTATTTAGGATATCCAGAAGTAATGTGATTAATTTCACATTATGAGTTGAAACGAGTTTTTAAGGTTCGGGTATAAAACAGTACTTAGAAATCGAACTAAAACCAAATTTAGAAATCGATGCGAAAACTGAACCTGAACCTAGCCCCAAACCTAAAATAATTGTAAAAGATTTGAGAACTTAGATAACTGGATATATTAAACCCTGAATAAAAGATAATAATAAGCGTTATAGGATAAAACCAACCTCTAATGATTATATGAAAAATTGAAACCACGTTTGTATTATAGGGATGATCAGTAATGACTCAAGTGAATTGAACCTCGAGTAAGTGATGCTATGATTTTGGAGGCTTGAGATTATACTTGGTTGTGCTTGTTAGATGGTTGTGTGTATGTGCTTAATTATGAGTGATGCTATGATTCTGTTTGTTGTTCTGGCTTGTATTGTATGATTTGTATGAAATGATTGATTACCCTAAATTGGACCTAATCAAATATACAACCTATAATCATAATCGAACTTGTATGGCAACCCATTAAGGGAAACTTAGGATTCTCCAGCCAAATATCGACCCCTTCGAAAGGGATAGCACTAGATAGCATAATGGTCCTTTCTTCATCCTTAGTCGAACTAAGTGACAAGAGAAGAGGTCGGGGCAAGGGTGAAGTCAATGGTTCGAAGGTAGTTGCAGTAAGAGCGATGTCTCCATTACACAAATCTGCCTAGATTTGGTCGTGAGCTATTACATTAATGGCAACTCCTCAACCCAGATTAGAGCAGGTGTAATTTCTCTAATCTCATGACTGGTTGGATAATGTCATACGATGGTATTTACTTGAACATGCATTGCACTTAATAAGTTGGTTGATAACCTTGTTGTATTTATGGTATAGTTTTAAGTCCTCTATCCTAACTTATTGAGCTATGGTTGCTCACATCCCTATAGACATCGTGCAGGTGCTGGCTAAAAAGCGACTTATAACTACTTTAAAGCTAACTACTGCTGGATCTTGGAGAGTGAAGAAAAATATTTGAAGAACAAACATATATTTTTAAGGTCTAAACTTTTATTTTAGAATTTTTCATTTCTGAATAATAAAATAACTAAAAAATATATTACGGTGAAACGTTAATTGTAATAATTGAATTATAGTGTATATATATATTTTCTTATTTTCTTAGGTAAATGATTTATTTAAATTACAAATTATTTACTTCAAAGCGAGTTAGTTGAGAACACCTTATGTAGATTAGGTCTAGGATAGCAGTTGTAAAGCTAACTTTTATCTTAGAATGATTTACACGGTAGGGCTGTTATGACTCTGCTGTTTTGGAGCGTGATACCCATCATCTTCGCACCTAATTCACCAAAAAGAAAGGAGAGATCCTTTGAGAATTTGTGGTCTAACTCAATAATGTCGGGGTTAAAATCCCTTAGTTGATAAGGGATATCATCTAGCTCGGCATCCGACTATTAGGAGACTTTTTTTGCTTTCTTTACAAGTGCAAACTGAAGACCCTTGTGAAGTTTTGGCAAAAGGCTTAAAAGTATATGAACTAGAAAGACAACATTTGCATGAGGTGCAAAACCGACTAAGAGAGGTTGGCATAAAGGAAGGATAAGGATAAGGGGTCCATCAAGGATCGCTTAGGCAATAAGGCTTTGGGCCACGATGATTATGGTAGCCCTAAAGATAGAAAGTGCCTATCACCCATCCCATCATACATACAACACACTCCCCTAAACCGACCTCTTAGGCAAGTATACATAGAGACTCGTGGAAGGGGATTGCTCCTTTGACCTACAAAGATGAGGGACAATCCCAATCATAGAAACTCAAATAAGTATTACCAATTCCAAGAAAACTACGGCCATACCACAGACGAATACTTCCAACTAAAGAATATCATGGAGAGTACCATTCAATGAGGCTTCTTAAGAGAACATGTTGTCGACACTAACGACCATGGCAGATGGCCTCCTAAAAAATGATAGACCAAAGAGACCCATAAAGGAGAAAACAATGATTACCATAGTAACAGGACCTCCAATGGTATAATAAACAGCATAGTTAAGGGGGCCTCACCCTAAAAGCCGATTAAGTTCTAGCACCTTAGCTAATGCCTCAACTAAAGTGATGACTATATGGGAGAAGAGGTAAAGGCAAGACACCTCTATCTCTTTCTCAGACAAAAATCTAGAGGGAGTTGAGACCCCTCACCGGGATGCCCAAGTAATAGGTGCACGAATCTCAGGCTTTGAAGTCCTTAAGGTAATAGTAGACACGAGCAACTCTATCATCATCGTCGTTAAGCATACCTACGATAAGATGTAGAAGAAGCTGTACTACCAAATGAAGGTGTACCTTCAAGACCATGAACTTCTCCTTCTAGTGCTTCGTAGAGGAGTCTAAGTTGATAAATAATTTCTTGCCAAGTTAGTTCCACACATACATCCTCCTGTCATTAGCCTTCTAAAGGAAAAAGTATCTAAATAGTTGCAACGTCACTCGCACTATTAGATACTTGCACAAGGCTTCAAAAGCCTTGATGATACTTCACTTATTAGGAATGATTTGGGTAGGATAGACATGATGGTAGTTGAATGACACTTTTTTGAATTCAGTGAATGGAAGTCACATCCTAGAGATCAAAGTAACTTAGTTGGTTGTGGTGGGTATGCACAACTCCATGCCAACTGAGCACTTAATAATGAAGTGCTTCTTACAATAACTTATGTCCTTCTTCATGAAAACACTATAATACCTGTTGGGAGAGGTGTCAGTGCTAAGCCTTAGTCTAGAGGTCCGGCACATCATTCTCATCATTCCCATTATCAAGCTGGATATCCCTAGGCAAGCTTGCAATTAAAACCACCCTATCGATTTCTATATCCAAGTCCCTTAAGGATTGATCCTCTACCAATGTCGGTACGGGTAAAGCTTCTCTAATTGTCGTTACTGGGGAATATGGTCTCTTTGCACCTTTGATTCAAAGCAAGCGAGCTCATAATTACCAATGGATGACGTTCTTGAGTAAGATTAAGAAAAGAAGTTAAAAAGATAGAAAATGAAGAATTTCAAGAGATTGGAATAAAGCACAATGATATTTGAGTGTAAGCAGTTGCAATAGTGGAAAAATGGTTGCTTTGAAAGGTATTTATAAGCTCCACACAAGAGCAAAACAAACAAGTAGTTATTAGGAACCAAATGGACAAGACATCTTATTGTCCAAATCTCGCCACATAGCTCTTGAGTAAACAGAACAATCGAGATCCATATGCACAATTGTAACAACACGATAATTTTCAAGTCACAATAACTATACCTCGATGCACAAGCCATAAAGATAAATTTGAAAAGTCTAGCTTCCTTAACAAGCTTTAGACATGTCCTCCTACCTTCTATAAAGGTAGGACTTCTCAAATATTAGAGGGCTCGAAAGGTGGCAAAGCATCACTTGGCTCAAGACTTAGGGACAGATTACTCTTGATATGTAATCACCATGAGCTTAAGCCCTACGAAGAGGGCTTGTCTACTTTGTTCTAAGAGCCTAGTTCTTAGACTTGATGGCTAGTTAACACATCAACTCAAGCAAGAGACACTTGAGTAAGAAGGAATGAGTATATAATCCTTTTAGGACAAATCCCAAACTAAACTCAAGGGCTTCTCACCTACCCTAGCCTTGGACAAAATTAGTCCAACCTAAGCCAATTACTTAACCTAAATTAGTTCGAGCATCCAACTATGACCTAATCTGCTTGGATGAAGCACCATATATTGTTAGTCGACACAACTAAGTCTTAGGCTAACTTGTTTAAGCCTACGGCTGAGGTGTTTTCTCATCGACCAAGCTACCTAGCTTTGTGGCTAAATTGTCCCACTTCATATCGGACTGGTACAAGGACTCTATAAGCTAATGACTAAGCACTGCTCTACCCCTGATCTTACCTTAAGTTGAGTACAATAGAGAAGCATCAATGGATAAGGCTCCTTAACTCAATCAACATAGAACCCTTAGATTCTCAAGACATGACCGTTTGCACGACACTGATTCTCCATACTTAGTAGAAAATACAACATGAAAATGTACCCTTACATTCTCTTTAGTCCTTCCCTATAAATAGAGGAATTCTACTAATGATAGATTACCTTCACTTAGTCTTGGACTCCTAACATTCTAGCTCTCTTACTCTCTTACTTTTGCATCTCCAAATACTTTCCAACTTAAGCATTAAAGTAACCATGCCATATAGCACCCATGCATCCTTCACCATGTTCTATTTTACAAGTCTACATCCAACTATTCCAAGGCCTAATTTTCCCTACTCTACCGATAGAAACCTATAAACAATACGTTGTAACCTAATAGTATGAATATTAATCTCCCAATAGTATAAATATTAATCTCCCAATAAAATTAACCAAGTCAAGATCCTCCCCTCCTCCAAGTTGCAATATAGAACCTAGATATTAAAAATAAAAAAGAAAAGAAAAATAAAGAGAAAAAGATAGCAAAGTAAAAGGTAAAGTGGCAAAGCCTTGAGCATTTTTTTTTTTATAAAAGGATTTTCTCATTAATTTTACTTTCTCTCAAAAATCAAAACCTATGTTTCTCCATACATTCCCAAGCACCTACTCAAGTGAGTTGCTTGGGTTATTTATCAAGGAACTTAAGTTTAAAAAATTGAGGTAAAAAGAAATTCATTTTTACCACTAATTCTGTAGTTAAATTGCTTCCTAACTGCATGCATGTAAATCAAGAAAGTCAAGAAGAATTAAACAAACATTCATGGAAATGAGGAGAGATGATACATATTGCTTACTTTAAGGAAATTGGATGCTTAGGTTTACTCTAATATGATATCATTATAGGTTTAAAGTAGAGATCAATGGGTAACCTTATTATATCGGGTACCTCGTCCTTTACTTAATCAGATAATTCTTAATAGGAATTAAGTGCAATCGGATAAGTTTTGAATAAAGATTTTTTGAAACTTGCTCCTATTAAGTAGGATACGAGTATGAAGTCTTTCTACCCAATATCCATTCTAGAACCTATACTTTAAAGTCTAAAGGATTCAAATTTTAGGGTGATGCAAATTTTAAGGTGTACTATATCGGCCCTATAAAAATTATAAAATAATATAGATGAATAAATAATTAATAATAATATTATATTTTTTTTTCCAATAAATGTTTTAGTATAAAAAAAATAGCCCAAGACTATAAGTTAGCATGTCTCTCTCACTTTACATTTTTCATTTTTTTTTCTTTATTCTTCCCTATTTCTCTTACCAACTTTACACTTTTCATTTTTTCTCTTTATTCTTTCTTATTTTTTAAGTAGTAAGATCACACAAACTTGTGATAATTATTGTAGGAAAAAAATATTCTTTTTTAATTTCATAAATTTTGCTATAGGTTTTGCATGTGAAAAACTTGTAATATTACATATAAATTACTTTTTTGATATTACATAAGCTTTAAATTTATAATAATAAAGGTAAAATTTATAGGTTTTATATGGTATCCTATACCTGGTAGTTATTATAAGATATATGTTATAGTGTAGTTCGAAGGTGCAATAAAGTAGCATCCAATGATTGCTTATTTTCTTAATTAGGCTTCAATTTGGCATCATTGCTAATGAAGAAGTCAACTACTATTATTTTTTCTTTTTTTCATATTTCAGTGTTGTACTTTAGTTTTGATTGTAATATACTGTATACAGTTTAGTTTTGATGCATTTTGGTGTTTACAAATTAATTATTTTTTTCAACATTAATTTTTTATTTTTATTCATTGATATACAAGTTTAAAATTTGAAAAAAGAAATATTCACATCCAATAATTTCAACTCTATATAACTTATGGACACAACTATTTAATTTTAGCAAACCTTATATCATTGGAAAGCCATTCACGTCTACTCTTATTTGAAAATAAAATCTATTTTGTGTTTCAAGACTACATGGTATAAATAAAACTTTAAAATGATTATAACTTATAAATCAAGTGCATTTAGCATTGTAAAATGAATTACCAAACTTTTGGAATAGCATATCAACCATTATATATTATAGTACTTTGTTATGTTTTTAACTGTATCTAAATATTTATCTTTATAATCTTGTAATCTCATAACTTACAAATCAAACATTATATAGCCATAACTATGTAACCGTTGGAAAGCTTGACTTATGGGCTACTTAAAAAGCTATTATTTTGTTTCAAAATTATATAGTTGAAAATTATTCATTTTTAGGTATATTGGTTTAAATCTTTTATATTTTTTTATGCTAGTATTCAAAGTGAAGATGAAGCTGAGCCTCAAGCGATAGTTAAGTCTCCTAAATCTGAAGAGAAACGTATCAAGGAAGGAAGATGCTTATCTTGCCACGTGTCTAATAGGGTTCTTCACAACATGAAGAGACACGATGGAAAAATCTATCAGACAATCGTTGTAATGAAAGATAAGGTACGTGGTCATTATCGACAATGGAAGTTGTACAAATGCTGCATCAAGCATAATGGTTAAGAAACTAAAATTAGAGGTCATAAGTTGCAACGGTTGAATATATAAGGGTAAATGCATGTGTCCAAGAAAGTTCAAGTATGATTTTTTATTGGAAAGTATAAGATGTGGATTTTTCTATGATCCTTTACACATATTTTATGGAATCAGTTTAACTATTTATTCTACGGTTTATATAATATCAATTAAATTTGAATCATTAAAATAATTGTAATGAATATGATTCTAATGAATGTGGTACTTCTTTGAACACCTTAAGAATATGATAAGAAAGTTCATCATAATGGCTTCGTCTACAAATATTCGTTTACCATGGATGGGTACAAAATAGTATTGGCTTCGATCCACTTAAATCTGAAGAAAATACACAAAGAACAAATTGTGAATGAAAAATAGTGTCAAGGAAATTGCTGGCCAACACGATATTGATAGAAGTAGTTTATTGGTTCGATTCTTTGTCACCTTATTTAGACATTACCCATTGATGAACAACTTAACAAGGATGGAGGAACCAAAACCAAGAATGTCAAGAAGTTGCATGAACAGGTTAATCGAAACATATCTCCATACAATAAAGATCGAGATGAATCAAATTTGTAAATCCAACTCAACCGAGAGAAAATGACGTGCTAATAAGTCCTATGATCACAGCAAGAGCCGAGAAACTACAAGAGGAAGCTACTCAACAATATGAATCAAGTATCCAAGACATTTTTTTAGTTCATGTCTTGGCTTTGAAGTCCCACGAGACGGCATGGAAAGCTTTTGAAGACTTAGAAGTCAGATTTGTGTCAAGTGTTGTTTTTCTAATGTCATTTACGTCTTTATCATGTTGTAATGGTGTTGTAACTGTTGAAGTGTTCTAGATGTTTATCGTAGTCATACACTTGTTGGAAGGATTCTCGGATAGATGAGGACAACTTTTTAGCCCAAATTAGGCAAATTTTTTTTGTTGCACAATTGGTGATAATAAATTAGATAATAACGAAAAGTTATCTCTGTTGCTTGAAATTTGAACAAATGATTGTCTGTAGGAATAGGAGTCTTCCGTAACGAGCAAATCCCTATTATTAGCTATTACAATGGAAAGAATTCTCGCTATCAATGGGCATCCAGTCAAATAAGTTTAACAATACAAGGATAGTCAGCTTCTATAAACAAAGAAAACCGACAAAATGAATGGAGAAACTTACCATCATGTTTGATACGTGGAAATGGATCAAAATGAAATCACGATTTCAGCTTTTATTTTCTCTATGTTTGGGAGTACATTTAAAAGCCGAAATGAATCAATAATTTCATTTGTAAGGTGGGATTGTGATTCTACTTTTCTTGCATTTATTATTAATTAAATTATTTATTTAATATTTACTATAATTATAATATGTAATAACTAAGAATATTTTTTTTTATAATTACCACTATTTACACATTTAATTCAATTCAATTCAATTCCATTCTATTATTCCATGAACATTTCCAAACATGAGAGGGGATCTACCATTCCATTCATCATTCCATTCTATTCAAATCTATATAACTTCCATTTTATTTTAAACTATTCATGTCTATCAAACATGATACAAGAAGCATTTTTTCTTACATCCTTTTCCTTTTTCCTTTTTTTAATACTAAACTTTGCAAGCCAATAAGATCTTTGAGATTAACTAGCCACAGCTTTTATTGAAACCTCGAAATGGAGTCGCGTATGAACATTAGATCATGAGAAAGATTTTAAGAAGTTTTAAAAATTTTTAAGATCTTAAGAAGTTTTAAAAATTTTTGTTTTCTTTTTCTTATCTATTCGTGTAATAACTTAGAGAGATTAAGAGAGAGAGAGAGAAAAGAGGGAAGAGGGGAAGTGCCATTAGCAACAATTGGTTAAATACAAGAATTTCTCATCATAAGTTCAGATTTATTCACCAATATTCTCCATACCCCTCGCCCCATATACAAGTCGTACACAATTACACATACACCATTTATGCCACTCTCATTCTACAACATTCAAACATGATATTTCACACTTTGAAACACTTACAAAAACATCGTAATCCGGCCTAGAAACGACATTAATATCAGCACCCGGTTGTCATTGTAACACCACCGTTCATAATTTTATTTACACCCGTTCAGTACACTCTTCAACCGCAAACAGTCCAACCCATCACTGATGCCCATGGGCCCAATAACGGTTGCACATATGGATACATAGCAAAACATTCGAAGAGGCATCTTTACATTAGAAAAGCTAACACAGAGAGAGAGAGACCATAAAGAATATATATAAGGGATTTGGATCTTTTAAAGTTTCCTAAAATTATCCTCTTAAAATGTTGTAATACATAGTTCATGTTTAATGAAGTAAGATAATGCTATTATGATATCACAAGATAAATATTAATTTTGTAACTTTACTTAAAAGTATTTTAGATGATCTATTTGCATAAATGGCTATGGCTGGCCTCACCTTTAGCTTTTACCCAACCACCACCACCTCTAACCTTATGATTGCCACTTCCATTATTATTTATTATATAACCTCATTGTGTTTGATTTCACTATCAGTTGATGATAATAAACTTAAACACACCAGTCCTCATAACCTTCAACAAAGACATTGCTAATCGTCGGAGAACTTAACAGGTCATCATTGTTAAAAGATCAAAGCTATCTTTTCAGAAAGGAAATATTTCCTATCTATATACATATATATGTATTATTTTTATTTGATTTCCTATCAAATCCTACCATCATTTGGATCCTCTAATCCATACGCTATCAGTGTTGTCCAACAAATTCTAATGCTAACCATGGTCCATGTACATTGGCCTTCGTGGTACTTATCATACACTTTTGGGCCCAAAACTCTTGCCTTTTCCTATTTTTGATTTTATGTGGAAAGATAGAAACTACATATATGGACATTATTCATCTAATCTTAGTAGGTATTTAAGTACTCTATTTTGGGGATGAAAATTTACTGTCCCCAATTTGTCCTAACCTATAATATTATGCCACATGATATCTAAATTTATCAAAAAAAAAAAAAAAACTTGTTTATTTTGTTTTATATCATTATCAAAAATGCTAAGACTTCACTCCTTTATCAAACACCAAATCTGACACATGACACTTAAAATTCAGAATTAAACGAAAATAATAATTAAACAATAATTTCATTAAAGAAACAAATGTTTAAATTTTATTTTATATCATAAAATCAATGAGGTAAATGCAATTCAATCTAATATATAATTAATATAGATTTTTTAGTATTATGATATAAGACAATTTTAAACAAATGTTTAAAATTTATTTTATATCACAAAACTAATGGAATAAATGCAATTCTACCTCTTATGTCCCAAATATAGATTGCTTAGTATTATGATGTAAGATAATTTTATGTCTCATATGATTCTTTTATTATAGTATGAAGACATATGAACCTTTCACAATGGATTAATTATTCCGTTTTAGTTTAGCAAAATATTCGTTAGTGAGCACAATTAATATCATTTTACCATCATGTATGTGTAATTGTTCATTTTTAGAAGTTTTCAATAGCAATTAAACATAAAAAACATACTTACAATATTATATGTCCATCATATGTTATAATATTATGATATTATAAGCACACATTATGTACGTTTATATGTATGTGTTTTTCAATATAACATGTGATAACCTTTGATTTCAAATTTTTGTTTTGCCTCAACTTTCAATGTCTAAACATAATAACATATGATAGATATGTAATATTATAAGCACACATTATGTACATTTATATGTATGTGTTTTTAAATATAATATATGATAACATCCGATTTCATATTTTTGTTTTGCCCAATTTTGAACACCTAAATATTATAACGTATGATAGAACATAATATTATAAATACACATTATGTACGTTTATATGTAAGTGTTTTTAATGTTTAATTGCTATAAAAAATATTCAAAAATGAATAGTCATACATATAGAATAGTAAAATGATATTAGTTATACTCACTAAAAATTTAAAATATTTGATTAAAATTGTCTTATATAATAATTCTAAAAAACCTATATTAATTAAATATCAAGTTAAATTGCATTTACCTCATTAGTTTATGATATAAAATAAATTTTAAACATTTCTTTATTTAATGAGATTATTGTTTAATCATTATTTCCGTCTTATTTTGAATTTTACATATCATGTGTCAGATTTGGTATTTAATGAAAGAGGAAAGAGGAAAGTTCCAACCTTTTCCACAACAATGTGGGACAAAATAAAAGAGTTTTTTTTTTCTTGGTAAATTTAGATACAATGTGACATAATATTATGGGTTAGGACATATTAGGAACGGCAAATTTTCATCCTTATTTTAGAGGTACATATGTTACCTCAACTTAGGATGGAAAGATGTAATGGCAAATACCAAGTTGACCATTAATCCTAAAATAGTATTTGGTTGCATAATTTTTATGGTATCGGATTAAATAAAAAATTTTATTGCATATTCGATTTGTAATTTTGTTTAACGATTAAACAAAAATTAAATTGATAGATTAAACAAATGGCCTAAATTTTATCTTCTCTACATTATGGTATAAAAATAAAATTTTCTTAACAAAATCAAAATATATTTTGTATTTTTAAAAATACCTCTTTATATTATAATATTANAATCATACTACAATGAAGATAATTGATATATAAAACCCACAAAAAGAAAAAAAAAGAAAAGAAAAAGAAAAAAAAACTAACTAAGAGTTGATCAAAAACAAAGAATGACAACAGAAGAAGACACCATGAACCCATAGATCAGTATCAAGAACCCAAAATGCAAAGCCCAGTTCCTCTTAAACTTACCCAGGTAACTCTCAGGTGGTTCCTGATACTGGATCTCAAACTCACCACCATCGTAATCTTCCTCATAAACATGCCCATGCAGATCACTGTTGTTAGTATTACCACTCCTCATCATTCTCATCTTCATCTCCCTCAGCTTCTCAGTGGCTATCCCTAGGGTCAACTTATGGCACCTCCTTTGATACTTGAACCCATTGATGCATCGCAAGGTCTGAGCCACTGAGACATAGAAGATGAGGTGGGAAAGGGAGAGGAGGGAGATGGTTATCCAGCAGTGACGGCATTGGAGGCGTGAGGACTGAGACTGGGCTAAGAAAACTATGGCTAGGAAGATGAAGAAGAGCTGAAAAAGCTTGTGGAGTTGCTTCTTTTGGAGGTCTATGGAGCGCTTCTTCTCTAGGGTTTTCTCGAAGTGGAGCTGGATAATGGTGTTGAGGGCTTGGAGGGCTGTTTCTTTAGGAATTGGAGGTGGGTGCTGTTGACGTTGGGTGGTATCGTAGTTTGCCATTGTTGTCTACATAGACAGACTCTTCTAGATTTCAGTTTAGTTCAGGATACAGCGAGAGGGAGAGAGAGAGAGAGAGAGAGCAGTGTTTTTTGTCTTAGGTTTGTGGGGATATGAGAAATTTCGCACGAATCTCAGTGAGAGTAGTGAATGGAATCTAACGGTAGGAGAAGAGTACAATACAGCAATTAATGATGACAATGGTAATATTATTACGTTCCGGAGATAGATCCGTTGCTCCCGTGCTTGTCTACCTCACATGTACACACCGAATTAAATGATGGGCTGTTCACAAAAGCCTCATCCTTCGGCAACAAACGTACCTGTTTATGTTATACCATCCCGAAGTTTACGCATGGGGTGCTTCCTTTAAAAATAAAAAATAAAAAAGGATTGAAATGAAACAAAAAGGATCAAATGGGTAGAACTGTTTTTAATTTTAGAAATATTTTGAAGGAAATAAGTGGAAATTTTAGAAAATTATTAAAAAGAGATCCCCTAAAAGAAAAGGGTTGGAAAAGCTTATAATGCATTTGATAGACAATATGGGCTAATCATTATTTCTTTTATACTAGGAAAAATGAAATATTTCTCTCATTTTCATTCTTCATGTTCAAAAAAGAGTAAAGACTATGTTACCATTAGGAATGAGCTCTCAATCCCGTTGCACCATGGACCATATTTGACCGAGTAGATTATAGACGAGTGTTAAAAGATCATGGGATATGTTATAAGTATAAAATTCTAAAACTTACTCCTTTAGCATCAAGTACAAATACGATGCCTCCATATATTATATTTATTTGAGAATCTATACTTTAAATCTAAGATATATGAGGTAAAAATTCTAACTTACTTTATATATACACTATAAGTATACTAAATAATAATATAAAAAGAACTTACTTCAATGTTTTAAGTTTTATAAAATGGATAATAATAATAATGAATGAATGTATAGCTAGCTCAAATCCATTATCAATCGAACCATATTGTGCTTTGATTTTGCCTACTCTCTCTTCTTTTTATCATCACTCCTTTTTTTTTTTTTTGGTAACGCATTACTATTATTTACTTAAAGTGAACAAAGAGTAGCATCTTAGTCTTGCTTTGCATTCAAAAAAATACTATATGACCTACATTTACTTCAATAGCCATTCATGGTAGCAAGAGAAATAATAGGAACTACAATAGTTTTATGCATGCTAGCAAATCCCCTATCTACAATACCCTTTGCAAAAAGACCACAGAGATCCCCTGTAGGTGAAGGAAAAAAACATTTATTTACACCATCAAACCAAACTTTTGTAACTAGCCTATCCGCAACCTAGTTAAGTTCCCTTGATATCAATCTAAATTGCACTTCCTTGAGCTTCAATAGCAGCTACTTACAAGCAGTAATCACATAATGATATTTTAGTTTAGGATTTTTATAATCAGTGAGCAACATAATAGCAGCTCTTGTATCACAACAAATTTGAAGCTTAAAAAGATTTCTTTGCAAAGCATAACAAATACGTTAATATATGCCCTACATTTCAGTAGCCATAACATCAACTTGACCAATTTTTTTACTATAGCTAAATTACTATCGAAACAAATTATCATGAAGGATACCATCAATAGAAGCTTGGCCATGTTGTTAAAACCAACCCATCTAGATACTGTGTTGTCTAACCTTCTAACACATAAGGGTGCTGCAAATTTACAACCTCACACTTGTAAGGCATCCATGCACGCCTAACATAGGACTAGAATTCCAATAAAAAAGCTCTAACAACAGCAGTTATAAAAGACAATAGAATCTTTCCCTAAAAAATCTTCAAATTTCTAGCTTTCCTAATTCTCACAAAGCTATAGCAAAAATGAGAGAAGAAGGGGGATAAGGAATAACAATTTGCTTACGAGACATTGCACAATTCACCCGAAGCCACACTTGTTTTTCATCACTCCTTTGATCACTAGGTAATGATATGTATAATGATTATGATGATTGATTTAACCATAAATTTATTATAATATTTTATATACTTGCTAAATGATTCTTAATGATGATAGGTCATGGATGAAACGGTGAGATGATAATAAAATATGCTCGAAATAAAGACAAATGCTAGGTAGAAGGCTAAGCAATCTTAAGCTACTAGTTGTGATATTGCTATAATAGTGTATATATAATAAGAGGGAAGTTGAGAAGTCAAAAAGATACCCTTCATTAGGGTAAAATTATGCACTTATAAATTACTACTAAATCTTATATAGAATTACTCTACTAAGTTGTTATTGGAACATTAATAGATTTAGGTTGTCGAAAATTTACCATAGAATTTAAATATCATAAAAATATTTGTAAAAATTTATAGATTTTAAGATAGATCTAGAGTGGTATAAATACCTTATAATTTTAAAATTTGAAAATCAATATATATAGGGTAAAAGCCAATACTCTACTCACTCTATATGCACTTAATTTTAGTTTCAATTTTTTTCTTTTTCTTACTTTTATTTTCTAATGATTTTTTTTCATTGCCACTTTACCTAAATGTTGCCAACCATATAAAATTATGTCAACTATAATGTATATTTACCACATTAATGCATGTAGAATAATTTTGGCAAAAGAAAAAGGGTTATTACAATTAGTACTTGAATTTTATTAAATTGCTAAATCAACTTTGGAATGTTTACTATGTGCTATCACTACAAATTGACATGTCCTTACATATGATACACGTTAACGTGACACAAAATGTCATGTAACAATACTGTGAATTAACATGTGGCAACTTTGACTTTGACACGTGACACTCTTTTTACAGAAAAGTTTATTTTCTTAATAAACAATCCAAATATTAACATAATTCTAATCATAGACCACTCCAAGACAATATCACATAGCACATTTTTCTACTTGACATTTTGAACAACTTATAATATACATAAGTTTTCTTACCTCTAGTATTCCTATGGGACATGCAATATGAAGACAAGGGGTTTAAACTATAAGTTGTAGCTTTCGCAAAAGAAAGACTCAACTTTAGCCCAATTTTTCTCACTTGACTCAACTTAAGAAAAAACATGCTCAATGCATAACCTATTCCATGATTACTTTTAAATCGTACAAAAATTTTTATAAAAAAAACTTCTTAAATATCCTTAAAATTTATGTCAAAGTGGGATCTTTAAGCATGTTTTACATTTATGGAGCTCACTTTGATAAGAATTTCAAGTCCATTTTTTAAGTTTCCTTGTAAAAATGTTCGTATGATTGAAAGTAATCATAGAGTATATTATAAATTGAGCATTTTTTTTTTTTTAAATTGAAAGTTGAGTTAAGTAAGAAAAATTGAGTTAAAGTAGAGTATTCCTCTTGTGAAAACTAAAACAACCCCTTGTCTTCATGTTGCATGTCCTACATAAAATGTTAGAGATAAGAAAACTTATATATATTATAGGTTGTTCAAAGTATTAAGTGGAAAAATGTGATATGTGCATGGAGTACTCCATCCTTAGTTTTATGTTGATATTTGGATTGTTTATTCAAATAAATTATATTTTTCTTTAGAAAAAGTGCCACGTGTTAATTAATGGCACTGCTACATAACATTTTATATTATGTCAACAAGTGCCATGTGTAAGGACGTATGTTAATTCATAGTGGTGCCATGTGACATTTCACGCCATATCAACAAGTACCATATGTAAAAGGTGTCAGGTATTAATTTATAGTGGTGCCATATGTCCATTCCATCCACATCAGCAAGCACGGTCTAACGAAGTTAGATTAGGTAATATAAATAATCATAAAAAATTTAATTAAGTAATAGATTGAGCATTTCAAAGTTGAGGTAATAAATTGAGCAATTTGGTAAAGTTTGAATACCAATGTGACATTAACCTAAAGAAAAATGTTTATAGACTCAGAGTTATAACATTTGTCACTAATATAAGTTGTGCAATTATGTAACATATCAATGAGGAAAAAAGATTTAATAGTACTTGTACACTATGTAGACTAATAAAAATTTAACGTATGATGACGAAGGAATATGGTTTTTGGAAAAGTACTAAACACGCTTTCACACGTCTCTTAACGAGTATAATACTACTATGACACTCTTGTGCAAATGAAATTGGCTATTATAGACTCCTATTTTAGCATTCAATTGCATTTACATCTTAACTTAGATAACATCATAACTTATCTTATGTAATACCATGCATATTGCATTCAATATCAATAGAAGTGTTTTTTAGAGTCAAAAGTAACAATTTAAAGTCAATAAGTCACAAACTTATGGACTATGGTTTTTTTTTTTTTTAATAAAATCGGTTTAGTTTGTTACTTTAAACCGAACTGCGAATCGATACACCAATACACCAATACTAAACCGAATCACATGCAAAAGAATCGAATTTTTGGCTCAACTCAGTTCGATTAACAATTTACAGTTTTTTCACCTAACCCTACTAGTCATTATTTGTTTTTCTTCTTTTCTTTTCTTTTACATTAATCAAATATAGAAAGAGAGAACTTTCTTTCCATTTTCATTTTCTATCCAAAAAGGAGTAAAAGCTACTTTCTATTATTTTCTTTTTCTTTCTTTCCTTTTCTACTAATTTTTTTCAATTTTCACTCTAGTTAAAAGTTGTTAAATATAGTATCAAAATCATATTGACCATATTGTATATTTACACCAATCTAATAACCATAAAATATCCATATAGTCATGGAACTTATTAAGGATGATCTATATAATGATAAAATTTATTAGAGTTGCTAGTAGTTCTAAAATTTAATTTGGTGATAATGGACACCAAATAATCTAGGTCATTACAACCGGCCATATGTCATTATTGGATAATGACATGTAAAGGCTTAGTTGCTACCTAAAAGTAACTAAAGACATTTACAATAATCACAAATATCACACACTAGATAATATCTTTAAATATAAATACACAATTGAGCATCTCATATAAGTCTCACTCTAGCAATCACTTGCAAGATACATACTTGTAAATATGTACTTGCCCCACATGTGCAATACAATATTAACATAGTCAAATAAAAACATCATGCGTGATTATTAATCAAAGGAAAAAAAAAAAAAAGAAAAAAATTGTACTTAGCAAATTAAAAAAAAAAAGTGCAAACAATCTAAAAAATACTTTAAAAGAAAAAGAAGAAATATATAATTATAGTCATACATTATAAATATATAATTATAGTCATAATTATAGCAATACCTTAGGGTTAGTTGATAACAAGTTTAACAAACTCATTAATCTTATTGAGAATCTAGTCACCACGATGCAAGTTAATAGGTAACAACTCTAGGGTATGCCGTAATGTAACCCACGCAAAAATGTTCTAGAGAGAGGCTATAGCCAAGGTAATTAAGCTAATCACCCAGTTCGACACCCTCAAATTGGAGGAGTTGCAAACTAAGCTACTAAACGAAGACTGAAGTTGGTGGAGATTAAAAAAGATGATGAGGTGATAGATGCCGAGGAGTATGGAGAGGAAGAAGAAGAGGTTGGTCATTACTGAGTATAGAACCTAGAACATCGAGCTCCTCGAGGCCTAGACAATGTCAAGGTTCAAATCCTACCCTTTAGCAAAAGTAAAGATGTAAATGAATTCTTGGAGTGAGAAGAAAAGGTATCTAACTGTTATGGTTATACAGACATTGTTAAGGTCCAACTTACTGCACTTAAGTTCTTTAGGTATGCTATAATGGGGTGGAAAAGTTTGAATACAGCTAGAGTAAGGAATAGAAGACGAAGAGTAAGGACTTAAGATGAGATGAAAAGGTTGTTAAGAGGTAGATTTGTATTAAAGACCTACTTACATGATACATTTGTAAAGTTGTAGGAACTTTGCCAAGGAGGTTGAACAATTGATGATTATGTGACAGAGTTCTAAATGCTTATGATCCGAGCCAACGTGGAAGAACCCGAGGCTTGCATAGTATTGAGGTTTATTTCTAGACTCAGATATGAGATTCTCGACATTGTAGAAGTACAGAGGTTTTACACCTTGGAAGAGGCGATTAAGATAATACTGAAGGTTAAAAAGTAAAGGAGAAGTGCTTTGAACTAACTTAAGCTAACATTCCCTCGAAGCCCTGTTCTGCGTTGACTTTATCCAAGCTGAGCCGAAGAGGCCATACCAAGCAAAGGAAATGAATGACTGACCTAACAATAGCCAAACAAGCCAGTCAAACTGAGTCGAGGCCAGGCTAACTTTAAGAACATATGAGAGAGGATAGACCTCTGGATGAAAGACCAACGGGTGAAGTGCTTTAAATGGTTAAGTTTCAGACACATGGCTGTTGAGTGTTCGAATTGACGTATCATTATGCTCCGAGGAGATGCAGTGGATAACACCAATGAAAGCAAGTTTAAAGAGGAAAAGGATATTGGAAAAGCCGAAGTCAAAGAGGAAAAAGAGACCTATATCTATGCCAACCAAGGAGAAGTGATGACCTTAGTTCTAAGACGAGTATTGAGTTCCCTGCTAAATTCCAACGAAGACTAGAAGGAAAATTTATTCCATACAAAGTGTATCATCAAGGGCTAATTATGCACAATCATTGTGGATGGAGGAAGTTGCACAAACGTCATCACACAGTCCTTTGTGCATAAGTTAGGACTATCGACCTCTAAGCATCTCTGACCTTGCAAGTTACATTAATTTCATGATAAGGGTGCTTTGTATGTGACTGAGCAAGTAATCGTACCATTCAGTCTTGGAAACGTGTATAAGGATGAAGTAGTTTGCAATATCATCCCCATAGGAGCTTTACATCTGTTGCTTAGACGACCTTAGTTGTTCGACTAACGTGTTACTCAAGATGGGTATAAAAACACCTATGTGTTTGTTAAGGAAGGAAAGAAGATTGTGCTACAACTCAGGACCTTGTCCCAAGTAAATGAGACTCATAATTAGCTCACCTAAGCTAGTAAAAAGAAAGCTTTAGTGATGAACTAAAGAGAACTCTAAGCTTTTGAAAAGGCAATCAACCTATGTTCCTGTTGGTTAGAAGATTATTAGAGATGAGAGATTTAGAGGATGTTCTTAATGAGATTTGAAGCCTGTTAAATGAGTTTCCCAATCTATTTCCCATTGGTTAGAAGATTATTAGAGATGAGAGATTTAGAGGATGTTCTTAATGAGATCTAAAGCCTATTAAATAAGTTTCCCGATCTGTTTCCCAAGGAATTTCCTAGAGGACTACATCTAATTCGAGGCATAGAGTATTATATTGATCTATAGCTAGGTATTACCCTACCGATTTGACTTGCATACAAAATGAACCTTGAGTAGGCTGTTAAGCTAAAAAGACAAGTAGATGAGCTCATAGAGCAAGGATATGTGAGGGAGAGCATGAGCCCTTGTGCTTATCGGCTTTGCTTATCCCTAAGAAGAATGGTTCATGGCACATGTGTATCGACAATCGAGCAATTAATTGAATCACTATCAAATATACATACCCAATACTGAGGCTCGATGACATGTTAGACGAGCTCTATAGTGCCAAAATATTTTCAAAGATTGATCTGCGAAGTAGCTATAACCAAATTCACACTGGGTGATAAGTAGAAGACTGCCTTTAAGACTAGGCATAGTCTTTACGAATTGTTAGTTATGCTGTTCGGACTTATTAATGCGTTAAGCGTATTCATAAGATTAATGAACCATGTGACGTACCCTTTGACTAGAATATGTGTGGTCATGTACTTTAATGACATATTGGCATACAATGCCAACTTGAACAACCATGTTTAACATCTCTAGGCAGTATTTGATATTTTGTGAATCGAGAAGTTATATAGGAATTTGAAGAAGTATATGTTTTGCTAGGATGAAGTGATTTTTCTTGGGTTTATAGTGTTAGGAGAAGGAATCCAAGTAGATGAGGAGAAAATTTGAGCTGTCCTAGAATGTCCAATGCCGAAAAATGTTACTAAAGTTTGAAGTTTTCATGGCTTAGCTTCTTTCTATAGGCAATTCATTAAAAACTTTAGTACCATAGCTATTCTCTTGATTGAGCTGATGAAGAAGAGCGATGAGTTTAGATGGAACAACCAAACTGAACTGAACTTTAAGAAGATTAAGGAGAAACTTACCTCCACCCTTATCCTATCACTACTAGATTTTAACAAACGCTTTGAATTGGAATGTAATGTGTCGAGAATTGGAATTGGCATTGTCCAAATGCAATAGCGACGATCCGTTACTTACTATAGCGAGAAGCTTAATGGTGCTACCCTGAATTATTCAGTGTACAAGAAAAAGCTATACTCTCTTTTTCAAGCTCTTACTATTTAACAACACTATTTACTGCCATAAGAGTTTGTTATTTATATAGACTATAAGTCTCTAAAGCATCTTAGGAGTCAGAACAAACACTCTAAGAGACAAGCCAAGTAGTTGGAGTTTATGGAAGGATTTTCATACGTAATCCTACACAAGAAGAGAAGCATAAATATGGTTGTCGATGCTTTATCACGGCCACAAACCTTGCTGACCACTTTGCAAACAAAATTATTGAGATTCTCACTTATTACTAAGTAATACACTTATGATCCTTATTTCGATCCTATCATAAAGCAATGCAAAGATGGAGTTGCTATTAGGGGATATTATGTTAAAGATGACTATTTCTTCAAGGGAAGAAGACTGTACATTCCAAGCTATTTCACATATAAGCTATTAGTCATAGAAGCTTATAGCAGAGGATTATTAGGTCACTTTGGGGAGACTAAGACAGCCAACCTGTTGAAGAAAAACTTTTATTTTCCAAGTTTAGTCAAGGATGTCCATAAAGTAGTTGATAGTTATGAAGTGCACAAGTGAGCTAAGGGGAAGAGGGAGACCTATGGAGAATACATGCCTTTGCCCTTGCCCTTGCTAACGCCAACCTTACCTTGGGCTGACCTTAGCATTGATTTTATCCTAGGTTTACCCCGGACATCTAGAGGGAAAGATTTTATATTCGTTATAGTGGATCACTTCAGCAAAATGGTACACTTTATCCCATGCCATCAAACTAACGATGCTTTATATATTGTTGATTTATTGTTACAGGAAGTTATCCGATTATGTGGAGTGTCGAAGACTATTGTTTTAGATTGAGACACAAAATTTTTAAGCTATTTTTGGAAGGCTCTTTGAAGAAGACTTAGAACTAAACTTGTATTCAGCTCTAGTAGCTACCCTTAAACTAATGACTAGATTGAAGTGGTGAACAGGATGCTAGAAATTTACTTAAGGTTGTCATAGGAAAGAACTTAAGGGGCTAAGATTTGTGTCTTCCAGTTGTGGAATTCACATACAATCGAACTGTCCACAGCACTACTTAAAAGACCCCATTCGAGGTCGTCTGTGGCCTCAATCCTATTATTCCCCTAGATATGATCGACACCATTATAACTGTTGAAGAGAGTCAATCCGAAGTTGATCGAGCTCAAAAATTGTAAGAGCTACACCAATTTATAACTAAGAAGGTTGCTAAGTTCAATCAGAGACAACAAGAGATTGGTAGCCAAGGTCATCAAGCTATTTCTTTCTAATCAAGAGACTTAGTATGGATACACTTTAGTTAAGAACGAATCCCACATTTAAGACAAAATAAGCTATCTCCTTAAGCTGATGGATTGTTCAAGATCTTGAAGAAGGTCAACTATAACACCTACCAAATCGAATTACCTGATGACTATGGTATCTCCTCTATTATCAATCTGTTCAATCTGATTCTTTACTAACCAACAGAGGATCCCAAGAGTGTCTTAGAAGAAGAGCTAGAGACTACTTCAGATTTAAGAACAATTCTTTTCGACCCCCAAGTAGATGATAGGAATCAACCCCTTGGATCAATCATATGAAGTTGAGCTAGAGGACTTCAGGAACTCACTCGAAGAACATTAGCTCGAAGCCCTATCCAAGACAGAAATCACTATCCCGAACTTTGTGTTTCCTTTTTTTTGCTGACCTGGATACTAAGCCTTCACATGCACCAGACTTGCTGAACAACCATGTTATGACAAAACATCCGAGCAGACAACCTTAAGACTATTCGAGCTAAACTCCCGAACTAATAATAGATGTCTGACCCAAATCTAAACTAACTACTCTACAGTGGGACTGACTGGGCCTTGACCTGATCTAGATTAAGTTAGCCCCTGATTGTGGACTCTTTTGCATCTACTTGTACCATATTTCTAACACCTAGCCACTGATCAACACGTATTTTCTGGCACAACATTTCAAAAGAATTCTTAATTTTTTCATACTGAATATTCTCTATCTTTCCTACCCTTTTTAATATGTATTGCATAACCTAATTGTAATAATATCTTTTTGTTTTTTCACACATGTAAAGTAACCTTAGTGGATAGCTCTATAAGCCTTCACTTAATTATACGTAGATAATTGATCATTAATACCATAAATTGTTCAAGTTTCTTTTGAGTAACCTTAATGTTCTCATTATCCTTTAACTATAATCTATTCCCTTTAGTAAGGAGTAGTAGTAAGTAACCCTTCAGTTTGGACTGATGAGTCATATCCGACGGATTGTAAGTCGAGTAAAATCGATTGGTATGTCATATCCAATTGGTAACTGCCCAGACTTTGTTAGCTTTTTTTTTCTTTTAATTCTCTTAGGTTCACTTTATTGTAGTGTTTCTCCGTGTTCAACTTCGGAAACGCATCACTTATCTAACTAGTTTTGGCCAACGATGCTATCATCAAGAGAGCGACATCAATTCCCAACCATATTACTATGGAAAGCTAAATTTACCTTCAAAGTGTACCACCCCAAAACAAACTACATTGATATCTTGCTGATTCCATTTACTTCATTATAAGTTCGAATTGAGCCTTCCCATTTGGCTTCAAGCTTATAGACTATAATAGTTTCTCCCACCTAAATTCATGATGCTTTCATCATGGGACAATCCATTGCCACTATACACACCAAAAATCACCTAGCTACTCTTTTTGTTGTCGAACTCCACCTAAAATCATCTCTATCATGACTTTAGGTTTCCACAGGCTCCCTCTCATCCTAATAAATTCCTCCATCCTTTGAGATGGCCTCTTGCTAAATAGCTCAATGGTGAGATTTTCCCATAAAAGTATAACTATAAAGATTTGGGTAGAATCTTTTGATTGTGTAACTTTATTGAAGTATAATCACCAACCTTATTATTCCCCATTGCTCAAACTCAACCTAAGATCATCTTTATGAAGACTTTGGCTTCCATAAGCTCCCTCTCACCCTCTCCCATTCTATTGCCCTCAAAGATGGTCTCTTGCTAAGCGACTTAGTAGTAGGGTTTGCCTACTAAAGTATAATTACAAAGATTTAGGCTAATTCTTGTTAAAATCAGACTCTCGACATACCTATCTCTATTGCAATGATATCCTTCCTCGAACATACTCATCTTCTTGAGTTTAACCCATACAAACTCATTTGCTAACAAGATTTATCTATGTATTGAACACATTAGATAGTGTTTAGATGCTCGATAAAGTTGGAACATTAGCTCTTGTTACACTTATCATGTGGTTTCCCTCCTCACCAAACAACCTAAGTATTTGTGTAGCGCTTAGTAAAATCCTAAGAGGAAACGGGGCAAATTTGGTAAAATACTAAGATCCATTATAGATTCAAAGATTATGTCTTTTTACTTTTTTTTTTTTCTCAATCCCAAAAGATTCAAAGACCTATATGTGGAAAAATTAGGAATAGAAAAGGGAACCTCCTTTATATCAAGGGGGAATCTACTTTGTATCTTTTCTTCTTTATTATTCCGCGGAGTGCATGCATATTATATATTCGTTTTGAAGAACCCAAAGACATCTCTAAATGCTTCCCCAAGCACGACCGAGTGTGTGAGAGAGATGGGGGTAACAAAGGAACAGGTTGAAGCTTCGCTGACTTCGAAGATGAACCCTTCCCATTTGGTACGCGTTCTACGTCTTCTTTCTTGTTATACGCATGTATTTGATTAAACATCGGACATGATTGTAAATTTCATTTGAGATGACTGTAAACTTTTACTTGGTGGTTCTTTCTGGGTTTTGATGACGCCGTTTACTTAATGTTACTTCGTTTTGGCATTAGAATTATGTACTATCTGCTATTGCATACATAGTTTATGATCGTTTCGTGTTATTTTTATTTTTTTTATTTTTTTGGGTTTTCGAGTACAATGGTGGGATGCGGACCTGTACCTTCCGGTGAGCGTAAAGTGCTAGAGGCCTGGCTCGTGTAATTCCTTCTTAGCTTAGGGGAATCTTTTCCGATGGAATCATTATTTCTTATTTGAAGAAAACTTTTTCGATGACTGAATAACAGTCTGCTTCCAGTTAATTGGAAATTCTTCGGAATTTATGATAAGAGAAAGCAATATATTTTTTTTTTGAATTAATTTGCCTCAATCCATGATAGAATAAACCTTTGATGAAATGTTCTTTTCTGATTGATCCTTTTAGAACCAGTGTCAAAGAGGCCTTTTACTAGAACCATGGCATTAGGCGTTGAAAAGGTTCCAACTCTCAATCTACATACATATGGCAAAGCAATCCTATTACTTTCTAACTGACAAGAGTGACGAAATGGATGCTTTTGGGTTAAGAAGGGTATAGAAGAGATACATTTTCTGAGGCTTTCTAGTGGTGTTAGAAGCGTACCGATGGGGCATCTCAAGTTTAAACCCATTATATGACATGTATAGTATGAAAGAATCATCTTTTGAGATCTAGTTTTTAAAGGCATGGAAATTGCTGTTGAGCAACAGCTGTTTGACTGAGTGGAAGGCTTAGAGTAAGGGCTAGATGGAATTCAACCTTGGAGCTTGGGTTATAACTGCAATTATAGGTAGTCTTTCTAACCTTTTCCAATAGACCACATTCAAATTAATTATTCCAGAGCAAGTTCTTTACGACTCAATTTTGTAGGATTTATAAATTAAGATTTTCAGTATCATGTAGAGAGATGCAAGACTCCTGATAAATTGCTTGAGGTTTTGAGTTCCATCCCATTAAGGACATTTCTTGAGCTACCTCCAAAGTGCAGGTTACAACCAATCTAAGGGCCTTATAAGATGGTTTAGTTATTCAAAGGTAGCCATTCTAGTTATAGCTATTCCAATTAGACTGGCTATTTCTAAGCAAATGAACTATCTAATAGCTTCTATAAATTAATTAAGTCTTATAGTAGAGACAAAAGAATATGAATTGTACAAGTTAATTTATCAATAATCTTGATTAAATGAAGTAAGGGACTCTAGTGTCTAGAAAAGACCTCCTGTTAAAGAGGTAAACATGGAAACAAAGAATCGACTATTTTTGCATTAATTTCTGTTTCTTTTTTGTTTTTGTATTTGATATACAGTGGTGACATTTTCTTAGTTCATGTAAAAGTAAAATGCCTATAAAAAATATAAAAATTGAGGTTAAGTAAGTTTAGTACTAAAAACCATTGAAATTTTTATTATATATATTTGATGACTTAGTTTTATTACTAATCTACTAGGAAAGAGGAGAAAAATAACTAGAACAATGGAAATCAATTAGTTGTTTTGTTCATTAAAATTCATTTATTCTATGACAAATTTAGATGAAGATATTGGTTTGAGGGAAGGCTTGCACGATGGGCTACTAACTCAATGCTAGAGAATGCACTTGATAATTTCAAGCACAGGTTTAGATTTAGCCTCACTTAACTTCCATCATGTAGATAGCCACAAGAAATGGCCTTGGTAGGATTTGAACATAAGACCAATTGCAATTTTAGTTATGATATATCTTTAATTTTAACCAGTAGCCAATCCTTGACGTTATCTAATTCAATAATTTAGCACTATGACCATCGTCATTATGTTCATTTGTCTAATTTTTATTTAATCTGTTGCGTATACCTATAGATCTCCTGGATTTTTATAAAGTTAATGCAATTACTTATATTCTGTAGAATTTTGATAGAGTTGTCCAGGCATTGTTGCTTTTGGTTTGAGAAGCATAAGCATGATCAAATTGTGGTACATAATGCTATACCTCTTTTTTGTTTTTTTGGGTAATTACTTCATTCATCTTTTGCATCCTTTTGGTTATTTGCATTGTATTTAGTATGCTTGATTTATAAGCAAATGTGTTGTCATCCTTTTGAAGAACTTATATGGGGCTTTCAACACTTATGATTCTTATTCTATTTGTAGATCACATCCTTAACATGTAGCTTCGTAGCAACTTATTCTTGAAGATTTCATTCATGTCTATCTAATTTGTGCTACATAGTATTCTCCTTATGGGCCCAAAATATTCTACTTAAATAACCTCTTCTTCAAAGATACACATCATCTTATCATGTCAGGTCACTTTGCAAATATGATCATCAAGTCCTATAAGTCTTGACTTCTCATGAATGTGGAAGTCCACACATCTACCAAAAATTAGGTATTGGGAAACTTCTCTATCAGTAGGACTTTGGATGAAAAAAGGACTTGGTTTAAGTTAACTTATTATGACAAAAGATTGATCTTATATACCAACTAAGGATATGATGCATGTCTGAAATGAACCTCTCACCAATATTTGATGCAACCAAAGTTGTCTAGATTAGCATCATACTCTTTCTACTCATATATATGTTTTATTTTTCTATATGATTCCTTATATTCCTAAACCCAGTTGAACCTCCATTACCTGCTAGTGATACGAAATGGCAGACTTTTACCTGTAATATCACATACGTCCAAGAGGAATACTAAGTGAAAACCTTTATGGAAAAGTCCTACTTATCTTAATACTTACAATAAATTCAATACTTTATCGAATAATTTTTTTTATTGTCCCCCTACCTAAAGCCTAGAGTAAATTGACTTTTGTAAGACTTGACTTGATGGGCTCTTGTACTAAATAAAATCTATTTGACCTTTTCTAATGAGGTTTCTCGATGTGATATATATTTGAAATGCTATTCTTTAGACTATAGTTGTTAAAATTGCAATTTTTTTCATGCGATTTTATGAGTTTATGATTTTAGGTGGCTTTTTCGAATTAACTCGGGTGTAAAATCTTTTTTTGTATAGAAACTTATGTTTTTAATCGAGTTTATTGATTCTACATATCTAAGTTAAATGAATTAAAAAATTAAAGGAAAAAAAAAACAACTAATCTTTTATAAGCCATTAACTATTAAGACATTACAACGTATATTCTATTCTATTCTAATTTTTTACTTCTTTCTTTCTCTCTCAATATTTTATTTTATATTCATAATTTTTATCCAAGTTTCAGCTCCAATAATAAAGTTTATAAAGAAAACTATAGATTTTATTTTATACTGTCAATAACTTAAAATAAGTTGAAATGTTTGTTTTTTTTTTTTAATTTAAAGCTTTTTTTAAAAAAAAAATGGGGAAAAGTTTAGTTTCAACTCTATTTGTCATTTTTTCTACACATGTTAGATTATATATTAAGAATTTTTATGGAAACAAAAACTTAATTTATTCATTTTTTTTATTTCCATAATGTATTTCAAGTTTTAAATAACTACTATAAGTATATAAGTAATTTTTTAAAGCTATTTTACGTTTCGATATTACAGATTCTCTAACAATTCTAAGTAATATCACAAGTTTGATAACCTTGCTTTAAACTAACTCAAATGGAACTCTTACTTGCATTACCCATTGTTTGTGTCACTACTCTCAAGCTTAAAATCCATATCTATCTCTGTGATGCTTTAGTCAGCCAAGACTATCAGCTTGCCTAGCCTCTTTGGTAACATCTGTTTGTTGGAATTATCCAAAAATGTCCGTGCTAATGTTTCTTTATACATTGTTCTCATACCTGGATGGTGGATGTCTGAATTGGGCAATTGACAGTTAGATGAAGCATGCACAAAAGTGGGAGTCAGGTTCAATATACCTTTCCTCTCAGAAACCTATTGATCTGAATATTACATTTGTAGCATCTTTTTATCAGGGGCCCTTTTGTTTCTTTTTCGAACCATTTTCTTATATCATTAATACTTGCATTGGGGCATGACACATAAAACTCAAAGTGCTGCAACTGTCAAATGGCTCCATCTTTCTGGTCTTAGCAGACACAATGGGTTTGATAGACAGTTTCCGAAGCGTCTGTTAGTCTTGTGTCTAACAAGCAAGCTTGTAGTTTTTGCTGCTAGTTGGCCTTTCGGTAATTGTTTCAGACGCTGCATTTGCATTTAACCTGTTTTCATCACTGTTAATAGTGTTCTCATTTTGAGAAGCTAGGTAGATTCAGTCACAAACAGTGCATATAAAGTCCAATATGTTTGTGCTAAAAGCAATCAATTAAGCCTTTATGTTTCAAGCAAGTTATGCAAGTCCTTCACTCTTTTAGTACTTCCTAACTCCCATAATGTATAATTACACAGAGGATTTACCTGATATGATGACCTAAATATGCAGGCCTTAAATGACTCATTTAAAATATAGAGTATTTAATTGAACTTTGGCAATAATATAGAGAACATAAATGACTAACTTGAAATATAGAGTACTTAATTGATTTTTAGCATAGACATGAGAATTTCTGATGTAATACCCTAAATTAGTTATGAGGGCTGATAGTTGGAGTTAAAGAAGTGTTGATTGTTCTTCGAAGAGCCTTTCTTTTGTAGTCTTATCTCGTTGTTACAAGTAAATGCTTTTCCAATGGCCTAGGATTGTCTTATCTCTTACTTCTACGCATGAGTGGTTTTCCTTCTGGCCTATGATTGCCAACTCCATCTAGGCTTTTTCTGATGCTATTATTTTTCTGTTGCAGGAGGTGGTCGACACTTCTGGAGGGTAATATTTCCACTACACCTTCACTTCCCTGCCTCCATTCTTCTTGCAACCTTTTGATGCAAGTAAATTTTCATTGTTACCAGGTGCGGTGCGAGTTTCGTGATTGAAATTGTCTCAGAAAAGTTTGAAGGGAAGAGGTTGTTAGAGAGGCACAGACTGGTCAATGCAGCACTAGAAGAGGAAATGAAAGAGATCCATGCTCTCTCTATCAAGAAGGCTTTGACTCCAAAACAGTGGAAGCAACAACAAGAGTCGGAGCCTAAACCTGCTACTTAGAACTTTCACTGAAGTGGGTTCTGTATCAAAGTAACTATATGTTGAATTCTAAACATCAACAAGCTAGAAATAATGATATTTAAAAGTTTGAGTGGTTTAACGAACGTTGTTATGATATTCTGTTTCCTGTCTTCCGCCCCTTAATTCAAAATAAGTTGTTGCAATTATAGAAAGAGTTTTTTTTATTTTTATTTTTTTCTCTTTTCTCTTTAAAATTTCACCAACTATTTTACGTTACAAGGAGGACTAAATCGAACTTGTTCAATTACGAAAGAATGTTCATATTATATGGGCTATGAGGATCGTGGCATATGGAGTTTAGTCATTATAGATGGTAAGTTGTTATGGATCGTGGGATTGCTATTTATTTTACGATAAATTTACGTCAGAATATATATATATATATATATATATATATATATATATAACATTGATTAGACAAAAATATCACTTTTGCAATATATCTTCCGAGTTTTGGATTCTTCTTTCGATGACTTTCATCCTCTTTAATGAAAATGGTTTTTCACCACCTAACCAGTTTGGTCTGAAATGACTGCCAAAAGACATGAAGTATCATGGATCAAGATAGTGGATCAATGGATTTTGGAGTCCAGAAGTTCACTATCCATGGACAAGGAACAGGCAAGGGTTTATGGATGAAATATGTACATTATTTATAGTACATATCGAAGAACTTAGGGTGAAGGAAAAAAAATTCCCAAAAATACAAGTTCTAGGAAAATAATCTTATGAATATGACACTTGAAATTATTTTTCAAAAAGGCAATTTAAAATTGAACTAAAATCACCTCTTGAAGCAACGATTTCATCTTAGCTAAATACCTAAAAGACCTTATCAAAGAACACATGACCTGCAGTGTCGTTGTTTTGCCATTTTCACTCCACCATAGTATTTGGATCTTGAATGGCATATAATAGATGTAGGAACACTAAATATGACTCCTTGTGCTTTCCATATTGTTTTGCCTTTTTCACTCCACCATAGTATTTGGATCTTGAATGGCATAAAATAGATGTAGGAGCACTAAATATGACTCCTTGCGCTTTCCATAAACTTATTCAATCGCTTTGTGCTTTACTTTTTAGACTTTCTTTGTGTATACAATATAACCATATTACTTGCAAATGATAACCTAGAGATGTCTTACCTTAATACTCAGTGATTCTTATACTTTCCTTATAATAAAGCGAGACAGGGTGGTTGAACCTAATTAGGAGTGGTCTTAGCTAATAGTAAGATTCAAGCATGTGTGTTAGCCTAGAAACCTAAATATCACAAAGCATCCAGCATACTTCTTTTTGCATGCTCGTAGTCTCCATTTGTAACCCTTTTCCTAATCAACACATTTGATAGACTGGAATGCAAGGTCGAACTCCTTCACTTAATAAAGTTGTGATGATTCAAAACATGATATATCTTTACAACCGTTTATGAATATTCTTTCTTTTGAAATCACATGCCCACCTTAAATTCATTGCTAAAACTTCATTCACCGTTATTTATACTCTCCTTAGGTGATACAAGTCCATCCCCAACACCTACCGTATAAAACAGCACGAGTTCTAACATTCCAACCATGTCTACATCTGTGATAAATTCCTACCTCCAATTGTTTTCGTTACTTGAACCTTGAGCTTCTTCTACTTCCTAAAGCTACCCTTCACTTTGACCAATGTTAGCATTAGAATCGATATCATTAGAATCTCCATCAATGTCCTCATAAGCTAGTTCATTCTCCACATCTGTATCCTTGTTGGGTTCGCTTGTAATCAATATGTTAACTTGATAAGGTATGTGATTGCTACTCAGTATATCACTTAGTGGAACCAACTAAGATTCAAACACTTAAGTTTCAACTTAAACCCCAACATTGTTGCCATGCCCTCCAAAATTGTACTCTACCGTCAGGGGATGTTGATGTCGTGAATTTCAACTTACATTTCTATTGAACCACTTACTCCATTATGTCCTTGTGAGGATGCTAAAAGCTGTTGGAAGTCATAATCATCATTTATAGGAATGACATAGAACATGTCCCTACTCTTTCTTACAAGGGGACATCTGTGAATCAACTCGACTCGATGAGTCATCATATCAACTCAAAGATAATTATATGTCAAGCTAACCAACTGATCATAAGTTGTTCCAATCGGAACCCCGACTACTGTTGTTGGGCACTTATCGTATCATCCCCCATCTTCCTCTTTTACAATATTTCCTCCTTTTTAAATTTGCTTGTGATCAGTATGTTAGCTTAATGAGACATGCAATTGCTACTCGGTATATCATTGGGTAGAACCAACTAAGATTCAAACACCTGAGTTTCAATTGGAACCCCAACATTTCATTTCAACATACATTTCTACTAAACTGCTTACTCCACTACATTCTTGTGAGGATGCCAATAGCCGTTCAATGTCATAGTTGTCATTTATAGAAACAACACTTACCATATCTCTATTCCTTCCTATAAGGGGACATCTATAAATCAACTTGCATTAGTGAGTCATTATATCAGCCCAAAGACGATTACATATCAATTCAACCAATTGATCATAATTTGCTCCAATCAGAACCCTGACTACTATTGTCAGGTGCCCATCGAATAACATCCATCTTCCCCTTCCATAGTATTTCCTCTGGTATAGCAAACCACCCTTTCATTATCCATTATCACCTATTTTTCACATCAACTCTATAAAACTCGCAACATTGAAATAAACCATATCTTATATATAAAGCTACACATTCATGGATACCACTGGCATAACAGCTAAATTGAATTTACAAAAGCATGTTTGTTACATCAATTGATTCATTACTAAGTATTTTTGCATACAAAATACACTAACCCAACCAATTGTTTCAATAATAAGTAAGTATGTTCATATCACATATTATGGGTACATATGTAATACACTAACGTAGACAAATTGATACATAAAAAAAAAAAAAAATTGATATAACCAATAATGTACCATAATATTTTCAATAACAAAGATATTTCTCATAGTTACATGTTTGTAAAACTAATCAAAATAAGGAAAAAAAAATTACCTTTTCCTTTCTCATCATTTAGAGAGAAAAAGTGATGAGATTGCACATATTAGGTACCATTTTTAAGAAATTTTTCTAGATATGTGTTGTACGCTATGTTAATGTCTTAAATATGCAATTGACTTCACAAAAAATAGATAGAAATAGAGATATGCAAGAGAGAAATCATGTAACAGTTTTTAGAGAGAGAGAGAGTTAAGTGTTTTAATCTCATGCGTGTTTGGAGGAGAAGAATGGATGCTAGGTATTATGGACGTGAAAATCGCCTCTTAAAGAGGCGATTTTTATTTGCACAATGATTTCATCTCTATCCAAATGAAAAGGCAATTTCAATATAATAAGAAATCACCTCTTCTAGAGAAGATTTCAACTATTATATTCTTGGGATTATTGACCTATATATTTTTTATTTTTTTTCTCAATTTTTTCTCTTTTCCCATGCATCAATATGATTGTATTTTTAATAAAAGAAAAAAAAAAGACTAAACTCATCATGGTTGATGACATTGACAAGGGCTAGCACCTAAGAGTTTGAAAAGTTCAACACTACCATACAAAAAAGGCTTAGTGTAGAAAAAGTTGCAAGAGTAGATGGTTTTATGGAAAGCACTAAAGCAGGATTTTATAAAGCTCAATCATGATAGTGCTTTTAGTAAGAAAAAGGAAAAAGCAAGGATATAAATGATTACTAGCAATCATGAAGGCTTATTTCAAGGAGCAATGTGAAAGGAGATATTAGCTTTAGGTAATGCTATTACGGAGGTAAAAGCTATCAGTGAAGCTCTAGTCATGGCTAAGGCTAAGAGATGGCATAAGATTGCTATTGAGACTGATTCTTCTCTAGTGAGAAATGGAAGATTGTGGTGTATCTCAAGCATTGTAGCTAATATCAAATGAAATTTAATTTTACTTCTTGTTACTTCCTTTTGGTTAATAGGAAAGTGAATGCATGTACTAATTGATTAGTTACCTAAATTAAAAAAGTTTTGAGCCTTTATGTATGGGATTATGGTCCCCTAAACTCTTTATTGGATCTTATTTGTTTTGATCATATAAATAGACATCTAGACAATGTGTATTGTTCTACCTTTTTTTTTCTCTTTTTTTTTTTTATTTTTCAGGGGTGTGGGGTAGGGTAGGGTTTGGGGGAAGGTAGGGTAATAATCCTCCTATAAAAAGACATTTTTAATGATATGAAATGTGGATAGGGTATTCCTATCCAGTCATGGTTTTTCAATAATAGGCTTTATGTACTAAACTTGGGAATAAATTCACATTCGCAAGGGCTAACTAATGATTAGTAGTGATCTCGACTTCATACTTGTAGCATGCAATGTCAATTGAGAAGTGCGAAGACTTTTTTTCACTGAAGCCAAAAGGGTCCTAAAGGAATAGTAGAATTTACCTAAACGCAACCATCATAAATGTTTCGTGTAACGGCGGCTGAAGAAAGTTTAGGATAATCTATTCAATCTTTTAGATCCATATATCTACATCAGAGAAGAATTAATAGAAAAAGAAAGAATCATAATTAATCAATATATTTCTCAATAAAAACCAAAAGAGAAATAGAAGATGAAACATAGTATATGATTAGCAAGCTTAAGTACCTAATGCTCTTTTACTATGCTTGTACAAATCCCAAAGTACTTTGAGGAAAAGAAATTTATCCCATAATTTTAGACCTATAATTTCAATTCCAAGCTTGGCTCCATATAAGGTGGTTTAAGGCCGTACGAATTGGGAACGGATCTGTAGGAAGAGATTACCCTAATGTCATTAATTAAACTTTACTATGATAGAAATAGTCAAGGGGTTTCATATTTTTTTTTTTTTAAGGTTTAACATAAATATATAAATGATTATACATATGGAAAAAAGAAAGATAAAGTGACCTTATATGTCCATGTCCATAAAGCTTGTTATTGTTACACAAAAGAAAACTGATGTAATTTTCCTAATGAAATAAAATGATTATTTATATTTTATTTAGAAGGCTAAATGCCATGTATCAGAACTTATTATTTATTATGTTGGTAATGCTATATTAAATTTCTAGTTTAGTGTATCACATTTGGACAACTTACTATTAAATAATACTAAACAAATAAAAAATTAAAAAAAAAAGAGAGTAAAATACAACTACTTTAGACTAATGGGATTAAGGATAGGAAAAAAAGAAAAAATAAACAAAAATTGACTAAAGTGAAAACCTAGTACACTTAAAATGAAAATATGGACGTATTTAATTTTTATGACCATAGACTATTAGATTATATATTATATGTAAGCTTTATGAATAAATTAGTTATAAAGACACATTTAAAATTTCTTAATTTTGTTAAATATTTATTTTATCTCTCTCTTGGCCATACATATTATTATTAAAAGAATTTAGTATGTATATTATGAGATTAGATATCATGCATGTAAATTTTCATATATCATAAATCATAATTCAATACACGAACAAAACAAAATAGAACTAAATAGAAGTTTTATAGTTTGGAAAAATTTTGAAACCAAATGTGTGTTCATAGTCTATTCTAGCATAAGCATCTAAACTTAAGATTAGCTCACTTAAGATGATTGAACATGGAATAGATGGGAAGTCAAGTGGTTAATATGGCAATTCCTCCATATCCTGGGATCATGTCCAATTGCAAAACCCCACTATCCTTACGCACCAATAAATACCCCTTGAAGTCATCGAGGTTAAGTTTTTGAAACCCTAAGTCTTAATATGTTTGTCACCATTCTTAGCTATTTTTTACGTAAATACTAACTTGAGTATCAAATTGCACACTTTGGATACACTTATGGTACCTTATGGCTCACACGTTCTCTCTTGTAGATCCTTCGAAGCCTTTGCAAACTCTTTCTTGAGCTAGATCTACTATGGTTGAGAATCAAGCAATGACATTTGGTGGCTACTTTCTATAGCTCAATTTTGAAGCTAAGGCCAAAACTCGCAAGCATAGTCAACCACCTCTTCCTCTTGCTAATTCTCAACAACAACCTCCACAGCATTTAAAGAAGTGGTTATCCCATCTAAAGGGAGAAGCCAGTAGATGGTAGTTTAGTAGTAGTAGAAAGAAATTGGAACTAAGTTATACTTACAAGAAGAATAGAAACAGATAATTAAATAGCTAACAAAACTCTTTTTGTCCCAAAGCAATGGTTAACCACCACTTCTATCTTTGCTACCCTTGCTTGGTATGTCCTAGATGCCCTATTAACCTCCAAATGAGGGGTAACAACACGATAACGATTGTCTCACTCAACTAGAGAGAAAAATATATGAAATTTTCTAAGATAACTAATGCATTAGAGATGAGGTTGCCACTTTTTACCAATGTGCTAAAAATAATAATGTAGAACCATCACATCATGCCAAACATGAAGAAGACAACTCCTCCCATCCTTTACACCCTACACCTTAGCAAAGTAGGCACAGTAGTTGAGCCTTGGCTAAGCACTCTCAAGCTTAGTTACAGTGAATGCTTAAGGACCTTCATATTAATTAGATTGACTACATAATTAAGTGGTTGACAAATATCACAGAGCAACCCTTAAGAAACCTACTCTGTAAAGTTGTCTCCCTTCATACAATAAATTAAATGAGCCCTCAACAATACACATCAAGGCCCCATAGTTTAAATTTTATGATTGAACTACTAACTTTGTTAAGCACCTCAACCATAAATGGACTTGCTTGGTGTTTTAAACACCACTACATGTAAGGGTTTTTCTAAAAGCCTTAAAAAAGCTGTTTAGACCTAGTACCAAAGCCTAAAGTCAAACTCCATCTACATTTTCAAAGAACTAAGTAAGCTATCTATTAACACTTCCTTAAGAGCAAACAACCTAAAAAGGAATCTTCAACCCTCAATGACATAAGGCAGATACTAAAGAAATGTTATGTGATTATGTTACTCGAATTTCTACTACCATGATCGACATTCCAAATGTTAACAAGAATGTAGCATTTGATGTTGTCAAATATAGAGTAAACGACTACTGTCAATTCAAGCCAAAAACATTCAAGGAATTTCAAAGTCGAACAACTAAGTATGTTACCTAAGAGGATAGCATCCCAATGATAAGGCAGTTTAAGAAAGCTTACTATGTCACTAATAAAGTTTCTCTTGACTGACTCTTTATTAAGGACCAACTTAGCCCAAGATGGTAAGTAAGGGGTTTGGTTGATAAGGCAAATAGGGTAACAAACTAAAACTTCCATTTTGTTGTACAACCAATAAACCCTTAAACCAAGTGCTTCTTGAGGTTAGAAAACATAACGTTATAGCTTACCCAAGAAGAAGAAATATATACCTTTTTAAAGGAACTTTGACTAATATTATGAGTTTCCCTATGACAAAGGGTACACAACCAAGCATTGCAACTAAATCAAGAATGCCCTTGAGGACTTAGTATGGTATGACTACCTCAAGGAGTAAATTGAAGAAGCTAAGCCACCTTAGAAGCGAGATTGCCTAGAGGATTGAGTAAGACTCTTAGGAGCCAACAACTAACCAACTTATGTAGTAATCAACAAAGACACTACTGCTAAAAAATTGTGCCAAATAGACTATGCATAGAATAGAAAGTATCCTTACATTGCGAATAGTCTTAGCACCGTGCCTATATCTTAATCAACAATTTACTTAATATATTAAGAGTAGATTAACTTGTGAAGTTTATTTCATTTTGTCTTACATACTTAGCTTTATACTATAATTCATCTCATTATGGCTAAAATCCCGATTGGCTTAGTTAATTTTCAGTAACTAACGAGCTAGAAGAATCTTTGCCTAACCATAAGTGAATAAGGCAACCTTCTCTTAACAAACAGGAAAATGCAACAAGGGGATGCTTCTAATAATGAAAAGGATCCCTAGTCACGATAAAATTGGGACATCTTACCTACCAAAATTGCCTCTAACAAGTGATGCTCCTAACAGAGGATGAGTCCTCTAGTCATTATAAAATTAAAATAGATAGACAAAGATGAGAAAAAAGAAAATAACACTTAGAAAAAAAATATCTTCATTACCAAGATTGTTGGCAACACTTACATTTTAAGAACTAACATACTAACTTATGTACATGAAAAACAAAATAAAGGGAAAGGAAAATGGAAAAGAAGGCAAGCTTAGAACGGCTATCACTTTCCAAAAACGATTAGAGGGTTGCTTAGAGGAAACTTATACAGAACGTCAAACTCAAGTATAGGGTCCTAAGGAAGACAAGGGTTTTATGGAGGTTCTATAGAGAGAAGAGGAGGAAGAGTGGTGCCCTCAAGCATCCTTTGATCCTTCCTAACAACGGCTATGTTAGCTTCATCTATTGCACCTTTTGTTTTTTTTGTTTTTTTGAGGTACAGAGTAGGAGTCTTCTAGTAAGATGGGCACATTGAATAGAGTATTAAGGTTGATCATCTAGCTGTTGATCTAGTTGACATGATAAGATAGATCCCATTTTTTTTATCATTCTTAAACTGTGTGCCACCTAACATTAAGGCAAGTGACATCTTGTTGATTATAGGAGTTGATGTACTCCATTGAATTAACATACTCTTTAATTATCTTCACACACAATTGATCCTTAGCTATATTTTCCCACTCCTCTCGTTCCCGAATGTGTTTTTTAAAACCCTTCCCCTCTTTAGTTTGCCTTTCTAAAACCTTCCCAAGATGTTTTGGACCCCCATTGCCTTAGTTAACTCCATTTTTTGTCAAACATGACATGCTACTTGTGCTTAGTGCCTTGGGCTTCTTCTTAAGCAGCATCCCGTTTAACCTTAGTAACCTATAAGTTGGCTTCAAGGGAGGAAAATCTCTTAGTGGCCAAGTCTAGCTTAATGCTTCTCTTTGACAATTCTTAATCCAGGTGCTTAGATTCGCCTCATCCCTTTTTGGCCTCCTTTACTATACTTTTGAGTTTCGCCTTAGCCTTTTTCGCATTATCCCAAGCTTGACGATAAGCCTTCAATAGTTAAGTATTATCATAACTTAAGCCATCAAAGTCAACCTAAAGATTCTACACTATACTTTGGTCGAATGCTAAGCTTGACAAGTAGTGTATATCCCTCCAACTATTTTTACAGAATAGAGATAAAATTAAAAGATAATGAGCACAAGACCATTTCTCAAACCAAGACTAATAAAGACCAACTACTTACTCTATTTAAGTCTAAGTTAATGTTTTTACAAACTTGGAAAAAGGACATGCGCTGGAATACTAGCTCAATCCTGAATTGATCCTGCAAGGGTAATACTTTAGACAACAACTTGGTAGTAAGTCTACCATCATTGAAATCTTCCCCATCATGGGGCACACTTAGTCAAGAATGAATTTAGGGGAATTTCTTACGCATTGTGATGGAGGGAAAGAGATTATACTTCCATCTTACTCCCCTTATGTCCTAGCTCTTCCTCTCCCACCCCTCCTCAACTTGAGAGGTCTTGATATAAGTGAGAGCTTACTCTATCCCCTCTTTACAATAGACATTGACAAGCTTTACTTGATTACATAGGGATCTCATACCACCTAAGCAGCTTTCCAAGACCATCTTGCTGTAGATCTTGAGCCCCCTTCTTGAGGTCATCTATTTTCTCCTTACCTTTATCCTTCATAGTCATTTAGACAAGTTGGCGAGCTCCCTAAGTTTGGCTTCCTCAATGCCGATTGCCTTTACAAGAAACCTTAAAGGTAAGTCCTTGCTACTCGACCTTCCAAACGAAGTGGCCCCATTTTATGCTCTTTGCCTCTCTTGGCTTGGTTTATTAGCCCTTTAAGCTTGCAACATCAAACTTTCGAGTAGCTATCTTTATATCAACAATAGAAGACTGGTCAAATTAAAAATACACAAGGAAAGAGAAAATATCATACCGTGCATGAGCCCTAGAGATCAACTCATCCCTTAACATCAATAATTGCCCTACTCCTCCTTAGTAGATCCCCTCAACATGGAAGCTGATGTTGATTCTGTTCAATCCCCTCTCCATTAGTGTCATCATTTATGCTTACCCCAACGCACAAGTTAATTACTTGATAAACGTTGAAAGGTCCAACTTGTTGTACATGTTGAGTCAACCGATCAACAATTGAATGAAATTAATCGACAAATATTGTTTATGTATGCAAGGAAAATAATGAAAGATTAAAGATATTATCCTCCAACTTTAATCCAAGGAAGTTAGTTAAAACCATTGTAACATAATAATACAAATATTGATTTGCAATGGGAAGGAGCTGGTTTAATTCCCCCTCCCTTGATATTGTAATAGAAGGTGGTAAAAAAAGATAAAAAGGGGAAATAAACTTGGCGAATTCAGTAAGACGGTTGATATTATTAGGAATTATGTGGGTGGTATAAAGGAAGAGAATCTAATTTTGTTAATTCCACTCTTATGATATTTTATGCATTTTGAATTTTAATGTAAAAATTATTTTGTAGAGAAAAGATTGATTAGATAATTTACGGTAAATTATAAAAGCTATAAATCTTTTAACCGTGTAACTGCAGGACTGCTCTTTGTTTGTTCTCATGTACGCTATCCCCTCGTAGGGACAGGGGGAAAAATTGCCTGAAGTTTCAGTTACGGGGGCATTGGCCATAATGTAGCCATGGATGTCGCAAATAGGAAGGGCCAAAAGGAAAAAAAAAAAAAAATGCAGTAACTAAATAGATGAACGGACAATGGGACATCGCTAATCAGACGCCACCTGGCCACCAGTAAATGAAGTGAATGAACGGTCAGGACACAACTAAGACAAAACACCAGAACCCAACACTCGGCTCACCACATACTAAACTTTCTTCTGAGTTCCAATGGCACTTGAACTTGTTCAGCCATGTCTTATTACTCCCATACCCGGAACCAGGAAACCGATCAGAACCACTCATAAACTAACCCAGTCCTCACAACACTTCAAAGTCAGTTCCAAAACCATCGATTTTTCATCTGGGTCTAGACCAATTTACACCACTTTGGCTTCAAAAGAAACCTCAAGGATATTACAGGATGTTGCTGAAGAAAATAAGGATAAAGATTATTCATCGTTGGAAAACATTAAAGCTTCACTTTACCTGGCACTAGAGGGTAATTTATGTGATGATTTCAGCTTATTTGGTTGTTTATCTGAGACCGCTTGATTTGGTATTTTGTAAAGATTCTAAATTTTCAGGATGAAGTTCATGGCGTTGCCTTTTGGGTAAATGAAGTTGATGATATTTCTTCTTTTGGGTGACAATTTAGTAAAAATTTAGAATTATTGAGATTAATTCGATAAATGCGTGATATTTCTGAACTGAAGGTATTAATAGGGGGATATTCGGAGTATCATCATCTAAGAAATGGGAGATTGAAAATTGGTAAAGATGCTTGAGTCTCAGAATCCAACTCCAAGTCCAACACAGAACTTGGAGAAGGTGATTGATTAATTGTTCAAGAGTTGCTTTCTTATCTCCTACGTCATTGTTTCTTTGAAGTGTTGATAATTAGTTAACTAGTATAGGTGTTGACACAACAAATCGAATGATTGTAATTGGTAGGTGAGTGGCTGTTAGAATCTTGTTTATAGTACCATTACAATCTTGGGGTCAAAGAGAACAAAACTCGGATTGCGCGATTTCATCACATTTGGGGATTTCCTCCAGATCATTGACGTTACTAAGGTATTAATATGAACATCGCTACAACTCAAAACAGGATGCAATCTTATCTTGTTGATAGTTATGAGGAGTTTCAAGAATACAACTACTAAGTATCTTAAAACTACTTATAAAGTTTAAATATCTTTAGGTGCTTATTGGTAACTAAGTGTATAAATAGGTATGGTATTAAGGATTTTTTATTCTTTTATTTCTTTTTGAAGTATGACATTGTATCAAACGACTGACATGGATTTTTTTTTTTAATTTTTTGGTAAAAATAAATAAAATATTACTAAGAACATATAGTAATAAAAAAATATTATATTGTACATATTAGTTTGAAAAATAACAACAATATAAGATTCATAAAAAATTTAAAAGTTTGATAAGTAATTTAAATTGAGCATTCTTTTATAAAGTAGATGGGTGTTTAAAAAAAAGAAAGGTACTAAAAAAGTTGAGATGACATTTACAGATATACCCTTAGGACCTAGGACGGTTGGATCTAAAATTTGAAGTCCAAATCACAGCTTATGGCAATTGGTGTTAGCTTAGGCATTGATTGGATGCTAAAACTGTCATAACCCATATATTAGGAATGATATTAAGGAGATGAAATGGAGAAGGTTCAATTAATTGTTGTTGATCCCGTACGTCGTTTCTCAGGTTTTGCTGATAGTTGATTGAGGTCTGTACATACTAGGCCTGCAAAACAGTACATAATGAGGGGACGTTGAGGGATTATCCGGCATGACCACTTTGATACTTAAATCAACAATAGGCTTTCTATGAAATAAAGTACTAAGTGCGCAGGCTTATAATGCAGAGTTTATAAAGAGAGTTATCGTTGGATAAATATTTGGTATTTATAGAGGAGTAGAGCTAGCCATTAGAGATTAGTTGGGGAGAGAAATCTTCTCTCGTAAGTGTGGGAGAGTGGGGCTTGTCGTGTTTGATATGTCCGACGTATCTTTCATATTTAGGACGTAACTGTTTTATCCTTATCTTGTAGTTCATGATCGTTAGAGTTCTTCATAGGCTTGGGCCACTAAGGGCCAAGCTCGAGGCCTACAGAGGCAAGCCTAGGGATGTAAGGCTTAGCTGATCTGGTTGGGTCTGAGAAGTCTTTGCCCAAAGTGTTCTGTCAACACTTACCCAATTTCATTGTTGAGGAAGAGGCAAAGAGAAAGAATGCATGGGCCGTTTAGGCATGATCAATTCGACTCTAGGAAGTTCGATCCGATGCTATGATGCCGACGTGATGAGGTTATAGATTCGAAGTGATGGATGATCCAAGGTGAGAAGGCCTGAAGTGGTGAGTTGTCCTAGGTAGTGGTCTGTTGGTCTAAAAGGTGTTTGAGGCTAGGCAAGCAGGGGTATTTAGGTGCTCTAATGTCACCGATTGGTATGCTTGGATAAGGCTTGATAGGGTCCGAGTGGACATAGGTACATCATGTTTTTGTAACGTTGACCAGGTGCAGATCAGATGGGCCCCAAAGAAGCTTCTTGTTAAAGGGACTTTTGAAATGTAACTTTTGTCCGCTTGTATTCTGTGCATTAAATGCGATATGACAGGTGTCATATTGGAGCAGACTAGCGTGTAGCAACATGCTTTTTACCCTTTTAAAGGTGGCCATCCAATTGAAATGCTTTCCACATGTTTGTTAGGCAGCATTCTAAGGGATTCGTGTTTTTACGTATTCCCATAACTGCCTTTACGGCTTCTTAGGTGATTTTCCTATAAATAAGAGGACTGCAAAGAGATACCACTTTTTTGCAAATTTTTCGCTTAATTGTCATAATTTCTACATTCACATTCCAACTCTCATCCTTCTTCAAAAGTTTCAATTTTTATTTTCAAGAATCACAAGCATGTTTATCAATAGGAGTGAAGCTAGCTCTTCTCTATTGGAACTTACCTCCAATTCATATCCTATAAGGAGTGATCTTCGTCGAGCGGAAGAGGGCGAAGCGTTATCACTAGCACAACTAGGCTAACCTACAAAGATGGCCGTGGAGGCGTTGGATAGGGCTAGAATCATCAATGCCATCCCTATAGACATTTACATGAATATCCCTTTACCCTTCGTCAAGGATTTGTTTAACACTCTTGGTATAGGAAAGGGGCCTAACGATCATACAAACAAAAGTAAGGATTTTGCCCCCTAGCTGGGTCATCAGCAACTTCCTCATGGTGGCAATATTGGGGTAGCATATTAGGTTGCCATATAGGGACGAATGGGTAGTCTTACTATTGGAGAGGCGCTTTGCGGTTTTCAAGAATTGGCTAGAGTTTAGGTAACGCCTTCCCCTAAGTCGTTTTGAGAGAGTTTTTCGACTACTACCACTATAGCCCATCACAGATCCCTTGTCATGCCCCGAAACGGCAGAGTCGTAACAGCCCCGCCATGTAAATCATCTTAAGATAGAAGTTAGCCTTATAACCGCTATTTTAGACCTGATCTACACAAGATGTCCACGACTAACCCGCTTTAAAGTAAACAGTTTGTAATTTAAATAAATCATTTACCTAAGAAAGTGAGAAAATATATATATACTATAATTCAGCTATTGCAATTAAAGTTTACAATATCTCTCTGTAATATATTTTCTAGTTATTACAGTATTTAGAAATGAAAAATAATTCTAAAATAAAAACTTAGACCTTAAAAATATGTGTATATTCTTCAATATTTTTCCTCACTCCCCAAGATCCAGCAGTTGCCAGCTGCAGAGTAGTGGTTTGCCGCTTCTTAGCCAACACCTGCACGACATCTATAAGGATGTGAGCAACCACAGCTCAGTAAGATAGGATGGTGGACTTAAAACTATACTAAATACAATAAGGTTTTCAACTTATTAGGTGCAATGCATGTGCAAGCAAATGCCATCGCACGACGTCGTCTGGCCTATCGTGAGATTAGAGAAATTGGCCGGAGAGTCCTAAGTTCCCTTAACGGGTTGCCATGTATGTCCAATTATGATTACTGGTCGTATATTAGATTAAGTCTAGTTTAAGGTGATTAATCATTTCATACAAATCATATAATACATAACAGAGCAACAAACAGAATCATAATATGACCCATAATCAAGCACATGCACACATCCAACTATCTAACAAGTACAACCAAGCATAATCTTAAGCCTCCAAAATACCGCATCGTATTAATCTCAACTTACCTTGACTCCTCGCTCATTCACTCGAGGTTCGACTTGCTCAGGCCATCGCCGATCATCCCTATAACACAAACGTGGTTTCAGTTTTTCATATAACTATTATAGGTTCATTTTATCATATAACGCTTATTGTTAGGTTTTGTTTAGGATTTAATATGCCTAATTATCTAGGTCTTGAGTCTTTTACAATTATTCTAGGTTTGGGTTCGGTTTCCGCATCGATTTCTAAATTAGGTTTTAGTTCGATTTCTAAATAGCGTTTTATATTCTAACCCTAGAAATTCGTTTCAACCCATAATGTGAAATTAATCACATTACTTCCCGATCTCCTAAATACCATCATTACCCCCAGTCAATATTTATTTTACCCAATACACTTAGATCCGTATTAGTATACCAAATTCACTTCTAATGTGAGAAATTTTTATATTTTTCATATAGTTACATAAATTCAAATCTTCTATCGGTTTTATTATATATCTCTATTATTTATATAATATAAATTTTCATCCTAATATTTTCTATTTATTATATTTCCAATAATTATGTATTATTACCTATTATGTATATAATATACTTCTACTATTTCCATCACTTTAATTACCATCCCTAAACATCAATTATCATTTCAAAATGTCTAAATTCATCCTAAATCAGATTTTACTCCTAATTTTCCTAATTTACAAAATTAACTTAAAGTTAACTATTTTTCCCTATTAATCATTTACTACATAATTAACCTAATAATTACATCTAACATCCTAAATGCTACAAGTATCATACTCTATCAGATTTCAACATCCTAAAACATATAATTATTCACTAAATCAGTAATTAATCATTTAATTACTTAATTAACCCTAAATTACCCATTTTATGCCTCATTTTAGGGCCTAAAAATTATCTAAAAATTTCGAAAATTAATTTTTTGAAAACGGGCTTCATAGAACTGTTCTATATCATCTAAGTAATCTATACAAAAATTTTGGGCTCAAAACTACACTCCTAAAATCATTTATTTCTAAACCGAAATATGTTCGGTTTTGCACGATTTCTTAAGGACCATATATTATGAGACATATTTTCATCAAAATAATATTTTTCCTAAAAACTACATACAAAAATATTTCAGAATAACAAAATTCATAATTTTCTAATAATATTTATTATTCTTACAAAATTACACAAGAATCGGGCTAGAAATCGGACTCACCGATTTGGGTGGCTCCGGCCACCGCCGGCCGCCGTGGCCTTATCGGCAGGCTTGGGTGCTACCACCACCATGTGGTGGTGGTGGCCGTCCACTTCCAGCTGCTCGTCTGGTGAAGGTTCCCTTTAAAGGCCCTAATTGCACAGTTTTTCTTAATTTTTTTTAACCTGAATTTTTCTCTCAATTTTCACCTCTCTCTATTTTTCTCACTTTCCAAACTGCCCAAATGAGCTCTGTGATTTTTCTTGTTATTTATAGAGCTTTAGGGGATTAATTGTGCATTAACAATTGCCTTATCCCTTAATTTTTGGCTTTTGTGTTGTCTTAATTTAATTGATTAATTTTTTTTTTCAGATTCTGACTTGCCACGACCAAATTTGCATCATTCCACACTCTTTTGATTTTTTTCAGATTTTTTCACAATTAATTTATAATTTTCTTTAATTATTTACTAAGTTTTTGGCCAATTTAGGTAATTTCGCGTATTTTTATCTTCGCGTAAATACATGTAGGGTACATGTGAACATTCCTAATTATTATTTTGGTCATTCTAAAATTTTTTAATATACATATAATCTATCTCTAGTAATTTATTAGTTATTAGATTACACTTTTTGCCTTTTCGGTGATTAACAATTATTATGCTTAAAATTTGAAAATTTCATAGTCTCTTATTTTATTACTTATTTTCTTAAATTCAAGTTTACGGAATCATTTTTACTAATATTTCTCTCAATAGTTTATAATTTAAGCTTGATCGGATCTTTTAGTCGATCGAAACCTTGAGTGATTGGTTGTGTGGCTTACATCCCTCATAATAGGTAAAGGGTGTTGAAGGCATTCAAGGTGCTTTGTGAATACCTGGTGATAAAGGCTACTCTTGAGCCCTTCTACCACTTCTACATGTAGAAGAGTTGGGAGGTGGCCTTATCTCTAGTTGTAGTTAGGAAAGAAATTGTTCTACGGTCTTGTCGACTCGGTCAAAGACTAGCAAGACGAATATGTAGTGGTAGAGTTGCCCGAAGAGGCCACCTTCTAGACTTGATGGACTGGAATGGTTTGTACTGGAGGTGAGAAGAGGCTTGGTCCGAGCGCCACCGTGGTCATCTAGGAGATTTTGGCCTTCATGGAGCTGTGAGGTGGCTAAGAGATCAACATTGCGGAGATTGTAGAAAGGTATTTTTGGTACCCAATCTCTAAGCTCTTCCTTAGCATGAAGAGAGCTGTAGTGGAGAAGTGAGTTGAAGGTACCGGTTCATTCCTACACGCCTATTTGTTATGCTAGTGTCAGGGTGCCTTGGCCGATGCCTGTAGGATGGGTGGACTTCCTCGGTTGTATTGGTAATGGCGATGTTTTACAAATAGTAGTGATAGTTTCCTTTGATTTCACCTTATTTTCTTTTTCTAACTTTTAGATTGGTCTTTCCGTAGGTAAAAGCTTGGCTTCGAACGTACCTCGTCTGTCTGTAGATGATCTAATGAGCTAATGCCAAGTACGATCAAAGGCAAGTCAGCTGACAAGGAAGGCAATAAAGTTGAAGCCAGTGCCCGGTGGGACTAGCAAGCCACAGCCGAAGCCTGTACCTTTAGGGATTCCCTTTGTCATTCAGGACGAGCCAACTATCATAGCGTCGTTGGGCGTGGCTCTGCCCATTCCTACTATCCATTCATTCGAACTTATCCTTGTGGGTGACGAAGGTATCGAGTCGGAGGGGCCTGACATGCAAGTGCTTTCCCTTTTGAGGGTAGCTGAAGAAGGAACCGGGGAGATAGCTGCCTCACTTGCGGTCGTAGGCGAGAAACGCAAGGCTCTTAAGGTACCTGGGGAGTCAGGTCCAAGGGTGAAGAGGTAGACACCCTTGGCAAGGGGACCTTTAGCTAAAGGAAAATGGAATGAGTAGCTCCTGGCTCATCCCTTCCAAAGCATGGATGACGTTGGGGATGAGTTTTTGGACGTCCTCAATAATTTCTAAAAGATGGGGTTGGGGTCAAACTCATTCATAGAAGCGCCATACACCTCTACGGATGAGGTGCTGAAGAGGAGGGTTCCCGAGATGGAGAAGAAGAAGGCCTGGGGGAAGATCTTACTGTCGAAATGGGAAGTCCATGTTGGCGACTTGATGTTGTAGCACTGAACCCTCAATTACTAGGCTTTAATGGGCTCTTACATGCTTGGTGACTGGGTCGTACTAGAAAGGATCTACTAAGAGGGTGCAGGCGACCACATACAAATTACAGGCCACTTGAGTACCCTAATGTAGCAGGTAGGTCTTCCATGCTGTTGTTGTGTTTTGTTTTAGCGTCTTATACTAACTTGTGAGTTTTATTTTCTTCTTGTAGTACCATAGCTAAGTGCTCCTTGAATTAAGTAAGTCCCATGCCACCCAAAAAGAGGTGACTAGATTACGGGAGGATTTGCATTAGTAGAAGAAGTGCCTACTAGGGGCAGAGATGTTCAGTAGGAGGTACTTGAGAAAATTTGCTCAAGCTTAAAAACGCCTCCGCCACTCTATTGTGCAGGTGGCAAGGCTTTAGGCAAGGCTCAAGCATGTAGAGCAAGAGAGGGGCAAGGTAGAGAGGGATGATAGGAGGGTTACAAAATTGAAGGCTCGGTTAGAGAATGAGTAGAAGACAAAGGCTTGTCTCTCGCAACAACTAAAGGAGGAGGGTGTAGCAATGGCTCAACTCGAAAAAGAAAATGCTTAGCTGAAGGCTTTTGTGGCTATGCTAAAGATCGAGCTAGCAATGAAGGCGTTTGAGTGTGATAGTGTTAGGGTCGCATCACTTGAGCTAGCTGATTTAAAGGCCACTTTGGAGCAATAGGTCAGGGAACTATAGGGCAGGGTTTTAGAGATAGAAGAGATCATCTCCAAGATAGAAAGTAGAGAGGTCCTCAGCGATGCTGCCGCAAGGAAGACGGTCGCCGACTACAGGGCTATCAAGGAGTGGCTAGAGGAGCTGGAGGACCTGTCTACTAATTCCACCTGCTTCACCTAGAGAGAAATCTTCTCCCATTATCCAGATCTGGATCTAAGCTCCCTTGACATTCTGGACTCCCCTACCTTCAATGAGAAGAAGGAAGCCCTAATGAGGGAGGAATCTGCTTGAGCAGCTATCGAAGACGCAGGTACGTCCTTTGGTGTCGAGGTAATGCAAGGCGCTTCTACCTTTGGCCCTTCCTCGGTAACTCAGCAGGAAGATGTCTTAGAAGCTGTCCTTAGGGATGATTCACCCGTGTGGGGTCCTTGCTCCTAGTTTGCATGTCTAGTGCTCCCCTGCGATTTAAGGTCTGCCTACTGAAGTGCCTACAAATCAACATTCGGAGCAGATTGATGCCTTGGATTTTTCGAAGTTACCTAAGCTAGCTGATCCCAAGCGCTAGCAAGATTTTATAATTTCCCTTTTTTTTTTTTTAAGTTTTTGGATAGGTTTGGGATGCCAGCCTTTTCTTTGTAAACAAATTTGTATAATAAATAAATGAAGTTTTTCGAATGTCTCATTGGTCTGATTAAATTTTCTAGACCCTTGGTGAAGGTCTTGTTGGAGGAGTTCCTCTATGGAAGGAGTATTTCCCCTTGCTGAGGTTACTCTATGGGGGTCAAGTTGGTGGCATTCCAACCTGCTCAGTTTGTATGAGTTCCTTTGCAAGGGGTATTTTCTCTTGTTGAGGTTACCCTATAGGGGTCAGGTCGGTGGCATTCCAACTTGCCTGGTTCGTAGGAGTTCCACTATGCAAGGGGTGTCTCCCCTTGTTGAGGTTACCTTATAGGGGTTAGGTTGGTGGTGTTCTAACCTACTTGGTTCGTGGGAGTTCCTCTATAAAGGGTGTTTCCCTTTGTTGAGGTTACCCTATGGAGGTCAGGTTAATGGCATTCCAACCTGCTCGGTTCGCAGGAGTCCCTTCGTACAAGAGGTGTTTCCTCTTGCTGAGGTTATTTTAGAAGGGTCAAGTTGGTAGCGTTCCGACCTACTTGAGTAACTATTCACGTGCCTTTTTGAAAGGCTAGTAAGACGGCAAAAACAAAAGGAGAGAGAGAGAAGTATGCAATCAATTGAGAGCTTTTATTTCAACTCGAATTGAAAATAAAACTATAAATCATGAAAGTTTAATCAAAGTAGAGGCGTAGATTATTGGCATTCCAAGTGTGCGAGATAAGCTCGCCATCTAATCTTTTTAACTTGTATGCTCCATTGCCTAGTTTCTCCCTAATTCTGATTGGATCCTCCCAATTGGGGGCCAGCTTGCCCTGGCTTTCTCGTGAACCAGTGGTCTCCAATTTTTAGCACACCAGGTCATCAACCTCGAATTCCTTATGTCAGACCTTTTAATCATAATACTAGTTGGCCCGATGTTGGTATACAATAACCCAAGTAGCAGCGAGGTCTCTAATTTCCTCGATTGTATTGACGCTTGCCTGCAGCAATGAGTCATTCAGGGCAGCGTCGAAACTTCAAGTTTGGATATTAGGGAGTTCAAGTTCAATAAAGAGGATAGCTTCTAACCTAAAAGCTAGACGAAAGGGGGTCTTGCCTAGGGAAGTGTAGTACATAGTCCTATACCCCACAAGATATTAGGCAACTCATCGGCCCAAGCACCATGAATCGATCTACGTACTTCTTTAAGCCATCTAAAATGACTCGATTGGTCACCTCTACCTGTCTATTCGATTGGGAGTAGGCAACTGAGGTGAAGTGTATGGCGATGTGATGCCTGGCGTAGAACTCCCTAAACTTAGGGTTATCGAATTGTCTACTATTGTCTATGATCAGTGCATGGGGGACTCCAAACCGAAAGAGAATGTTGTTTTTGACAAATGACTCTACATTCCTCTCCTTGATCTTAGCTACGGCTTCGACCTCTACCCACTTCATGAAGTAGTCCACAATGACAATTATGAAGTGTCATCCTCCTGATGCTTTCAAGAAGGCATTGAAGATATTGATGCCCCATGGGGTGAATGGCTATGGGCTCGTTAGGGGTTAGAGTACGATACTGGGTACGTGATTGATTGGGGTATGCTTTTGCCATTGCGGGCACTTCTAGGCTACGTTCTTTATGTCCTGCCTAATGGTGGGCCAATAATATCTGAACCGTAGTGCCCGAAGGCATAGGGCTTAGGATTGGATGTGATTGTTGTACACTCTAGCATGCAACTCTTCCATGACGTGCAGTCTTTCCCTTTCTCGGAGACACCGGAGCAAAGGGAGGCTAATTCTCCTACGATATAGGATGCCGTCAATCAGTGTATAATTGGTGGTGTAGTACTAAAGCTTTTTTGAGCCCCTCCTATCCTCTGGCAATGTTCGCTCCTCCAAGTAACTCCGGATGGAATCTGTCCAACTTGGCTCTAATGCTGTTGTAGTAAGTTCCAGAATTTCAACTGAGCTTGGAATTATGTTTTTTTCTAACAAGTACTGGATGAAGTTCTTGTTGTCCTTCATCTTAGGTTTCCGTATGCTAGTAGAGGCCAACTTGGATAGCTAATCGACCACTAATTTTCCATTCGAAGGATTTGCTTAATGTCCCTAGAGAGGAAGTCCGCTAGGAGCCTTCTTACCTTCTCTAAGTGCTTAGCTATGGAGCTATCCCTAGCCTCATATTCACCCCGGACCTACTGTACAACAAGCATAGAGTCCGAAAATATCCACAATTACTTAGCCTTAATCTCTTTGGCCAGCTTCAGGCCAGCAATAAGCACTTCATGCTTAGATTCATTGTTGCCGGAGTCGAACCCAAACTTGAAGGCGTAACAAATGGTGACATTATGGGAGCTAGTCAGCACAAGGCCCGCACGTCCACCTCTAATGGTGGATGATCCATTGACGTAGAGAGTGCATACCAGTTTGTCATCGCCCAGGGTTGTTTCTTCTTTAGTATATTCTACTACAAAGTCAGCCAGGACCTGTGCCTTGTAAACCATTTGTGGTTGGTACTGGATTCCGTATGTGCTCAATTCCATTACTTACTTCATCATCCATCTAGATGTATTAGGTTTCTGCAGCATAGTGCACAGTAGTTGGTCCATGAGTACAATTACCTGGTGCGCCTAGAAGTAGGGCCTTAGCCGTTTGGCAGTAATGACGATGACTAGTGAAAATTTTTCTACTCGGGTGTACATAACCTCAAGCTCGTGAAAGTATGTGGTTGACATAATATACCGACTTATGTTCTCTTCCATCTGCTCTAACCAACACAGAGGAGAGAGCCCAATCGTTAATAGCCAGGTACAAAAATAGATCCTCCCCTTGGACACATGGAGAGGATCGGTAGGTGAACGAAGAAGTCTTGGAGTTGTTGAAAGGCAACAACGCACTCCGAAGTCCATTCAAAAGCCTTAGGATTTTTAAGGATTTTGAAGAACTCAGCACATCTGTTAGCACTCTTTAAAATGAATTTGCTCAGGGTAGCCACCCTGCTAATGAGCTTTTGTACGTCTCAAATTGAAGTTGGGGGCTTCATTCCCTTGATGGCCATGATCTTCTTGGGATTAGCCTCAACACCTCTCTAGGTGATTAGAAATTTAAGGAACTTGCCAAAGCCGACACCGAAGACGCACTTTTAGGGGTTTAGCTTTATGTCATACGTACGCATTCTGTTGAAGGCTCCCTGGAGATCTTTGACATGATTTATCAGCTTCTGGCTCTTGACAATCATGTCATCAACGTATACCTCTATATTGCACCCGATCTGGGACTTGAATAATTTCGTCACCATCTGCTAATATGTAACCCCAGCATTTTTTAATCCAAACGGCAACACAGTATAGTGGTATGTGCCGTAGTCGGTGATGAAGGAGGTATGGACTTCATCCTTCAGGTCCATTTTAATCCGGTTGTATCCTAAGAAGGCGTTTATAAAGCTCAGTAAGGCATGTCCTAATATAGAATCGATAAGTTAGTCGATTCTAGGGAGGGGTAAATAATCTTTAGAGCAAGCTTTGTTGAGGTCGGTATAATCGACACATATACGCCTCTTCCCATTCTTCTTATTCACAAGTACCACATTTGCCAGCTACGTCAGGTACTTTTCCTCCCTTACAAAGTCGGCTTTGAGTAGCTTCTATGCTTCCTCCTCGATTACGACCTGCTGTTTTAGGGTAAAATACCTCTTTTTTTGTTTGATAGGCTATGCTGTAGTATTGATGTTGAGGTTGTGGTTGTTAGGTCAAGGGAAATTCCAAGCATGTTGGACGTTGACTAGGCGAACTTATCTGAATTTGCCCATAAGAGGGCAATGATTTCATCCTTCACGTCAACTGGGGTCTCAATCCCGACTTTTGTTGTATGGTCTGGAGAGTCACCTATCTAGACATCTTCAGTCTTTTCTCCAGGCTCGCCTCTCTCAGTCAATCTCTCCTGTGGGATCATCTTTAAGGCGAAGACGCCATCACCTTTAGCCACCCTAACATATGACTTTCGTGAGAGTTAAGCCCTTATAGAGGAAGCTTAAGGAGACCTATCCTCAAGCAGCAGGTACTTTGTAGAGGAGGGCTCAAGGAGACCAACTCCGAGCAACAAGTATAGGATAGGGTGTTTGCAAGTGAGGCTCAGGTCTAACGTTAACAATAGGAGAGGTTATAAGAGAATGATGAAAGGGTAGTGATCTTAGAGAAGGGTCTCGAAAATAGTAATGTGCATGTGATTGATATAAAGGCTAACATTGAGGATGAGGTGGAAGTATCAATCACCCGTCAGTTAGGCTAGGTCATACTCGAGTAGACCTTTACTCTTAAACATGCTAAGCCCTTCCACAATAAAGAGTATGCAAATACTATGAGGATTGCCCTAGAGAGGTTGGGGGATGTAATAAGCATATGTAGGCATGTATTTGTACACAAGCATGGAATACTCAGACAAGTATGCCCCTATTCGTATTTTACTTTTACTTTAGGTGTCTGTAGGTGCTCGCATATCTTTACTCTCCTTTATTATAGTCGTTTCAATGATGGTGCAAGGAGCTAGAGGCGGAGACAAAGAATCTGAGAGAAGAGGTGGACAAGCTAAAGATGTAGACCCAAAATGTCCTTAACAACTATGAGCACTTAGGTTAAGAGAAGAACAAGGCTAAGCAAGAGGTAGCTCAGGCTAGAGCCAAGGTTAGCGAAGCAAGGAAGCGTATTAAGGAGCTTGAAACTGCAGCCAATGACCATACTCAAGAGTTGGAAGTAATAAAGAAGGAGGCTAAGGCGACAAAGAAATAAGCTAAAGCGATAAGGAAAGAGCTCAAGGAGACTCAAGTTAGGTTTTAGGTTTGAGAGGCTGAGCTCATGGATGGCCAGGACTTAATGCAAGCAACCTTGAGAAAATTGTTTGATGAGTTCACTAATGGCTAAAACTATAAGGAAGCCATCACGTGGATTGGCCCTAAATAGAGGAAGGCTAGTGAGGGAGGAGGTTTCAGGGAAGTTTCCCAATTTGAACCTTAACTTCCTCTCTTAGCTAGATGGTAGGGCTAAGGTTGAGGGTAGATAAGCCGATGAAGAAGGCGACCTTACTAGGATATGGATGACAATGCTAAGGAGGAGGAGAGAGGAGGGTATGGATGATGAGCCCGTTGTTGGTAGCGACAACTAAGCTATAAGGGATGACCAAGTTGAGGATGTTGATGTGTTTAGGAGCTGAGTTGATTACTAGGACTTATCGTAAGAGTTGTAACCAAGTAGATCTATCGAGATATTGAAGAAAGGGGGAATGGATAGGTCAACAAACATAATAGCTTACGTGAAGCTACTTAGAGGATATAATGCACTAGCGAGCACAACACGACTTAGTATTCCACATGATATGATGCACAAGCTAATACTAAGGTCCATTCACTACTAATCTCTAGCTACTTGATAAAATTAAATAAGAGTGTAGGAGAAAATGTACTTAGAGAAGGGTATTTCATAAGAACAAGAATATTCATTAACTATAAGGTATATAAGATGATTATGGCTATAGTAAAGAGGACTATTTACAATAAGTCCTTAAAGCAATAATACAACAATGGAAAATTATATAAAAGACAATGGAAAAAAGAGATTCATAGTATGTACAAAAAAGGCTAAATATGATAAAGGATAAAAGGACTATAGTACAAGTGTTAGAAAAGTAAAGGATAGGTGGTGGCCTGTTAATGGGTACGTATTTTGAAATCTGGGGGCACTGTAATTGAGTTGAAATGATGTAAGGGCTGTTGTTGTTGAATTATGCTTGAAGTTGCCGAAATGATTGAATGACACTGCTATTTTGTAGGCTAGAAGAGTAGGACTCAACATGTAGTGTCCTTAAACTTAGCACTCAACAAGTTAGCCTTAGCAATTGGTAAGTTGGCCTCGATACTCAGCAGGTTGATTACTATACAAGAGTCTGATCAGAGAAGAGTGTATTTGAACTAGGTCCTTAGAGTGTTTATCCATAGCTCTTCTATGTATAGGAGCTCATCCTTGGTAAGCTAACAAGAGAGTATCCTCCTTGTAGGAGATTATAGGCCTCAAAGGTAGGCACGAATGAGAGATTTGGAAGTCAACATTCCATCAAATGTATAAAGGTTTTGTACTTGTTTTATTTTGTTTTTTTGCTTTTAGGTTGGGGTCCTTTGTTTTTCTTTTCTTCCTTTTCTATGTAGGGCTAGGGTGCCAGCCCCTTATTTTAGTAATGGAATGTCAATGGTAATGGAATTGATGTTTCGTTAAGTCTAGTTGCTTCTTCATCTCCATCCTCCACTTGTGATTTTGTTTCACCATTGATGTCCAGTTGTCCTTATAAGTGATTGTACTTGCTCGTACATTTGATTAGTACTATTTTGTTTCCAAGTAATTTGGCGTTCTCGATGGGGTTATCTTGCCAAGGGGTGTCAGTCATAGGTTTGTTATCCCATGATTGAGTTTCAGTTAATGCAAGGCATCAAGCACTTTGAGGTTGTTTGTTATTGACCGAGTTAATGTGCTTAGTTTAGCGCATTAGCCCTTTGAGCGTAGGGACCCACAGGGCATTTAAGGTAAGGGATGTGAATTGACCCTCATGCTCGAGGCTTAGGACCTTTCGAGTGTTATGGCCAGTGAAAGTGCCCTTGCTTTGAGGATGTGAATCAACTCAACTGTACCTGAGGCTTTCAGCCTTGTCGGATGACAAAGGGTAGGGTTAGATAGCCATTAAACCATGCTGAAGCATAGTTTCTTAGAAAAAAGGGGAATAGATAAATGTAAAACTCATCTTTAATTACATTTATGCAATATTTACAAAGTGAGTTTGGTTCCTTGCAAAAATTTACAAAAAATAAGGCCTCATGTTGTTAGTGTTCCATGTTCTCGGAATGGTTGCTCATAGATCCAACAATTGAACTCAAGAGTAGAGATTATGGATACCACTCTTCAACAAATCCACTCTATCATTGCAATACCTCTAGGATGTCACTATACAATCACCACCATCTCCATTTTAGTCCAATGCTCTAACCTCAAACTAAACAACTTTTCATACCCTACATCATAAACCACCATTTGCTTAGATATTATCAACTTATGTTTTTATTTACTATTTAGGACAATATCTACTATTTTTTGTACTTTTGTCCATTATCATTTCATCTTTTGTTCATATTCCTTTGATGTGATGAACTATGTTTCTATTAATATCAATTTCCTTCATGTTTTGATGATTTTTCTTCCTTATTTGCTAATAACAAAAAGTGGGAGAAATGGGCTAACTAATCATGCATAAAAATATTTTGCTGAGATCTTAGAAGATAAGTTAGAAGCAAGTATAAAAGTAAGTTAGAAGTTAAAATTTAAATGTTGATATTTGTAAATTTTGCGAATTATGAAAAATATTTTTCAAAAATGTTTTGTTATCATTAGAAAGGAGTAAAATGTTAAATTCTCTCAAACAATATGTTTTAATGATAACAAACATCAAATTTGTTTAACCAAGTTTCTAAGATATATATCCACAAGATAAAAGTTAGAAGTTGTCATAATTTGTTGACAATAATTAGAAGGAGACTTAGAAGTTCATCATGATTGAAGAAATGAGAAGTATGTTTAGAAGGAGTTAAATAAAGTTGAAAAGACGCTTCTAAAAAAATTAGAAGATTATTTAGAAGCTTGGACAAAAGATAGACTAAATACTATGCAAGGTAGAGTTATTTAGAAGTAAACATAGAAGGTCTTCTAGAAGTATAAAATGGAGAACATCAAGACTTGGAAGCTATGATAGAAGAACTGCAGATTGAGCTAGAAGCTAATAATTCACAAATTTTTTTGTTTTCTAGCAAGTCAAGCCCTTTACACATGTATTTGGGTAATATATTATCTAGTTCCACTATGAAGGATGGATAATCTATTCAAAAGTAACATTTATAAGATATTTCAGAAGTTGATTGGATTTTTTGGAACCAATTACGACCAACCCTTATCCACTTTATTGATCAAGAACTAATGGTCAAAAGATATCTAAAATATCAAATGGCCATAATGTATCACCTACAAATTTAAAGAACTCAAAACATTGACGTTGACGTGTAGAAGTTATCTCCTAACCCTTAGTCTCTAAGGGTACAGATCGGATTCCCATGAGATATTTGGAAGGTCTCATAAGTTGTTGAATAGCATATGGATGATGTATTCCATTATGTCCTTAATGATTGCTTACTTGGTTAGGTTCTTGCTTATAGCATGATATAAGATTTAAACTCACTAAGCTATAGCTTTCTCACTCAAGAGAGAGAATTCCCTTTAGGTGAGTTTCAACCTAGAACACATTAACATTTCATCAATTTGGTGACTAATGGGTTTAATTCTTATCAATCCAACTCAATCTAACTGATTGTCATCAATTTCCCAAGTTAATTAAAGTTATAGAGTCTTTGATCAACTTGTTCCAAAGACTATGATTCCTATCAACTTGAGTGAGTTTAATGAATTGTGACGAATTAACAAAACTGCTTAGTTTTGGTGCCTTTAGTTTTTATTACTAGAATAATTTGCTTTTGAGTACTTAAATCACTTTCTAAAAATTGCAAATATGATTCCCCTTCCTTTCATCACATCATTNCTAGAGCTTGAGCTTAAGTATTCAAGTAACTGGAGCTCAACTCAACTATCACCAAATTGAATTCAAGTAAAAATTGAGTTGAACTCTAGAAATTTGAGAATTGGCTTGATTCATTTATACCTATATTTTCTCTTAGTTATCTTACTACATGTCATCTTTAGATCAGTTCTCTAAGGCTACATGAAGCACTAGACTTACATGACACACATGTAACTCTTTAGCTATAACCCCAAAACTATAGATTACTTATAGGATTGTGTAATAAAAGGAAGTGAGACCATAGAAGTCAAAGGTGCCACAAATCAAACAACTTCGCCAAGTCACCATAATTCATCAAAGATGATGAGAAAATCAACATACATGACTCTTGAATAGTAACTAATATTCAACATTTATAACAAATTTCTAAGGCTATTAGTGACTTTACAATAATCAAGTAACAATGACATACTAGAGTCTTTGAAATCTTGCAAGTTGAAAAGATGCTCGTATGTTATTGTTACTTGATTATTGTAAAGTCACTAATAGCCTTAGAAATTTGTTATAAATGTTGAATATTAGTTACTGATCAAGAGTCATGTATGTTGATTTTCTCATCATCTTTGATGAATTATGGTGACTTGGCGAAGTTGTTTGATTTGTGGCACCTTTGACTTCTATGGTCTCACTTCCTTTTATTACACAATCCTATAAGTAATCTATAGTTTTGGGGTTATAGCTAAAGAGTTACATGTGTGTCATGTAAGTCTAGTGCTTCATGTAGCCTTAGAGAACTGATCTAAAGATGACATGTAGTAAGATAACTAAGAGAAAATATAGGTATAAATGAATCAAGCCAATTCTCAAATTTCTAGAGTTCAACTCAATTTTTACTTGAATTCAATTTGGTGATAGTTGAGTTGAGCTCCAGTTACTTGAATACTTAAGCTCAAGCTCTAGAATACTAAGTTTGTTAGACTTATGAGCCTAATCAAGCTTGATATGATTTTTAATTTATTTTTAGTTTTTTAAATATAAGTGAATCTAAAGTTGTTTAGGAAAAATTTATTGAAAAATTCATTAAAAAATTAAGCTCAATTGAGCTAATCCAATAAAGTCGAGCTTGATATGTATATATATATATATATATCTCAAAGTCAAGTTTAGACTCAAAATTTAAAGCTCGATCAAACTTAACCTAAGCTCGAACTTAAGCTTCAAGTTTTTATGCTAAGCTCGAGCTTAAGTTCAATATTATATTGGTTCTACTTAACTCAATTACACTTCTATAAGAGTAATGGAGAGAAGGAATAAGCAATTTTAGTTTCTTGAATGTAAAAGTGACATGAAATAGAACTTGGGGAACCTTGAACATCGACGTTGTAGTTCTTAAGAGATTGAGAGTGATATTTGTTTGAATTGCTCATTTGATCCTTAAAGCCAATATCATATAACCAAACACAATTTTTGTAACATTTGGAATTGTATTATATGAGGAGGAATTACTTAGTATTTATAAACTTTTGAAGTTGATGGCATTTGTTAGATTACTTAGGTAATTAATAGAAAATATGAAATTTATCCATTTCAGGATTATCTCAAAAAACTTGCTATGTGCTCAAGGTCAGTAGTCTTTTATGACTATGTAAACCTACCTGAAAAAAGTTGAAGGTAGATGGACCAGTCTAATTATCCTTACTTTAAGCCCATAAAGCTCCCCTTGTCATCCCAAATATAGACTATGTTTCTTAAGCCTTACCACTTACCTTAAAGAGTTAAGCCTAAGTAGGCTTAGCCTAATATTTCAATAGAGCAAATTTATCCCTCCATGGCATATATTTACTTAGTTCGATGTATATGTTGAACATTGTGTATTGCAATATTGATTCTACTTGAATTTCTATGTGTCATACGTTATTTTAATATGTTAAACACATGGATACATTTAAAGTCATCTTATCGTTGCTATTACCACTACTACCTTTATTATAAATCTTTATATAAAAATCATAGAACATTACACACACATCATGCAAACCCTTACCTAGTTATCTTAAACTCCTTTTATTTTATAGGCATACATATCATAGGTACATGCCTCTCTAGTATTTATTCTAACAATACTTAATTTAAAAGATCATACCAACTTAAACACTTAGAAAATATCTATCTTAGGATCTATAGGCTCTCATAAAGCCCAATAGGAAGACGAGGTTTCATCATAACTTCAAGTGGACTTGTTTTGGGCAATGCAACACCTATCCCCTCACTCATATCCACATGCTTATTTTCAGTAGAAAATTCAAATCCTTGAAGGACTCGAGCAAGAGTTAAATGAACCACTTGTAAACCAAATGTGAGACCTGGACATGACCTTCGCCCTGAGCTAAATGGTATGTACTCAAAATTCTGCCCCTTAACATCTACTTGTACATGTTCTTTAAGAAACCTTTCAGGTTGAAACTCATTTGGGTTGGACCAAACTGAAGAATCGCGTTGGAGCTTCCATATGTTGACTAGCAGACGAGTGCCCTTAGGTATGTAATAACCACCCAAATTGCAATCTGACATGGCTTCCCTAATGCCTGTTAATGGGGCTGGTGGATATAAACGTAGGGTTTCTTTAACTACGGCTTGAAGATAAGTCAAATTATTAATGTCATATTCTTGAACCCATCTCTCTTCACCTATTTTGGAGTCTATTTCTAATTGGGCCAGCTTCAAGACAGTCGGATTGTTGAGGAGGAGAGAGAGTGCCCATGTCATTGTGATGGATGTGCTCTCAGATCCTGTTAGGAGGAGTATCTACAAAATAAATAAAATGTTAGCTGACTCAATTTTCTTTTTACACTATTAAGAATGGCATATGTATGCAAATTAGGAAGAATTGACATAAATAATTTTTAATCCAATTATTTATGATAACCAAAATATGTTTAAGGTCTTATCTAGAAATTTTTAGAGTCTTAAACCAAACTTTTAAAAAGGTATAGTTTATGTAAATTTCTTATCTTGTTATTCTATCATTTTACTTTTAATTGATAATGTATTGATCTATTTATTCTATTTTGTAATATAGTTGATCTCAAATAAGATTTATATAATCTAATTTTGAAAATTACATTTATGTTGCAATAATTGTAATGAGTATTATTAGTAATATTTTAAAACAACATATGTGAATGGAAATAGAATCTAAATTTTAAGTATAATTTAAAATATTGTTCCTTTGTTATACTTATTCTAACATCTTCATTTTTGAAAATAATACCATCAATTTCATAATGCTCATAAAATATTTAATATTTTTTAAAGATTGATTGAATAAATCTTTTTAAACTCAAGGTTTTGAACTTTTGTGATTTGAATGAAAAACTAAGCACAATTTTATACACTATGCAAAAATTATTAAACACATATTTCAGTAGAAAAAATATATTCATTTATTGTTGTTAAGAAAATAATCAATATGGGAACAATGTTAGTCATGGTTGTCAATATCTTGATTAAACTCCTATGATTATACGATTTTATGAGGTGCTTGCTAATTAAAACTTATATAAATTTTTTTTTGAGTAAAATCTAGTAGAATCTTGATTTGAATCTTTAAATTGATATTTAAATAGTAATTTTAGAAAAAAAAAATCAATATCCAAAGGACTTTGTTCCTAAAGTTATATTAAAATTTGCTAATAATTTGAACTCAACTTCGAGCCTAACATGAAAATTGAATTCAGTGAGCTGAAAATTTGTTGCAAGTATGATAAAGGTGCTTCTTCTCGATGCTTAGCAGACACTTTTGGGCTAACCGATGACCCATACATAGTTCACATTGTAAATAATAAGTGTTAAATTCTTTCTTCATTGACCAAACATTATTTTGGTGTATATACATTTCAATGATGATTGTAAGTGTATGGAAGAGAAATGACCCAAGAATTAACGTGAAAATGTATAAGGTATGTAATTATTATTTATATTCAAATATGAAGTAGTGGTTAATGGACAATTTTTAAAAACGTTACCATCTATATTCTTATAAATTCAAATATAATTGACTATTATGTACTATATATATATATATACATGAAATATAATACCAATAGAACTTTTTTAATATGAAGATATTTTATGTAAGGATTTAGATTCACTCAATTTTTTTTTATTTATAGATTAATAATTGAGATTATTTTAATTTTTTAATATATAATATAATCATCTTTCTTTTAATTTTAATTGCTAATTACATATATTAATATCATAAAAACATAAATTAAAAAAGTTAAATGAAGACGATGCATTCCTATGCAGTCCATAACATCTCTGTCTCCAAGCATGGATTTAGTACCGACTCAGCCGCAGGATCCGTGCATGACCTCATGGCTTACGCGGTTCCTGGTTGCGACTGAAAAATGGTCGAGAGAGAGGCTGTTTTTCCACCACTCATGGCCATAAATTTCCACGTTGGAAGTGCCCACGTGTACTGAGCTATTAATTATCGACCACTCGGTTGTACCACTCGGTTGTACTTGCTACTAGGAGACGAATTAATCATTAATTCTTGTACGATAGTAATCTTTGGTTTGAAAAATTGCTTTGATTGTTGGTCTCATGATTTATACCAATTTATAAAGTTAAACGCTTCTTTTAAAAACTGTTGCATATATAATGTCAAATGATTCATATTAATTGATAGCAAGTAAATATAAATAAATAAACCGATGGAATCTTTAATGCATTTATAATCATACAAATTTTAAAGTTAGGAAATGAAAATTCTATTTTTCCTATGCATCAAAGCCTACAGTTTTTAAGTCTTCTATCGATATACTTTTCTTTGGCGAGGTTAGTACCGGCATACTTAGTCAGAGAATCCCTTTTTTATTTTTATTTTTATTTTTTTAGCTTATAAGTTTAAGAAAAGGAAAATTAAATTTATTAAATTCATGATTATATTAGTGCGAGATCTACACCAAACTCGTAAATTTAATCTTGATGTTTACGTACTAACATCCTTAAAGTTTTGTAATAGATGGAATAGTTTGCACCAAATTTTCACATTGTCCCAATATTTATATAATTAAATTGGGTATCATAAATATATAATACTATCTTAAAATTTATAATCTGATGAGCTCCTTTTTAAGAATCTTTCAAGCAAAAAAAAAAAAAAAATGCCGACGTCAGCATTATTATGTATGATTATTAAACTTTATCGTATGAGTTTCAATATATAGTTTGCACACACGCAGCATAAGGAAGTACAACTCAATCTGCTAGCTGCTGAACGACTTATGATAGTTTACAAGCCATAACTAAATCCATTGGCTAATTGTATTAAACAGTAATAAACGACGGACATTTAGAAATGATAAAAAGTTTACTCGATAAATTAATTATGGAATTATTTTTAGAAAAATATAGTTTTTTTCTTATAATTACCATTTATCAAGTTAGAGTGAATTTATATTTTTTATAAAGTCACTTCAAATAACTTTCATCCCCAAATAACTCTTTATTTATAGTCAACATTATAAAAATCAAACCAATCTTCTTTTAACTTCTCTCAATAATTTATAATCATAGAAAAATGACTATATAATATAATCAGATTCCTACTGTACTAAAATTTTCCAAATTAAAGTAAAAATAAGATCGATTAACGATACAAGAAGCTGTTATCAATTTTTATAAAAAATTGTCAATAATTTTCTTATAATCTATATACAATTTCATTTATACTGTAAATCACTTATGGATTATACTATATTATATAGTCACTTACTATAGAGTGACTACACCTTAGAGTTTGCGCTTTCATATTACAAATGCAGTAAGAAAATGAAGGATTATAAGGAGATTTAAATCCTCTAAAGTGACTATCCTAAAGTTTTCGATTTCATATCCTTTAAGATATAAATACATATAATTGATGGTTGATATTGTAAAAAAAAAAAAAAAAAATGATATCATTTGAAAATTCAAAAATTAAAATAATCTCAACTATTAAATTTATAATTTTACTTAAAGTATTTTAAAGGATTTATTTCCTTTAAACAGGTATTTCATTAAAAATTATGTACATATTTAAGAACAGTATAATATATATATTTTATTTTTGTATTATATAAAAACCTTGATGGATATATTCAATCTCAATATACATGAGTATTAGCATTTAGAATTGAAATGAACTATGTAATAGGATATATGGAAAGAAATTAAAAAAGACCGGGAAAGATGAAATTACCATAGCTGTTGCTTTCACGGCATTGTCGGGGCCATAACCGGTCAAAGTCTGCTTGTCCTGGTGGAGGGTTTTGAGCAGAATGTCGATGAAATCATCTTCTCCATCATTTCCCTTTCTCTTATCAACATGTTCTCTGACCCATTTCTCAAGAACATAATCGATCTCCTTGGCTGTTTTCTTCATTGCTTTAATATGTCCCTGAAAATCCAACCACTGAAGCCATGGAATGGCATCTGATAACACAAACACTCCAAAGAGATAGATAGCCCTATGGATGGCCCTCTTAAACAGCCATGCGTCTGTGTTTGCTTCCTTGTATTGGCGGTCGGAAAATCGCTTTCCAGCAATCATTTTCAGGTTTATATTGAATGTTAAGTGCTCAAACAATTCGTTCAGGGCAACTTTAGTCCAGCATTTTTTATTTGTATTACAAGTTGAATATAACTCCCTAGTGAATGTGTCGATTTCGGACGCACGCAAGTGGTGGAGCATGTCGAGTCGGCGGCTCGACAAGAGCTCCACCGTTGCCAGCTTTCGAATGTGTCGCCAATACGGTCCGTATGGTGAGAGAGCAAAAGCGGCGTTATTGTAGGCCATATATCTCCCACCGGCAGTGTCCGGCCGGGAGGCTAAGACATTGTCATTGGCAGTAAAGCATTCTTTCACTAACTCTTGACTGCTTACTATCAAAACTCGATGATAACCTAGTTTGAGTGTAAAAATCGAACCGTATTGATTGGCTAGGGTTCCGAGCTTACGGAAAATCGGTTCACGACACCATAGGAGGTGGAGGTGACCTATCAGTGGCCATGCCCCTGGTGGCTCAGGAGCGTTATTAGTGTTGCTGCTTCTTTTGTTATGGTTTGAAAGGAATTTCTTAACGATGAAGAAAATTAAAAGGACCGCTGCAGATGCAAGAAACGGGTTTGTTTTAGGTAGCAAGTCCATTTCGAGGAGGACTAGCGGGACAAGGCAACATGCATAATTTGCATGTCTATTTATAATCGACCGCAGATTCTTCGCGACAAAAACTATCTCTCGCGAATCACGTTTTCATCGAAAAAAATCCTGGACCCGGAGTTGCTTTCGCATCCCTCTCCCCACCTGTACATTCCGCCATGTCGCACAACAATAAACTCCCCCACCAGTCAATCATTTTTGTGTTTTTTTTTTTTTTTTTTTTTTTTTTTTTTCCGTCTCTTCCTTCGGTAACTTTATAGATTCTTATTTAGCGCTTAAGTTATCCACCGATCACTATAGACTAGAAGAGAAAATAGAAGGTGAAATTTAATATTAGGTTTTAATACTGATTAAATGGATTTAACTTTTTGGACTAAGATGACAAGATCTAAGAAGCCAAGCTCATAAATTACTGAGATAATCAATAGAGTTTTAGTATGATAAGCTTAATCCTTTCTTGATTTGGCTAATACTAAAATAATAAATAAAATCTTTATCTTGATCTAAAGTCATGAAAATAACCCACTTAAAATCTATTAATAAAGGACTTTAATCTTAATCCTTAATCCTTAATCACTATCATGATATGACAGATGTGATTAACTATCATTTCTTATAAATACCTCATTCACATACTCATTTGGATAAGAGAAAACCACGATTAACATCGTTACTCTACCGAAATCTTATCTTAAAAATCAAACACTTAAATACCTTAAGAACTCTATCCTGTTCTTTATTAATCTTGAAGTTTGATGCTATTGTACTCCTCCACTTATTATCATATGAGTTAGAGCCTCATCAAGATTACATACTTTTCCTCCCTACACTTCTCTTTTCATCATCCCGCATAAGTCACTCAAGTCGTTTATTTAGTCACATGTAACGTGACTCCTTACACGGTATATGCGTGACCCTTGCATCCATACCCATACCCCCACATTTTCTGACAACTCTACTAGGGAAGGAAGACTTGATACTTACATCATAGCAATGTTCATTGTATGCTTACTTTAGTTGTCATTGCTGTTACGTAACAATGAGTAACTTCCTCGAATCTTTTTAATGTGGTGCAACAACATACCTCATCCAACCCTCTTATTGTCAATGAGCATATCACTTATAAAGTTAAGGAACAACTTCTTACTGTGGAACCTACAGTTACGCAAGATTTATTACCTAAAGGAAGGAACTAGGGAGTTTAGATTGGAGGCTCATCATCTTCATGTGCTACACCTTGTGTTATGATTATTGACTATACACAACCAATACCAATGAATCCCATGCCTATAAGTTTACGCTTATGAATCTTGTGCCTATGCACTCCGCTCTTATGATGTTAATAAGGATGAAAAAAATCCACCTAAAGAGATTCATTTGTGATCAATGAAGATTTGGATGTGTATTTGAAGGAGATATAAGCAAAGTCTACAGTTAAGGTATTGTCAAGACCCTAAAGGGGGTCTAGTAGGATTACCTAAAATTTTCATAACATGTGTGCACCCATGATATGAAAACCACCTTGCAAGTCAGAGATTGCAAGACTCTAAATAATTAATCACTAAGGTTAATGATTTTCAAGTAATTAATTTATTATAACATAACATAATATATAATTATAAAAAACTATGGATATCCGGTATCCCACAATTCCTCAGAACCGCAGAGAATCGGTATTCCCTACCAAATAATAAGACAGGATTACCAACATTATAAAACTGCAGGTAGAATTAAATTATATTAAATTCTAACATGTGAATATTTTCTACAAAGAGTCTTTATGTATTACCTATAAAAAAATCTCAACTAATCCTAACACTAACGTACATATCTTCATCTCGCACTCAGCACTCGAGTCATATCCCAATCCCATCGTATGTAAACCTGCAAAGAAAACTAAGGGGGAATGAGCATAAAGCAGCTCAGTGAGTTCATTCCTCACCACCACTGGTCAAGCAAGTTTTCACACATTATTATCACACATGCAAGCAAGCTATCTACATACATAATGAATGCAGGCGTGATGAATGCAAGCAACACATCCATAGGAGTCCGGAACTATGGAAGGTGTAGAATTACGTCGTCCACACTTCGATTATTCCCTGTACTTACCCGCACAGGGTACCTCAGCTTACCCGCAGAGGCTACCTAGGGGCACCACCCCACTAGGCAAAACTCGACTATTACCCTAGCCGAGAAAAGAATTCCAATCCAAATAGGGGGAGTCCGAACTAGGACTATCCACCCTCCAAGGCCACTCAGGCACAAACATGCGAGTCCTCTCGCAACCAAAAATAACCAAGGCCTTTCAGGCACAATAAAGTGAGTCCTCTCGCTATCAAGTGGAGAACCCATGCTAGCTTTGCCTTAATGTTAAAAATACTATTTATGGCTTCACAAGCCCTTACAGCGATCATGCAAAAATTTGTTTAAGGTTAGAAAAGCTTTTGCCAAAAATACTTTTCTTAAGATTTTTGCAAGGCTAGCACTCTCCATTCATACCTTTACCAAGTCATAGACATGCGACGAGTTGAACCGGTTATTTGGGTTAGACATTTATATTTATCAATTTAAAAATGTGATCACACAGATGATGGCACACAAACAGAACAGTTATTCAAACATACAAGCAATAGCAAACAACAAAACATCATACAAATAACATGCACAAGCAAGTAGCAGGTCATCAGAATTCCCTGACCTGGATTATTGCTCATTCTCCAAGCCTTTAAGGTTTCCAAGACTCGATATCGAACGCCTAAATCAAAATGATAAACCTTATAAGTGTTCTGAGAATTCAGACTCCTTAGTCAACTAAAAGTCTATCGTCGTTTATCTAGTTTCCTCTAATATAACCCGAGTATAGTATGTATAGGGCTACCATGCTCCATGAGATTAATAGTAGCTATTTTCTTATATTAGTAAGGTATGAGGCTTCCTTTATGTATTTTGTAATTTTTTTAATTTTTTTTTTTGTTCTGATTCCGATATTTGCGAACTTATAGTCGTTTTTCATCGTTTTCGGACGCACGTTCACACGGTAATGTCCGTTTTGGACATTAAGACCCGTGTTTTACGATATGAACTAAATTTAGAGAAATTTTAACTATGAAAACTTAATTGCTCTTATTACTTATATTTATATCTTTTATTTATACTTAATGAGTTAGTTAACCCTTAAATCCTTATACTTAGAGGATTTTACTTTACTATTACTAATTCATGTACTTAATTAAGTACGATCCAATTTAGAAAGTGTATTAGGGTTTACTAATTTAGGATCCTAATTATGTTACTCTCTTCTTCTTTTCTTAGTTTATAATCCATGTTTATGTTATGCTTACATCATCATTTGCTTATGTCATTGATTATGTCATCTTTTGCTTATGTAATGGCTTATGTCATCATGTGCTTACCTCATCACTCACCTCATCATTTAATTACATAAGCATTACCTTATGCTTATGTCATATGTACATGTTTTATGTACATTTGTCCTTTACTTATCCTTATGTACATATGCCTTATACTTATACTTATACTTATGTATATATACCTTATACATACATATACTTATACATCTACATATACTTATACCGTATTTATACATGTATTCCTACTCATATACCTATACGGTCATATACGTATTTTTATACACAAATTCGTATGCCTAATATTTTCCTTAAGAAAAGCTTCCTAATTCCATTCTTTTATGTTCTTAAGTGTGTGATTAGTGTAGTATAAGTATGTATGGTTAGGTTTTGTTTTAATTTAGGTTATGTACATGGAAAATACTCATGTACCATGCTTCTTATGCTTCCCTTCATTTCGGTTTACCTCATGTACACATTCTTTGAGCACATATTCATGTTTTCCTTTCTTCTTCTTCATAATTCCTAGATTTCTACACTTAAAGATGGGAACTTTGCTCCCTCTTCTTCAAGACAAAACTAAACACATAATTACTTATCTAATCTACCTAATTAACTAACTAATGAAGAAGATAAAACAAGATAAAGTAACTTAGATACATACCTTTAATTGTGTTGAAGTTATGGAGACAAAAATGAAATTGTGAAGGTAAAAGAGGAAGAAGATGTTCACGGCAATGGAAGGGAGTTTTTGTTTGATTTCTTTTGTTTTGTTTTCATTATGGAAGAAGGCAAATGGTGGGGCCACAATGAAGAATAAGTGGACGGCAATTGAGAAGAAAGGAGAAGGGAAAAAAATCAAAATGAAAGAAAAGAAAAGCCATCATTAAGGAAGAGATATTTTCTTTATCTCTTAAGTTTTTTGTTGACTTTTTCAAAGTGTTGACTTGGTCAACATTTTGACCTTGGTCAACATGTGTTGACTTGGTCAACTCCTCTTAAGCTTATGTAAATTTGTGTACATAATGTAGTAATTAAGGGAAATTAAGGGAAAAATGAAGGAAATGAGGGGAAATAAGAAATTTAGTAAATTGATTTGTAAAAATAGATAATGAGATCTTCCATTAGGTATTTATATCCTATATACATCATTTGGTAAGCTACTTAATATAATTAAGATGAAAAATAGCATTTAGGGTGTTAAGGTTTACTATATTTAACCTAATCTCCAACTATACCCTTAACTCTAAGTAAGACTATCCTAATCATATACTTAAGACATAAATGTAATATATGATTCATTATCTTAGTTTCTAAGGGATCATTTAAGCATTTTAAATGTTTATGCATGATTAAGGGTCATCTCTAACCTTTTACTAATGATTTGGCAAAATATAAGCATTATATTATCAATTAGGGTTTTAAGGTATATCATGGTGAATTAGTGCTTTTATATCCTTAAAGTTATGGTTTTAGGGTTCTTATTACTTTAAGGCACCATCTCTAATGTTTTTACACATTTAGGGTTTCATATATTCTTACGCGATTGAATTTTCGATTATCATCTTAGGGTTTTGATGAGGTTCAAGGTTTTAGGGTCTTCGTATGTAGTTAAGGATTCAATTGATGATTTAAGGTTCTTCGTATCTACTTTAGGTTTTGGATTGAGATTTTTATCGGTTTTAATTCTCACTAGCTCTTTTGAGTTCGAGAATTTATCCACAGTTTAGACGTTTGTTTCTATACTTAGAAAGCTAAATTCGCGGGGTTTACAGGTATCGAATTTGAAGCTTCCATATAACTAGTGCATTGCTATGAAGGTATACCCTAAGGACTATGTAAGTCAAAAGTTCATGTTGTTTAATGGCAAGGAAGAGAGTACTAAGGAACATTTGCTAAAATTCATTGAGGCATTGGAAGTATATGGTTTGGACTATGATTTGAAACTGAAAGAATTTTCTAAGTTACTTAATAAGAAGGCATATACCTAGTATGTCAACATTCCCCTAAGGTTGATCGATTCAAAGGGAAACATATGTAAATTGTTCTTAGAGAAGTTCTTCTTTATTGAAGAAAGAGTCACCTTTACTGATATGGGAAGGATCCGACAAAAGCCTAAGGAAGATCTCATGGATTACATTGAGCACTTCAGGGAGCGTTCTATGGACATATAAGACATTTGTAATGAAAGAGAGTTAGTCAAGATTCGCATCTAAGGAATGTTTATTGAGTATATAGTGCATCTTGAGAATCTCCGATTGGTTTCTTTTCGCTATGTTGGTTGAGAACACACAAAGGACTAATAATTTAGTAGCATGACAAAAAGGTGAAAATGCAAGATTTAATTAGCGCAAATTGTCAGTGAACTCAGTTCAAGAGGAGGATTTGAAAGGAGTAAAAAAATTTAAAAGTAAGAAGTGTATGAGCACTAAACCATCTTTGGCATACCCATGCTCAATGGGAAAAGTGCACACACTCATCGACTAATGGCTATGTGATGGGAATATTAAACTCTTAAGGGTTGAACATTTACCAACAAATGAAGAGAAGAGTGACCTTAAGTATTGTAGATTTCACTAGAGTGTAGGCTATCTTACGAAAGATTCTTAGACTTTAAAGAAAATATTTAATGAGTGAGTTCAAAGTGAAGAACTAATCATCGAGGATAATAATGTTGCAAATAACCCACTTCCAGTTCATAACACCCAACGTGGTATTGTGAATGTTATTACTCATTATCCTACAAAGGTGAAAGGTATGGATGTGCAACCAATTGAGGCATACGAAGCTAAGCTTAAAGGATTTGAGATAAAGACAAATGGAGATGATAGTACTACTCTTTCTTTGTTGAAGATTGCTAATGTTAGAAATTTCTTTGATTTACTCGACTTTGATGAGGATGCTCAGCTTGAGGTAGCGACTACACTAACGAAGATCTCACAAGACTAATAAAATAAATATCTTACAGCACATCCCATAAAGGGAACCATTTCGATGAATAAGGGGGTAATTACATTTACTAATGTTGACACTTATACAATGAATCCTAACCACAATTACCCTCTATATATGGAAAGCGTACTTAATGGTCATTCTATTAGGAGGATATTTATTGATAATGGATCTTCGCTTAATGTTATGCCAATGTTAACTTTTAAAGCTATAAAGATAGATATTCGAAATTTAGTGAGATAAACAATTACACTAAATAGCTTCTACGAGTTTTCCATGAAGATAATTGGGCATATTAAAGCAAACTTTGATATTGGACCTATCTACAGCTCTATGTGGTTCCATGTGATCAATATGCTTATATCTTATTATCTCCTTATAGGAAGGACATAATTGCATGATCATAACATAATACCCTCAACATGGCATCAATGCATGAAGGGTCATTAGAATGAGCAAGAAATCTTCATTCCTACATAAAGAATCCATTCACACGTAATGAGTCTCACTTTACTAAAATAACATTCTTTAATATGCATGTGAATAAAGAAGAGATACCCTTAGTAGAACCCCTCAAGGTACAACTATCTATAGGGGAAGAGGCTTAGACTCGAGCATTCAAGAAAAAGAAGATGCATAGTTTTCACTAGTTTTATCCCAGTTTTCATTTCATTTCATATGTAAGCATAGTGATGACTGCTTTTTGTCAATGAAAGTTCTTTTTCTCATCACTGATATTTTCTAATGAGAATGTGATGAGTGTTTAGGTATCTTCATTTTCTCACTATTGTCGTTGCAAAGTAAGAGACTAGTCTTCTTAGCATGCAAGGTTAGTTTCACAAAATGGTTTGCGTCTAAATAGGGAGAACTAAACCCCTCAATTGAACAAAGGAAAGTGATAATGGATATGATATATAAACTACACATCATTGCTAGCTAATAAGAGCTTGGAGCTTGGCTCATATGTTGCAAATTAGTAAGAGCATTAGCTCCTAGACGTACATCAAGCCATGATAATTATGTATAGCTTTTATGTTAAGTAATTGCTATGTTTGTTGCCATCAAGTAGTGAAAACAATCCTATTGATGAGCACCTTAACATATTGACATTTAAACCCAAATAACATCTTAGTAAGCCATGCTATATGGTTAAAAAGTGGGAAATACCCCCTTAACTAGTGAAAAAGAATTATTGTTCCTAGGCAATCAGTGTTACTATCGCTGCATATGCACGATTGAACACTCCTTAGAAAGGATCTTCTATATATTGTTATTAGCAAGCAAAAGTCTTGGCTTAGTGCGTGAGATAACATGTGAGATCTCTTAGATCACTAATTCTAAGCATGTCTCGTAATTACATCTATTTTATGAGAGAACCCCTTAGATCATTAAGCCTAAGCAATCTCACAATTATATCTATCATACAAGGGGACCCTTAGATTAAAGAGTCTAAGTAGTCTCAAAGTTATGCCAATCTAAAATTTGAAGCTCATGATTACTTAACACTAGTGTAACTAGGTTAAGCCTTTGCTCCCTATTACATGGTGTTGTTTTTGAAAAAGAAAAAAAAAAGATATAAAAAGACAATTTTACTACTTTATGCTAGATAGCAACCCTGCATAGTTGAGGCATTGCTCCTAAGTGCGTAAAGTTGTTAAGATATACTTTTTACTATCTATCAAGACATTGCAAGTTACTAAGGGGATTGAAGTCATCCCACTGTAATATTGTTTAGCACAATACTGCTAATTGAAGAGTTATTGTCCCCAAGTGTATAATGACAAGATACTTTCATGAAAGCTAATGAAAGTTCCAAAGAGGTAAAGGAGCACGAAAGTTGGTCATTGAACTTTAATGTTATTGATTCTACATATTTAAGTACAACTTGTACTTATAAGGAGATATAAGATTGACAACTGAGTGATCAAGAAGATCATATGAACTAAAGCTTATGACAATGCCTATTAACACAAGTGGTCAATTATAGAAATGTACATACAACCAAGGTTTTATATAAGTGCTCCTATGAAATAGTAGATTACTGTAAGGTTAAGTCAATGTGCCCCTTTAAGGTATCGTGACTTTTAAATAGTAATAAACTACAATATAGCATTGGGTCCTCAATAGTGTCATGAGGGAATAAAAGGCATCAAAACTAGATGACTATCCCTTTTCTAAATGTTAATAATTGGGAGAGGAAAATTATAAATTGATCTGGTGTATAAAGAGGTTATTCTTTCATAGTGATGATCATTACTTATTACATTTACTTTATACAATACTCATTGTGCATGATGTTCAATGTGTGCGTATTTGCAAGGCTTAATGCATATGTGCTTGCGATGCTTGAAGCGTGTGTATGCATGAGGCTCAATGCATATGCGGCACTCGACACATAAGTACTCTAAATATTTGATACATTACACTAATTTATGATACCTCTCCCCCTTCCCCCACCCCGTTGCTCGATCTGAATGATAATGGTATTAGAATTATTCAACATATGGGATTACTCATATCTGATGCCATGCCACCTCCTCCTGATGACTCTTGAAAAGTGATAGTAATGTTTACTACAACTGCTACCCCTTCGAAGAGGAGGAAGGAGTGATTATATGTGAAAACCAAAAAAAGTAAGCAAGTTAGTAGAATGGAGTGCAAATGGAATAGAAATCATACAACTATGTAAGTGGGAAGTTGAAAAAGAAAATGACAAAGGCAGTATAAGGAATGTAGCCTTATTGATGACTTATGTTTAACTTGAAGATTTGGCTCACCTATGTTCATATCATAGGACAATTTACAAGTTGTTACTAAGTTCATGCTCAATTCACATAATCAATCGCAAATGCTTATACGTGTTCACCTTGGAGAAATTATGTTCAACTCATATGTTCACCTTGCGTATATTTATGTTAGAGGACTCATATTCAACTCTCATATCAAGGCTCATGTTAGGATGAAGCCTCACATCATGATAAAGCCTCACATCATGATCAACTCTCATATTCATTCATTATGTTGAGAAATCTCATGATTCAACTACTCATATTTAGCTCACATTTCAAGCACCATGCCTATCCTATGATGTTAGGACCTATATTGGCTTAAGCCTCACATTGTGTTCAAGGGTTATGTAGTGTTCAAGCCTCATATGATGTGCGTGCCTTATACCATATTTAGTGTTTACATCGCGTTCAGGTCTTGTATTATGTTCAGACCTCACGTCATGTTCATGCCTTATGTTGAGTTCATGCCTCACATCATATCATTCTCAAGACTCGTGACATGCTCAAGATTTATTTTACATTTAAGGCCCATGTTACATTTTGAGGTTATGTTGAGTTCAAGGTTCGCGTCCACGGTTAAGCTTATGCTCGAATCTCATGATTAAATCACATTCAAGGTTTGTAATTACAGCTTTTGCTTACTCACATTCAACCTTAATGTTCAAGACTCGCATTCATTCTCACATTCAATGTTCATATGCAACCCTTATGTTCACTCATGATCAAGACTCATGTATCAAGGCTTATGTTCAACACACATGATAAGTGTAAGCTCCAAAGCTAAGCCAATTAACCGTAAGATTGAACTTAGAACATAAGTTTTGGACGATCGGTTAAAGAATCCGATCAAACTCAAATTATAAACTATTGAGAGAAATATTAGTAAAATGACCCCGTAAACGTGAATTTAAGAAAATAAGTAATAAAATAGGAGACTATAAAATTTTAAGTATAATAAGTGGTAATTACTGAAAAGGCAAAAAGTGTAATCTAATAACTAATAAATTACTAGAGATAGATTATATGAATACTAAAAATAATAGAATGACCTAAATAATATTTAAGAATATTTATTTGTACTATATATGAATTTACATATAAGTATAAATACGTGTAATTTCTTAAAATACGCGAAATGTGCTAAAATAATACAAAATACTTAAAGAAAATTCATAATTAAATAAGGAAAAATCAAGAAAAATCAGAAAAAATCATGAATGATCCAAAATTGGGTCGTGGCAGCTGGGAAAAATAAGAAAAATTTCTGCCAATTAAATTAAGACAACATAAAAGCTAAAAATCAAGGGATAAGGCAATTGTCTTGTCCAATTTAATGTACAATAATTACACTAAAGCTCTATAAATAACAAGAAAAATCCAGGAACTCATTTGGACAGTTAGAAATCAGAGAAAATTAGGGAGAGACGAAAATTGAGAGAAAAATTCAGTTTAAAAAAAAATTAGAAAAAACTGTGCAATTTGGGCTTTTAAAGGGAACCCACACCAGACGAGCAGCTGGGAGTGGACGGCCACCACCACCACCACACGGTGGTGGCAGCGCCCAGGCCGGTCGACAAGGCCACGGTAGCCAGCGGTGGCCGGAGCCACTCAAACCGGTAAGTCCAATTTCTAGCCCAATTCTTGTGTAATTTTGTAAAAATAGTAAATATTATTAGAAAATTATGAATTTTGTTATTTTGAAATATTTTTGTATGTAGTTTGTAGGAAAAATATTATTTTGATGAAAACATGCCCCGTAATATATGGTCCTTAAGAAATCGTGCAAAACCAAGCACATTTCGATTTAGAAATAAATGACCTTAGGAATGTAGTTTCGAGCTCAAAATTTTTGTGTAAATTACTTAGATAATATAGAATAGTTCTATGAATCCCGATTTCAAAAATTAATTTTCGAAATTTTTAGATAATTTTTAGGCCCTAAAATAAGGCATAAAATGGGTAATTTAAGGTTAACTGAGTAATTAAATTATTAATTACTGACTTAGTGAGTAAGTACATGTTTTAGGATGTTGAAATCTGATGGAATATGATACTTGTAGCAATTAGGGTGTTAGATGTAATTATTAGATTAATTATGTAGTAAATAAGTAATATGGAAAAATAGTACATTTTAAGTTAATTTTGTAAATTAGGGTAATTAGGAGTAAAATTTGATTTAGGATAATTTAGACATTTTGAAATGATAATTGATGTTTAGAGATGATAATTAGAGTGATAGAAATATTAGAAGTGTATTATATACATAAAAGGGTAATAATACATAATAGGTAATTATTGGAAATATAATAAATAGAAGATATTATAATAAAAATTGATATTTTGATAATAATAAAAATGTATAATAAATTTGATAGGAAACTTGAATTTATGTAATTATATGAAAAATGTAAAAATTTCTCACATTATGAGTGAATTCGGTACACTAATATGGATTTAAGTGTACCGGGTAAAATAAATGCTGACTAGGGGTAATGATGGTATTTAGGAGATCGAGAAGTAAGTGATTAATTTTACATTATGGGTTGAAACGGATTTCTAGGGTTGGAATCTAAAACATTACTTAGAAATTGAACTAAAATGTAATTTGGAAATCGATACGAAAACCGAACCTGAACCTAACCCCAAACTTAGAATAATTATAAAAGACTTAATACTTAGATAATTAGGCATATTAAATCTTAAGCAAAACCTAACAATAAGCATTGTAGGATAAAACAAACCTATAATATTTATATGAAAAGCTGAAACCACGTTTGTGTTATAGGGATGATCGGCGATGGCCTGAGCAAATCGGACCTCGAGTGAGTGAGCGAGGATCGAGGTAAGTTGGGATTAATACGATGTTGTATTTTAAAGGTTTAAGATTATGCTTTGTTGTGCTTGTTAGATAGTTGGATGTGTGCATGTACTTAATTATGGGTGATACTATGATTCTGTTTGTTGCTCTGGCACGTATTGTATGATTTGTATGAAATGATTGATCACCCTAAACTGGATTTAATCAAATATACGACCAGTAATCATAATCGGACATGCATGACAACTCGTTAGGGGAACTTAGGACTCTCCGGCCAAATACTGACCCCTTCAGAAGGGATAGTACAGGATTGCAAAATGGTCCCTTCTTCATCCTCAGTCAAACTAAGTGACAGAAGAGGAGGTCGCGGCGAGGGTGAAGATAGTGGTTCGAAGGTAGTCACGGGAGGAGTAAGGTCTCCATTACACAAGCTTGGGTTTGGTCGTGAGCTGTTGCATTAACGGCAACACCTTAACCCGGATTAGAGCGGGCGCAATTTCTCTAATCTCACGACGGGTCGGACAACGTCGTGCGATGGCATTTGCTTGCACATGCATTGTACCTAATAAGTGATTGAAAACCTTGTTGTGTTTTTTGTATAGTTTTAAATCCTCTGTCCTAACTTACTGAGCTATGGTTGCTCACATCCCTATAGACGTCGTATAGGTGCTGGCTAAGAAGCGGCATATAACTACTCCAAAGCTAGCAACTGCTGGATCCTAGGGTGTGAAGAAAAATATTGAAGAATAAACTCATATTTTTAAGGTCCAAGTTTTTATTTTAGAATTATTTTTCATTTTCGAATGATGTAATAACTAGGAAATATACTATAGAGAAATATTGTAAACTTTAACTGCAATAACTGAATTATAACATATATATAATTCCTTACTTTTACAGGTAAATGATTTAGTTAAATTACAAATTGTTTACTTCAAAGCGGGTTAGTCGTGGACGCCTTGTGTGAATCAGGTCTAAGATAGCGGTTGTAAGGCCAACTTCTATCTTAGGATGGTTTACACGGTGGAGCTGTTACAACTCTGCCGCTTTGGGGCGTGACAATGAGACTCATGTTCAGCTTAAATGCCAAATGTGCTATATTCAATTTACATACTCAACTCACATGTGCTTATATAGAAAGTTCAAAAGTGCTCATGTTAGGAGCCCACATATACTTGTACTAAAGAGACTACGCTGAATTGAAGTGTTAGATGTTCTTGTATATATGCCTAAGATTTATATCTTGCTCTTTTGTACTAAGCACCTAGATCTATGCTCAATTCTCATCCACTCAAGTTTATTTCATGTTCAAGTTTACATTTTATGGTTATATGGAAGCCTCATAGTTATTTTGCATGATTATCCCATAAGTGTTTTTATTGAGGAAGAGTTAAGCTCATTTCGCATATTACCTCTCAAGTGCTTATGTTAAAGGGAGGCTATGTTCAACTCAAGCGTATTACTCGCATATGCTCATGTTTAACACTCGTGTTCAAATCGCACGTACTCAGCTCACGCTTAACTCTCATGTGCTCATGTGTGCATGTCTTTACGACTCAAGACTCATGATTCAATTCATATTTTAAGTTACCATTGATTTAGAGACCATACATGACCCAAGTATTATACCTCTTTACTATCACCCACTCATAAAGATTGGTACACAAGTTACAGCCACACACTTTTGATCTTCGATTAGCAAATAGTCACGGTCTGAGTGGTAAAGAGTCTACCCTTTTTAAACCGTGCCGATTTGCTAATTGTTACTAGTTCGAGATGTGGTCCTTAAGTTGCGATCACAAAATTTTGATCCTCAGTTGCAAGCAACTACAATCAAGGTGCTTAAAGAGATCTTCTTTAAATTGAGTTGATTTATTGACTATTGTAAGTTTGAGATAGTGGCCACTTAAAATGTGATTGCAAACTCTCAAATATTGATCATGTTACCTACAAAAGATAGATGGAGAGAAAGTGTTAGTTTCATAAAAAAAGGGGCGAAGGATGCAACAATCCATAATATGGAGATACACATCAAGGCATGAGTAGAATTACAAAAACAAAGGCATTGAATCATGAGGGTTATATCATTATTCATTGTACGAGGAGGAAAAGAAAAAAAATACTATCCATAATATGGAGATTATGTTTGTGCGCCTTATCGAAAGTGCGGTAAAAACACTCTCTAATTCATCCATTGATACTGATTCCAAAGTATTATTACAACAAAATGGTCAGAATGCCCTTCAAATTCCAAATAGAAATGTTCATGCCATAATTTCTAGGTGTACGAGAAAGTTGAGAATATTATGCTTACATAGGTCTCAACAAAATGCTTCCAACTTTAAAGGGAGAACTGCCTCGTTGGCTAAGAAATTGAAGAACTTAGTTGGGCTCGTTTTTTTATTGATGCTCCATACGAGTTACCCTTCATTTATCGGTCATTTGTTGGTAAACATTATGAAAGTGAAACATCAATTAAGTATTAAACCAAATTAATACCAAGTCTTTTTCGTTAAAGGCCTGCAAATTTAAGTCAAGTTTTGCATCGATCCTCTCGGGCTACTAGGTATAAAGAGTAGCAAATGATATGTCATCAGTATAGGGAAACTTGGCTAAGATAGCCAAATGTAAATATTGACTAGTCGTACATGGAGTCAGGATTGGATCTTTGAGTGCCCTGTTTTTAGGGTTCTGGCTGAGCAATCTATTAAAGAGTTGGTGGTGCATAATGAACGATTGAACTTCCTTTCCTTCCTATTAATGTAGATGGTGTGACAAATTTTTTTTTATTTTTATTTTTTGGGTAAATGTAGTTGACATCTGTTTCTATTCAAATTCTTTTAAAGTATTGTTTAGATGAAGGTTGCCTTGAGGGAACTTAGATACAGATGCTAGAGCTAAATATAGTTACTCCTCACATTGGATCGTCCATAGCTTTTATTCTAACTAGATTAGGCCAATTTAAAGAAAAATGGTGCCTTGGTTTAATGCACTTTGAACTTCATCTTTCTCGTGCAACATTTAACCTGAAATTGCTGTACTGGAATAATATGTTATCACAAATTGGAAACTTGGTTCAATGACTCTTTCCACAAAAAAAAAAAAAGAAAAAAAGAAAAAAAGAAGAAGTTGGAGGAGTCAAATCTGGTAATGATATGGCCAAATGGAAAATTTTATCTTCCAGTTTTATGAAGGTGTTAAGTGGTGTAAAGCTTGCATACTTATGTTACTTTTATGCACTTGCATAATGCATAGCGTCTCCAAAATATAAAAAATTAAGGAACATTATAAGGAAATAGGATGGAGAAAGAAACAAGCAACATTCACTAGACATGGAAGGGGCATGAGAATAAGGACTATCAAATGAGATTCTCCTCAAACCACATTTTTAATCTTGTGAGCAAGAGTAGCCTAGATCGATTGTTGGAGCCATATAACCTTCTGCTCTTCCCTGCTGGGTTCTAAGTAAACTATCTTTTTGGCTTCTGAGAAACACAAGAAGCAAAATAAAAGAAAATAGACAGAATAGGGGCTTTAGGTGATGAAGAGAAATTATACATCCTGACCAAACCGAGCCTCTCTTCGAAACATCATGAGCTACACACTTTGTGACATTAATGGGTTGAGCTCTATGCAATCCACTCCAGCTGAGAGTTCACCTAAATAGCATCTACGGGGTTCAATAAGCAATTGATTCAAGCAAGCAAAATGACAACCACCATAAGCTAAGCCACCGTACGTGAATAGCAGTATATCTAGTAGTGTTGGCTCAAACTGATAGTAGTGAGCCTCCTAACAGTAGCTGTGAACTTCATTCCAACCTTTGATTTCTAAGCCTTACGACTCCAACACTTTAAGGTCGACATGGATTTACTTACTCATCATAGAGGAAGTGCCATATAGCGCTACAAGGAGAAGAGGAAGACTCGAAGGTATGAAAAGGACATTCGATATGAGTTGAGGAAGGCAAAGGTGGATACAAAGAAGAGGATATTAGCATCGGTGGGGGAAAAGTAAGACAGAAAGTCTAATAATTTGTACTGTACTCATTAGAATTGTGATAACGTAGCTTATAATGTAGTACACCACCAAAAAAATGCAAACCGGCTTTAATTCGTGCGTCAGATTCATGTAGAGAAGAAATTGTGTTACTGTTTTCTTTTCCTTTTCCAGCAAGAGCTTATAGTTGTACTAAGGGTGAAAGGAAATGAAGAACCATTACTGTAGAAAAGAAATGGAAAAAGCAAGTGGACACTTGTTGATTTCCCAAAGGAATAAAGGAATAAAGAAATAAAGAAATCCTACCATTATTACCCTAGTTCTCTATTTGAAATAGTAATTGAATATGGGCTTATGGATCAAAGGACTGGTCGAAATTTGTTGAAGTTAGTCCATATTGTTGGGGGTTTTGCCCCTCGTACCCCCCAACGAGGTTAGTAATATATCTTGAAGCTCAAGCCTATCGATCTTCGCTTTCCGCTGCCATCATATATTACCAAAAAAATCCAATTTCAAAATTAAGCTTTTGAAAAATTTCACCTAGTTGCAATTTAAGTTGTATGGCCCTAATTTGAGACATTCAACAACTATGTGCATATGAAAAGCTCTACAAGAAGAATTTTCCTCTATTTGAAGGGGATTTAGGCAACATTAATACATGGAAATTAACCCTAATGAGATCGCTAATATCAATTTAGTGCATAGGATATGACCCCGATAAAATCAATAACTTATATAGATTGCATCGAAGAGATAAATTACCTCAAGAAGAAGCAACTTAAAGAAGACTTATTTCAGAGTATTGTCTTATGGGCAATATATAGTCTAATCTAGTTGAGGCATGACACATGATTAAGAGGTTTTGTAGACTTGCGTACTAAGATAATTGTCAAATTAATTTAACAGCGATACAACTATTTAATAACATGTACGTGCTTGAGTCATCTAAAAGGCTCACTCGGTGCCCAAAGCACTTTGACTTCGTTCGAAGGACTTTGGTCAAAAGGAAAAATGTAGAGAGCTAAATTTAATATAGAGCTTCAAGCTCATTAATTAAATGGCTTTGACCCCTTGAGCTAAAGTAATAGGGCTCGAGGAGCCAAGTCTATAAATTACTAGAATGGTCAGGGAAGTTTTGACATGATAGGTTTGGAGTAAAGCTCGTTAGATCGGTTTATTAAATCCAATCTTTCTTGAATTTGCTCATACTAAAATAATAAATAAAGCTTTTATCTAAGTCTAAACCCATGAAAATAACTGACTTAAAATCTATTAATAAAGCACTTCAATCTTAACAGTTAATTATCATCATAATATGATAAATGTAATCAATCATCATTTCCTATAAATACTCTGTTTACATTCTCATTTAAATGAGAGAAAATCACAATTAACGCCGTTATTCTGTTAAAATCTTATGTCAAAGATCAAATACTTAAACACCTTAAAACTTTACCCTGTTCTTCATTAATTTTGGAATTTAATGCTATTGCGTTTCTTCACTTGTCACCATATATGTTAGAGTTTTACCAAGGTTGCTTACTCATTTTCCCTATATTTTTCTCCTGATCATCTCGCATGAGTCACTTAAGTTATTTTCTTAGTTATGTATAATGCAACTTTTCACATAGTATATACGTAACCCTTACATTCGTACGTACTCCCACAGACAAAAAGATAATGTTTTTGAAATAATTGAATAAACAATTTGGTAAAAATAAAAGCAAGTCAGCATACTGTGTTTTATAACACGCACTTTTCCAATACAAAATTGAGATTAAAAAATGATTTTTATGAATATCCAACCACGGAGTTAATAAATGATTTTCATATGAAGTAGAATGTTACATATCCACCAAATACATGTTTTCATATGAAAAATAATAAAAAAATTCATTTTCCCATAATTATTCTACTTCATATGAAAATCATTTATTAACTCTATTATTGAATATTGATTAAAATCATTTTTCAGTCTCAATTCTTTATCGAGAAAGTGCGTGTTATAAAACACTGCATGCCTACTTTCTTTTTATCTTTACCGATTTGTTTATTTAACTTAAGTGTTAACGAAGAATTTATAAGATTAAGGAAAGAAGAAACGGGAAAAAAGACTGACTGGTTGGGGAATTTACTGTTGTTCGACGTGGCGATATGTTATAGGTAGGACAGGGATGCAACAGAAACTCCGAGACAGTATATTTTCGTCCATAAATAATGATAGCAAGAGGTTGATTTTCATCACTCAGAGCGTGAAAAGCTGCTTACACCAAGTACTAACATCTAAAAGTAATTTTATATTTTATTGATAAGTTTTTTATCAAAACATTTTTATATATTTTATTATTTTATGGGTTTCATATTGCTCTTACTTTTTCGACCACTATTCTTCATATATATTTTGCAAACACAAAATTAATATTAATAAATATTATATTTATATAATAAGTTAAATAATATTAATATTTATTCTATTAATTAAGCCATGACTTCGTTTAATATTATTAATATTTTAATGTTTCTCCCCATCACTTTTTCAATGTGTAAGTGTTTGAAAAAAAAAAAAAATTAGCTTGAGGGTATGACTTGTCAAAGCAACGTGATAAGCAGAGGGAGCGCCAACGCATTTGAAATTGAAATTATCGGCCAAGCAATTCTTGTTCGCATGACTTCTGCATGGGAAAATGTGCGCTGCCATGCCGACATACTTACTCTCATGGTCAAAAGTTTCCGCGTCGGAAGGGCCCACGTGTAGTGAGCTATTAATTATCGTCCATAAATAATGGACAGGATGATTTTAGGTGGGGACATAGATGCAACAGCATATTTTCGTCCATAAATAATGGTTCCAAGAGGCTGATTTTCGGTCACTCTTGGCCAAAAGTTTCTGCGTCCGAAGGCCCACGTGTACAGAGTTATTAATTATCGACCACTCGGTGCTACTTGCCAGTTGCTACTAGGAGACGAATTAATCATCGATTCATGTGCAATACTAAACTTTGGTTTGAAAATTTGTTTTGATTGTTGGTCTCATGATTCATATCAATTTGTAATATTAGTTGTTGAATTTATTTAATTTTTTAATAACATTTTGACATTGTAGTCATATAGTTTTCATTTTTTTAATTTTATAAAATTACAGTATGAAAGTTAGGAGAAATATATTTCAAATTTACGTAATTATAAATGCATCAAGACTCAATCAATTTATTTATTTATATTCTTTTGGTTTCTATCAATTAATATGAATCATTTGACATTATATATGCAGCAGTTTTTAAAGAAGCTTAATTTATAGAAAATGACAGAATATAAATAATTAAACTGATAGACTCTTTACTACATTTATAATCACTTTTTTTTTTTGTTTTTTGCGGTGAAGCAAACTAAAAACCAAGAGAAGAAAACAATCAAGACTATCCAGAACTAGCCTACCCCTAAAAAAGACAAACATTCCGTGAATCACACCTAAATTTGAAAGTTACGGATTGGAAATTCATATTTCTCCGATGCATCAAAGACAACAGCTTTTAACTCTTCTATTGGGACACTTTTCTTTAGTTAGGTTAGTACCGGTGTACTTAGTCTAAGGATTTTTTTTTATTTCTTTTGGTTTATAAGTTTATGAAAGTAAAATCAAATTTATTAAATTTATGATTATATTAGTACGAAGTCTACACTAGACTCGTAAATTTAATCTCAATATTTAGGTACTGACATCCTTAAAGTTTTGTAATATATAGAATTGTTTGCGCCAATTTTTGACACTATCCCAATATTCATATAATTAATGGGTACCATAAATATATAATACTATCTTAGAATTTGTAACCTCATGACGTCCTTTTTACGAATCTTACAAATAAAATGTCGGCGTTAGCAATCTTATGCACGATTATTAAACTTCGTCGTAAGAGTTTCAATATATAATTTACATGTATGTATATGATTATTACCAATACTTTATGTTACCATATATTATGTGTATCAAAGTCATGAGTATTCTTATATTGCTTAATGGAGTAAAATAAAGATAATTAAATAAATAGTTATTGCATTATTGTATTCTATACTCGTGTGTGTGATTGAAAGTATATGCTCACGTGCATGTGCTTGATATATTTCGTATTGAGGTTTAGCTCATCTATTTTTTAAATTTTTAGGTGTATGATCATGAGGTTTAGTATGGCGATTTGATTGTTAAGGCAATGCAGTAAATTATTGTGAATATTTTTATGATGATGAAAACCACTCTATATAATTTAAGTAAGAGTGTGAATTGAGCCAAAAATGTTATCAAACTTTTATTTATTTACTTCTATTTTGTATCTTGGATCATGTGAAGTCCCCTAGGACTTCTCTTGTTTGAGTATGTAGGTTATCGATACCAATTGGCTTTAATGAGTGAAAGAATCAAGAACTTTGTTTTTTTAGTTTCCTTACAATAGATTTATTGAATGAGAAATTGTTACTATTTTTACATTAAATAAGGTTACTCAAAGGTTAATCTTTTAATGAGATTTATAATGGATTATAGATGCTGAGAATATTCATGAAAATTTTTTTAAGTTATTATAGGTTATTGCCAGTTGATATCAATGTGGAAAAATTAGTAGGTTATTTTGAGATGCTTCACGTGTTAGTAAAGGTTAGAAACACATGACGAGTTATAGTACTCTATGCTTTAGGCCGTTATAATTAAAGTGGTAATAGAGTTTAGGTTATGAATCATAGAATAATTAGGGCTGGTGAATCGTGAAACAACTTAAGTTGGTAAATCTTAAAAGAGTGTAGGTTATGAATTTTTAGAAATTAATCTATTGGACGACGAGATGACAAGAGTAGGTAAAATAAGGGGTCTGTTTAGAACCAACATAAATAATTACTTTAACTATTTTACTTTATATACATGATTTGATTTCTACATCTTCCATTAGTATTTTATTTGCTTTATTACTATGTTCTGCATATATATTTAAATATCTATTTATTTACTTAGTTTGATTATACCTTCTTTATGATTGCTTTTCTTGTTTCTTTTGCCTCTTTTGTCTTCTCACATTGTCAAGTGTAAAATGTATGAAGTTAGAGGAGTTTATAAGATGAAGGGCAATGGTACAGTTTAGTTAAGCTTGTCCTTGATAAGCTCAATATAGTAATTAAAAAGTTGAGCATAGGTATAAAATAACTTCAAATATAAATAGTAATCTGTAATAGTCATAGAGAAAAAATTTAAGAAGCCACCAATAAATTTATAACTAGATATACACATAATATTATCAAATATATATAGCAATTTACATACCAAGAACTATATATACAATTCATAACCCTTAGCAATGGTCAAGATTAAATAAACTTAGAAATGGATGAAGACATTTGTTGATAGGAATCAAACTATTGAACCCTTAACCTATGCCTAAGCTTGAGGGCTAGAAAGTATAGTGAAGCGAATTCTCTCCTTACAACCTATTACGGTGGAGTCTAAGCTATGGAACCTGCCAACCTAATGCCTTAATCGAGACTAACCCTCTCGTGTTCGTTGACTATCTCCAATTGCCAACTAAAGTTACATTCAAGCAACAGTTTGGCAGATTCGACCAACTACTTAGCTGACCTGAACCCAAGCCATATTGAATGTGTTCAAGGTGAATTCACCTTAGAAGAATTATCTGCTCAGCTCAATATAGCCACCTGTTATGCTTACTCAGTACCCCGACTCGATAGATATCAAATTGATTATATAAAATTGTCTTTTCTGCCATAAAGTTAGCCATTCGCAAGGAACGTATTTGAGCAACTATATGACAGAATCCTCCATACAAGATACTCATTTTTTATTGTACTTTCAATTTTACCCTTAATATTTCTTATATATTGCTTCTTTTAGACACTACCCTTTTTAGTTTTTTCCATTTTGGATAGGATGCCCTAATATTTCGGGTATAAATACCCCATTGTAATGTAGTCAAAATCATCATCTTACATCTAATATTTAATATACTTCCTTTCCTAAACTTATTCACAACTTGTTTACTTACTTTACTCCAATCCTAACTCTTAAGTAAGGTTAGGTGGCGAGTACCCTCATTGGATTAACCTGTGAGTCATATTGAGTTGAGCTATAAGTTTTCAAAAGTTCCCTAGTGCATCATATTCTTAAGCTATTCGTGGGTTTACTTTTTCTACTTTAGTACACTCCTCACCTCATCTTTCAAGCTTTTTACAAGCTTAGACCTATCTCCATAACCATCCTTGTTAGTCTTTGGCTCCAGTTTACATCATCTTGGCATCACAATGAAGGTTTTGTTTGGGTAAATTGTATTTGAACTTTCTTGTAAGTAGTGAATGTCGTGGTAATATGTTGTAGTTTCCTGGAAGTTAGCTATAAGAGTTTGAGTAAGTAGGACCAGTAGTTCGTTTTTGTTATATACTTTGTTTTTCCTTGTTTCCAGTATACGAAAACAAAGCAAGTTTTTGTTGGGTTGTTGATCTTAGAAGTGGATGTTGAGTTTGTGATAAAACTGAACTTTCGCTTAAAGAAGTGTTTAAGTGTGTATGATTATTTGGTTTGAAGATGCAGTATTTATTGTTTCTTGGATTTAGAGTTTTGTTGCTGAGTTTTTTTATTGAAGAAGATGATGGATCCTAATGTTAACTCTAGAATTGGAGATGATAATAATAGTGTTATTCATCATGGACAATAACCCCAGGGTACCCCCAAGAGTATAGACGAATGACTTGATGTAACCTTATAGCCTATTTGAAAAGAGCTGTTCATGCAATTGCTTATCAACCTGCTAAAGTCGTGCAAAACACTCTACGAGTTGCTTGACCCACTAAAGGACAAAACCTAACTCAATTAGTTCGAGGTAAAGGAGTAGGAGAACAAGTATGACAAAGGATTGACTTGGGGGATATTGATGATGAAGTGGAAGAGTATGAAGAAGAAGAGGAGTGAACTTAAGCACCCCGAGCTACTGACCTTGTGAAGCTTTAGATTCTAAGCTTCACTTGTTCTAGAAGTGTTAACAACCACTTAGATTAGGAGGAAAAAGTAGAGCATGTTTTTTATTATTACTAATATGAGGGTCGTGAGAAAGTAAGGATTTCTACTATAAAGTTCTCAGGTTATGCCGTAATGTGGTGGAAGAACTTCCAAATCATGAGAAGGTGAGAAGGATACAGAGAAGTGAACACTTAACCTGAGATGAAGAGGACACTCAAAAATAGGTTCATACTGGATACTTATTTGCAACACACTTTTGCTCGACTGCAAGACACTTTTGCTCGACTTCAAGGAAGTTCTAAATACGAATTATTGATGAGTATGTTTAGGAGTTCTAAATACTCATGATTAATTGTGAAGTAGAAGAGCCATCAACACGAACAATATCTAGGTTTCTCACTAGATTAAAGAGTGACCTATGAGATATTTTGGAACTTCAACAGTTCGCCACATTGGATGAAGCTATAAGAATAGCCCAGCGAGTGGAGAGACAAAGAAGAAATAAGCCGAATCTTGATGAGTCGACCTATTTGGGGAAGTTACTGAGCTCAGTTAAGTACCAAGCCGATTAGAAGGGTAGATGCTAAGGCTGAATAGAAGGGCTGACCTGATGGTGGCATGCCAACGAGAACATATGAGAAAAGACAAAGATCTAAGAGGAAAATGAGCTAGATTGAGTGCTTCAAATGTCAAGGGTTTAGGTACATGGTTGCTCAATGTTCGATGAGGAAGTCGAGGAGGAGGTTGTTCCTAAGAAAGAAACCACTTAAGAGGATGAATTGGTTGAAGAAGATGTGTTTTCCAAGGACTTAGACAAGCTAACTTTAGTTGTCCGCTATGCATTGAGTATAGAACCATCTGCCAAAGAAGAGTAAAGAGAGAATTTGTTCCATATTACTTGTAAGGTGAATGAGCGAGTTTATGCAATCATAATGGATAGTGGGAGTTGCACTAATGTCACATCTATTGACTTAGTCAAGAAACTAAAGTTGTCGACTATTCTACATCCAAAGCCGTATAAATTGTGATAGGAATCAAGCTACTGAACCTTTAACAATTAGCCGAGCTTAAGGTTTTGAAGGACTAATAAGGTGAATTCTTTTGCTCCAACCAACTTCTACTAAAGCCGAGTTGATTCATGTTGTTGGCCAATTCCCTATACCAAGTTAAGTGACTAGACATCTCTCAGAGATTATGTGCCAACTAGACAAATGCTTTGCTTACAGCCCACCCCTTTACACACCACAAATTGGTCATGACCAAGCTAACCCCAAGCTTGGCAACATTGGTTCTAAGAGGACAAGAGATCCAACACATGTTCGTAGCTACTCTTTCTTAGATGAGCCTATATCCTGCTTGGCACCTTAACTTGGCTACCTATCTTGATCATATTGCTTTGTCTGCATCTTCAAAAGATGTTACCAATACATTACTGCCATGTATCCAAGCTCACTTAGAGAATCTACTGCACTTAATCATTACTTTTCCTTGAATATTTATATTTATCCTTTTGTATTCCTTGTATATTACTGCTTTGGGGCATTACCCTCTTTGTCTTTTCCATTTTTAAGCAAGTTGCCTTAGTTTCTTGAGTATAAATATCCACTGTACATATAGCTGCATTTCATTACTATTACACTTGATATTATCATTAATATACTGAATATTTCCCTTTGTGAACATTGCTCTATAGCTTGTTTGCTTTCTTTACTCTTATCTTAACCCTTAAGTAAAGCTAGGTGATAAGTAACCTCATCAAACCATCTTGTGTGTCATATCGAGTTGTGCCATTAATCCTCGAAAGTTTCACTAATGCATCATATTCTTTGGAGCTGTTCATAGAGAAACGAATGGCATTGAAGAAGAAGAATATGAAGAAGAAAAGTGAGTTAGAGCACCACGAGCTGTTGACCATGTGAAGCTTTAGATCCCGAGCTTCAATGGGTCTAGAAGTGCAGATGATTATTTAGATTAGGAGGAAAAGGTAGAACATATATTTTTTATTATTGCCAATATGAAGACTACAAGAAAGTGAGAGTTGTTGCTATTGAGTTCTCAAGATACACCACTATGTGGTGGAAGAACTTTCAGGTCATGTGAAAATGAGAAAGGTACAGAGAGATTAATACTTAGCCTAAGATGAAGAGAATACTCAAAAACAAGTTTGTGTCGGACACTTATTTATAATACACTTTTGCTTGGCTTCAAAAGCTAAGGTAAGGAAGCCAAACTGTTAATAAGTATGTCCAAGAATTTTAAATGCTTATGATTTGCTGTGAAGTAGAGGAACCATCAATACAAACAGTCTCCAAGTTCCTTGCTAGGTTAAGGAGTGATATCCAAGACATTATGGAACTTTAGCAATTTACTACCATGGATGAGACTATACAAATAGCCAAACAAGTAGAAAGGAAAAGGAGAAACAGAATGCTAACCTGACCCCCCGTGAGCCAACCTAGTCAACTAAGTTGACTTAGTTAAGGAAGTTACCAAGCTCAATCAAGTATCGAGCCAACTAATGTAGATGCCTAAGTTGAACAGAAGGGTCGACTTGATAGTGATGTACTGACCTGGACATACAAGAAGGGATAGGGTTTTGGAAGGAAAACAAGCTAAATCAAGTGCTTTATGTGCCAAGGGTTTGAGCATATGGCTACTCAATGTTCAAACCAACGAACCATGATTATTAAAGGGGATGTCCTAGAGCTCAACATAGATAGTACAAATGAGGAGCTTGAGGAAGAGAAGGAAGTAGGAGGAGAGATTGACTCTAAGATCGACCTAATTGAGGAAGATGTGTTCGTAGAAGACTTAGACAAGTTGACTCTAGTGCTAATGGGATGCCAACCTCTGGCCCTCTTACTTGCATATGCCTTAGACACCTCCAATCCCTTACTTGAAGAATTCTCTCTTGTCAACTTGCCGAAGATGAGAAATGGTATACAGAAGGGGGATGGCTGAATTCCCTGAGAGCTTCTGATTATTATACTATGCTCTCTTCTCCCTTTGTTGTCAACTATTATCTGGCTAAGAGCTCTATACTGAGTGATTAGACCTTTAGTTGTCAAGAGGTTCCTACCAAGTAACGAGAGATAACCTCCCATTAATTAAGTACTCCCCTCTAAGCCTCCTACTAATTCTTACGAAATCTCTCTCTCGTCTCAGCTTCCTTGTCGTTGCAACATCTTGACTCCACTATGTTGTTGTAATTAGATAATCTTTTGTACCAAACTAATGTTGCACTACCACTTATCTAACTCATCTAACACTGTACTATTTTTCTCTTTTTGTTATTTGTCTTATTTACCCCTTTTTTCGTATATACTAAGAACCCTTTTTATGTATGTTTTTTTTTTGTAATTTTCCTTAATTATAATATTACCCTAGGGACTTACTATAAATAGTCCCTTCTCTTTGTAGCCAGGATTATTACATTTTGATTCCTGACATTGAATATACATATTCCTGTGAGACGACTCTTTCTAAGTCTATTTTCTTACACTCTTATCTAATCTTGCTGAATAACTCAGGATTAGTGGTAAGTAGACCTTGGCATTAGTTTGTGTATCATATAAAGTGAAGTGTCAAGTTGTGTTGTGTTCATTGGTGGGTTACATCCTCTAAGTAGCTTCACGTCAGCTATTATATTTCATTCATCGACCTATTCATTTTATTTTCTTCGATATTTCAAAGGACCCATTTGTTTTCTTATATCTTGTGATAAGCCCTAGTGATAATTGAGCTCTTAGACACATCATATAATTCTTGGTATCAAATTAAGATTGTGACCAAGAGCTGTGTTGCAATAGTTCCTTCTAGTCCATTATCTACTATACTCTATTTTCATCTAAAAGAACAAAGCAAGTCTATAGTTCATTATTAGACTGGTATTTTCCCTACGTAGTGATTTCCTATGTGAAGAGAGTGTTTTGAAGCTTATTCTTTTTAAGAATGTGGAATCTTAGCGTTTAAGGAGAAATTAACTATGTTGAGAGTGGTGCTTAAGGATGCGGTCGTATGAACAATAGTCACTACTACCATTGATGAGCAGATTCAAGACCTTGCTGCTATTGTAGCCAATCTAGCTGTCTCAGTGCAAAGAGTCGTAGAGATTGAGTCAAAAGATAGGATTGCCATTGAACAGGGCTAAGAAATGAGGGATAGGTCGAGAAGGCAGATGAATGAACAATAAGCACCAGAAGCCCTTCCTATGAACCAACCATTACCTTGTCATAACTGATAGAGTCACAAGAAGAAGGTTGGAGTTAGATGAAGTGGAGGAGTATGAAGAAGAAGAGGAGTAGTATGTTGGAACTAACGACCATGAGTTTAGAGCTCTTAGGGGAGCCGAACACTTTAAAGTACAGATTTCGAGTTTCAACGAGTTTGGTAGTGCTGATGACTACCTAGATTAGGAGGAGAAGATGGAAAAGATATTTGACTTTTATGATCATGAAGATGTTGTTCGTATTCGAGTAGCTGTATTGGAATTCTTTGGATATGCAATAATGTGGTGGAAAAAGCTGTAAAATGTTTGCTCAAGGACCGGATGCAAAATCCGAACATGGAATGAGATGAAGAGAGTTATGAGAAATAGGTTTATTCTCAAACACTACGAGTAAGACACTTTCTAACGTCTCTAAGACTTAAGATAAGGTAGCAAGTTGGTAGACGACTATGTTCGAGAGTTTTAGTTACTCATGATCTGATGTGATGTTGATGAACCTAAGACATAAACCATAGCAAGGTTCATTTATGGGCTAAGAACTGAAATTGGTCATATTGTGGAATTACAGAGGCTGGGAAGTTTAGATGAGACCATCTGAGTAGTGCAGAGGGTTGAGAGGTAGAGACAGAACCAACTTAGCTGACCAAGATTGCTGAGCTGATCAAACTATGGTCGTGTATTGGACAGTTTCGAGGTGGATCACTAAGGGCTGGTGCCGAGCTGACCAGAAGAAGCCGGAGGTAAGGGCAAGGCTAAGGAACCTAAGGTCCAAAGAGAATAAGGTCAAAGCTCTAAAAGAAAGACTTGAGAGATCAAATGCTTTAAATGTCTCGGCTATAGACATAAGGCTAGTCAATGTCCGAACTAATGAGTCATGATGATCAAGGGAAACAAGCTTCAATTCGAAGTAGAGAGTACTAGTGAAGGAGAAGAGGAAGTTGAGGCTAGCCTAACACTAGAGGAGTTTCAAGAAGACCTTAATGCCCTTATACCTCCCAAAGCAGGAGCCAAATACTATTTTGTTGTGTGTCGATCTCTCAGCACTTTTGTAGCTGATGAGAATGCACAAAGGGAGAATCTCTTCCACACAAATTGCCAATTGAATGGCAAACTATATGCCCTAATCATTGATAGAGGAAGTTATACCAATGTTATAGCACAAGGTGTAGTGAAGGCCATGAAGTTGCTGACCCTTCTATAGCCTAAGTCGTATAAGATTCACTAGTTAAATGAGAAAGGAGGTTTACCCATTACCTAGCAGGTTAAGGTATCCATCATCATTGGTAATAGGTACAAGGACAAGGTGTTGTATGATGTCCTACGCATGTGTGCGTTGCACATCTTACTCGACCGACCTTAGCTATTTGACTTGAGGGTATTACATGATGGGTATAGGAACACTTATGTGTTCCAAAAAGATGAAAGGAGAGTTATTTTGACTCTTATGAAACCCAAGGAAGTATAGGAGTCTCAAGAGAAGATTGCCCAATCTACACAGCAAAAATCCCTAGCGATTTTTCACACTCAATTTTACTAAGAAACTAAAGAGGAAGTGTATGTGCTTCTTTTAGCAAGAAAACTCTTAGAGTCGAGAGAAGCCAAGAACTTACCTCCTAAGGTGAGAGCTCTATTAGAAGAGTATGCCAACTTATTTCCTGCTGAGATGCCAAAAGGTTTACCACCCCTAAGAAGCATTGAACATTGCATTGATCTTCAACTTGGAGTAACCCTACCAAATTGACTTACTTATAGACTCAATCCCAAGCAAGTAGCTGAGCTAAAGAAACAAGTAGATGAGTTGGTAGATCACGATCTAAGAGAGAATGAGCCCATGTGCCATCTTAGCCATACATTGACAGCCGTACCATCAACAAAATTATTGTTAAGTATTGATATCCTATCCTACAATTAGATGATATGCTCGATGAGTTGTATGGTACCTACATCTTTTCAAAGATTGACTTAAAGAATGGCTACCACCAAATACAAATGAGACCTAAAGATGAATAGAAGACGACCTCCAAGACAAGAGATGGTCTATTTAAATGAATAGTGATGCTGTTTGGTTTGACGAATGTATTGAGTACTTTGATGTAACTCATGAATCATGTACTAAGGGCATTGATTTGGCAAATGTGTTGTAGTTTATTTCGATGACATTTTGGTCTACAGTACTAACCTCATCACCTACATGGAGTATTTAAGATCAATATTCAACATCCTTCGTACTGAGAGATTATTCAACAATCTAAAGAAATGCGTATTCTACCAAAGCGAGGTTGCATGCCTTGGGTACGTTGTTTCAGAGGAAGGAGTTCGAGTTGATGACAAGAAAGTCAGACATATTCTCGAGTGGTCCATGTCGACTAATGTTACCGAAGTGAGGGGCTTCTATGGCCTTGCTTCTTTCTATCGAAGATTCATTCAAAACTTCAGTTCCATAACAATGCCGTTAATTAAGTTGACTAGGAAGCACTCAGAGTTTAAGTAGTTAGAGAAAGCTCATAAGAGTTTTGAAGATGTAAAGTATAAATTGACGTCTACCCTAGCAAACTTCAAGAAAGTTTTTGAGGTTGAATGTAATACATCTAGAGTCAACATTGGTGTTGTCTTTATGTAGGAGTGCTAACCCATTGCCTACTTTAGTGAGAAACTTAGAGGAGCTGCCTTGAATTACTTGACCTATGATAAGGAGTTCTACGCCCTTATCCGAATACTATAGAACTGGCAACATTACCTATTACAGAGAGAATTCATCATCTACTCCGATAATGAATTTCTTAAGCACCTCCAAAGACAACAAAAACTTTCTCAGCGTCATGCTAAATAGGTCGAGTTCTTATAGACTTTTTGCTATGTCATTAGCTATGTAAGCCCCATAACCAATCATTAAAAGTTTCGATCGACCGAAAGATTCAATCAAGCCTAAATTATAAAGTAAAGCTAGAAACATTAGTAAAAATGATCCCGTAAGTTTAAATTTAAGAAATAAGCAATAAAATAAAAGACTATAAAAATTTCAAATTTTAAATATATAACTCGTTATTTATCGAAAATGCGTAAAATGCATTCCGATAATTAAGGAATCGTTAGAGATAAATTATATGTATACTAAAAATAATAGAATGACTTAAATAATATTTAAGAATATTTATTTATACTATATATGAATTTACATGTAAGTATAAATACGCATAATTACTTAAAATATGCGAAATGTGCTAAAATAATACTAAATACTTAAAGAAAATTCATAATTAATTAAGGAAAAATCAAGAAAAATTAGGAAGGATCCAGAATTGGGTCGTGGCAGTTGGAGAAAATAAGAAAAAATTCAGCCAATTAAATTAAGATAACACAAAAGCAAAAAATTAAGGGATAAGGCAATTGTTTTGTCCAATTTAATGCACAATAAATTCCCTAAAACTCTATAAATAGCAAGAAAAATCACAGAGCTCATTTGGGAAATTTGGAAAGTGAGAAAAATAGAGAGATGCGAAAATTGAGAGAAAAATTCGGGTTAGAAAAAAATTAGGAAAAACTGTGCAATTAGGGCCTTTAAAGGGAACTCACACCAGACAAGCAGCTGGGAGTGGACGGCCACCACCACCACACGGTGGTGGCAGTAACCAGGCCGGCCGACAAGGCCATGGTGGCTGACGGTGGCCGGAGCCACCAAGATCGGTGAGTTTGATTTTTAACCCGATTTTATGTAATTTTGTTAAAAATAGTAAATATTCTTAGAAAATTATGAATTTTGTTATTCTGGAATATTTTTGTATGTAATTTTAGGAAAAATATTATTTTGATGAAAATATATCTCGTAATATATAATCCTTAAGAAATTGTGCAAAATCGAGTATATTTCGGTCTAGAAATAAATGACCTTAAGAGCATAGTTTCGAGTCTAAAATTTTTGTGTAGATTAATTAGATGATATAGAACAGTGCTATGAAGCCTGTTTTCAAAAATTAATTTTCAAAATTTTTAGATAATTTTTAGGCCTTAAAATGAGGTATAAAATGAGTAATTTAGGACTAATAAAGTAATTAGATAGTTAATTACTGATTTAGTAAATAAGTATATGTTTTAGGATGTTGAAATCTGATGGAGTATGATACTTGTAACAATTAGGGTGTTAGATGTAATTATTAGGTTAATTATGTAGTAAATAAGTAATATGGAAAAATAGCACATTTTAAGTTAATTTTGTAAATTAGGATAATTAGATGTAAAATCTGATTTAAGAGGAATTTAGACATTTTGAAATGATAGTTAGAGTGATAGAAATATTAGAAGTATATGATATACATAATGGATAATAATACATAATATGTAATTATTAGAAATATAATAAATAGAAAATATTATAATAAATATTGATATTATGATAATAACAAAAATGTACAATAAATTTGATAGGAAACTTGAATTTATTGAATTAGATGAAAAATGTAAAAATTTCTCACATCAGGAGTGAATTCGGTACACTAATGCGGATTTAAGTGTACCGGGGAAATAAAATACTGACTAGGGGTAATGATGATATTTAGGAGATCGAAAAGTAATGTGATTAATTTTACATTATGGGTTGAAACGAATTTTTATGGTTAGAGTATAAAACACTACTTAGAAATCGAACTAGAACCTAATTTAGAAATCGATGCAGAAACCGAACCCGAACCTAACCCCAAACCTAGAATAATTGTAAAAGCCTTAAGACCTAGATAATTAGATATATTAAACCCTAAACAAAACATAACAATAAGCGTTATAGGATAAAATGAACCTATAATAGTTATATGAAAAACTGAAACCACGTTTGTGTTATAGGGATGATCGACGATGGCCTGAGCAAATCGAACCTCGAGTGAGTAAGCGAGGAGTCGAGGTAAGTTAGGATTAATACAATGCTGTATTTTGGAGGCTTAAGATTATGCTTGTTAGATAGTTGAATGTAGGCATGTGCTTGATTATGGGTGATGTTATGATTCTGTTTGTTGCTTTGGCATATATTGTATGATTTGTATGAAATGATTGATCACCCTAAACTGGACTTAATCAAATATATAACTAGTAATCATAATCAGACATGCATGGCAACCCATTAGGGGAACTTAGACTCTCCGGCCAAATACCGACCCCTTCGAAAGGGATAGCACAGGATTACATAATGGTCCCTTCTTCATCCTCGGTCGAATTAAGTGACAGGAGAGGAGGTCACGGTGAGGGTGAAGTTAGTGGTTCGAAGGTAGTCGCGGGAGGAGTGAGGTCTCCATTGCACAAGCCTGGGTTTAGTCGTGAGCTATTGCATTAATGACAACTCCTCAACCCGGATTAGAGCGGGCGCAATTTCTCTAATCTCATGACGGGCCGAACAACGTCGTGTGATGGCATTTGCTTGCACATGCATTGCACCTAATAAGTGATTGAAAACCTTGTTGTGTATATGGTATAGTTTTAAGTCCTCCATCCTAACTTACTGAGTTGTGGTTGCTCATATCCCTATAGACATCATACAGATGCTAGCTAAGAAGCGGCAAACAACTACTCTGAAGCTACCAACTGCTGGATCTTGGAGAGTGAGGAAAAACATTGAAGAATAAACACATATTTTTAAGGTCTAAGTTTTTATTTTAGAATTATTTTTCATTTTTGAATAATGTAATAACTAGGAAATATATTACAAAGAAATATTGTAAACTTTAACTGCATAGTATATATACATATTTCCTCACTTTCTTAGGTAAATGATATATTTAAATTACAAACTGTTTACTTTAAAGCAGGTTAGTCATAGACGCCTTATGTAGATCAGGTCTAAGGTAGCGGTTGTAAGTCCAACTTCTATCTTAAGATGGTTTACACGGTGGGGCTGTTACGACTCTATCGTTTTAGAGCGTAACAAGGTATAAGAAGGGAAGTACAAACACCATGGCTGACACTCTTTCTCGTCATCATACCTTCATCACAACATTACAAGCTAAGGTGCTTAGATTTGGCACTTTTCTTAATTAGTATGAACATGATTTACATTTTGGACCCCTAGTGGCCAAATGCAATGTTAGAGGAGCTGTAGATGAGTTTTACTTAAATCGGGGGTTTCGAATGAAAGGCCAGTAGGTTTGTGTGCCAAGTGTTTTAGCAAGGACTTACTTGTCCAAAAAGCTCATGCTGGGGGCTTAGCCAGCCATTTTGGGGAAAAGAGGATGCTCGAGACATTGAAAGAACATTTCTACCGGCTTGGGATAATGAAGGATGTGCGTCGAATTCTTAAGAGGTACGAGGTATGCAAACATGCTAAGGGAAGGAGAGAGCCGTATAGAGAGTACACACCCCTGCCTATATCCAAATGGTCGTGGACCAACCTAAGCATGGATTTCGTACTCAGCCTTTCTAAAACTCCGAGAAAACATGACTCAATTATGGTGGTAGTCAATTAGTTTAGCAAGATGAGCCACTTCATTCCCTACCATAGAACTAATGATACTTTATTTGTTGCTAACCTCTTTTTATGGGAAATTATGTAACTGCATGGAGTGCCAAAAAGTATTGTATTCGACCATGACTCAAAGTTCACAAGCTTCTTTTGGAAGACCTTGTGAAAGAAGCTTGGCACTAAACTTATGTTTGGTACTTCTTGCCACTCCTAAACAAACGGCTAGGCTAAAGTTGTGAATAAGATAGTCGACAACCTCTTAAGAGCAGTTGTTGGGAAGAATTTACATGAATGGGATTTATGCCTGCCTGTCATTAAGTTTGCTTACAATTGCTCAACTTACAGCTTGACAAGAAAATCCACGTTTGAGGTCGTCTATGGACTTAACCTTAAGCTTACCCTTAAATTTAATTATTAGTCCAACCACCTAAGGGGAAAGCCAACCTGGCTTGTAGCGAGCTCGGAATTCCAAAAGTTGCATCAGAAGGTTGCTAAACAACTAGCAAAGATAGTGGCTCGATAGAAGGAACAAGGAAGCTAAGGAAGGAGACGAGTCATTTATACCTTAGAGACATTGTCTAGGTCCATCTTAGCAAGGAGCATTTCCTTGATAGGAGGATGAACAAACTATCTCTCAGGGCGGATGGACCTTACAAGATCCTTAGGTGTATCAATGACAACACTTATGAGGTTGAGCAGCCCAAGGGGTATAGCATGTCTACCACATTCAACATTGCTGACTTATCTCCTTATATGCTAGACATTGATGAAGACCATGATTTGAGGGAAAATCTCCAACAACCCTAGGGAGCTGATAAGTTGTCGACCTTTGGGCCTCTTACTTGTATATGCCTTAGAGGACTCCAATCCTTCACTTAAAGAATTCTCTTTCGTTAACCTACCGATGACGAGAAACTATACATAGAAGGGGATGGCTGAGTTCCCTAAGAGCTCTTGATTGTTACACTATGCTTTGTTCTCTCTTTGTTGCCAATGCTGATTATTCTTTAGCAGAAAGCTTTGTACCGAGTGATCAAACCTTCAATTGCTAAGAGATTCTTACCAAGTAATGAGAGATAGCTTCCTCCTGGTCAAGTACTTCCCTCTCAGCCTCCTACCAATTCTCACGGCATCTCTTTCTTGTCTCGACCTCCTTGTCACCGTTACATCTTAATTCTACTCTATTGCTATAACTAGAGAATCTTTTGTACGGAACCAATGTTACGTTGCCACTTGTCTAACCATCTGACAATATACTATTTTTCTCTTTTTGTTATTTGTCCTATTTACCCTTTTTTCATATGTACTAGGAACCCTTTTTATGTATGCCTTTTTGTAATTTTCCTTAATTGTAATATTGCCTTAAGGACTTACTATAAATATTCCTTTCTCTTTATAGCAAGAATTATTGCATTTTGATTCCTGGCATTAAATATAATTATTCTTGAGAGATGACCTTCTCCAAGTCCATTTTTTTACACTTTTATCTAATCTTACTAAGTAACTCAAGATCAGTGACTGGTAGACCTTGGCATCAACTTGTATCTTATATCAAGTGAAGTATCAAGTCATATTGTGCTCATCGGTAGGTTACATCCTTTGAGCAACTTTACGTCAGCTATAATATTTCATTCGTTGACCTACTCGCTTTATTTTCTTCGATATTTTGAAGGACCCATTGGTTTCTCACCTCCTGTAATAAGCTCTAGTGATAACCGAGCTCTTAGGCATATCAAGTTATCTGACATACAATAAGTCTAAAACCAACGCTTGAGGAAGAGCAGAGAGAAAATTTGTTTCATATTACATGCAAAGTGAATAATTAGGTATGTGCACTCATTGTAGATAGTGGTAGCTACACCAATGTAGCATCTGCCAACCTAATTAAGAAGCTTAAGCTGCTGACCACCTCACATCCGAAGTTGTATAAGTTACATTGGCTAAACGAGAAGAGAGCACTACATGTCACTCAGCCAGTGCTATTGCTAATTTTTATTGGGAACTATTCTGACGAGATCCTTTGTGATGTATTGCTCATGTGTGCATTACATGTGCTATTAGGCCAATTGTGGTTCTTTAACCGAAGGGTTATGCACGATGGATTTCAAAACACCTATGTTTTTTAGAGATAGAGAAGGAAGGTCACTTTAAATCCTATGATACTGAGTCAATTTAGCTGATTACAAGCTAAATTTGCTCAAAGATTAAAGAAGGCATTAATATTGGGTAGAGCCAAGCTTTAAGAGGTTATAAAATTGGTGTGCCAACTTTTTATGTTGGTCAGAAGACTATTAGAGTTAAAGGAACAAACTAAACTACCTATTGAGATGAGAGGATTGCTAGATGAATATACTAACCTATTTTTAGAATAATTGTCGGAATGTTTGCTACTGTTCAAAGGCATTGAGCATTGCATTAACTTGATACCTGACACTACTTTACTGAATAAACCAACTTCCCGAATGAGTCCCGAACAAGTATTTGAACTTCAAAGATAAGTCAATGAACTACCAAAGAAAGGGTATGTGAGGGAAAGCCTCAGTCTCTGTGCTATTCCGGCATTCCTAGTGATGAAAAAGGATCGTACCTAGTAAAAGTGTGTTGATAGTTGAGCCGTGAACAAGATCATGATTAAGTACTGATATCCAATCCCTAGGTTGGATGACATGCTAGATGAATTAAGTGGAGCTAAGGTCTCAAGCAAGATTGATCTAAAGTATGGCTACCATCGGATTTAGATGAGGCCGAGTGATGAGTGAAAAACTGCATCTAAAACTCGGCATAGACTCTATGAGTGGATGGTAATGCCTTTTGGCTTGTTAAATGCCTCGAGCACTTTCATGTGACTGATGAACCATGTGCTAAGAAATCTAATCAGAAAATGTATTGTGGTGTACTTTGATGATGTCATAGTATGTAGCACCGACATGTCGAGTTACTGTGAGTATCTCCATGCCATATTAGATGTACTCCAAGCTAAGAGATTATTGGGCAATCTGAGGAAGTGTTGCTTTTACCATGAGGAAGTGATATTTATAGGCTATATAGTAGGTGGAGGATGCTTATGAGTGGATGTTGAGAAGATTTAAGCAATTATTGAATGGTCAAATTTGACCACTTACACTAAGGTGAGAAGTTTCCATGAATCGGCATCCTTTTATAGAAGGTTTATCAAGAATTTTAGTACCATAGCTACACCCATAACCAAGCTAACGAAGAAGAACATTAAATTTAAGTGAAGAGAAAGAGAGGAAAGAAATTTTAATGAAGTTAAGACAAAGTTGACTTTCACCCTTGTATTAGCTTTACCTGACTTTAAGAAAATATTTGAGTTGGAATGTGATACGCCAAGCATTGGTATAGATGCTATCTTAATGCAAGAAGGCCAACCAATTACCTACTATAATGTGAAGCTCCAAGGACCTCAATTGAACTACTTCGTATACGTCAAAGAACTTTTAACTCTTATCCAAGCACTATAAGTGTAGCATCATTATCTATTGCCAAGAGAATTTGTCATCTATACTAATCATGAGTCTTTAAGGTACCTTTGGAGTCAAACCAAAATTATCAAAGCGACAGGCAAGGTAAGTTGAATTCCTTAAAGGATTCCACTTTATGATAAAGTGTAAATAGGGAAAGAACAATGTAGTTGTAGATGCTTTATCAAGGAGACATATACTCTTGACCAAATTGCAGACCAAGTTGTTTAGGTTTACAAGTATCAAAGAATAGTATTCTCAAGCCCGCATTTCGGACCCATACTTGGGAGATGTGCAAATGGAAGAACAGTAGATGATTATCATGTAAAAGATGATTACTTGTTCCAAAATAGAAAGTTGTGTGTGTTGACCTGTTTAATAAGGGAGTTGCTTATCAAGGAAGCCCGTAGTGGAGGACTCTCTAGACATTTTAAGGAGAGAAAAACATATGAGCTACTGAGTGGACGATTCTTCTGGCCAAGAATGAGGCAAGGCGTACACCAAATTGTTGAGGGCTATATCGTACACAAGAGGGCTAAGTGTTGAGCCAAACAATAGAAAGAAATGCCTTTGCATATCCTGACCAGACCCTGGATTAAGCTGAGCATAGACTTTGTCCCCGGATTACTAAGAACTGTTCGAGGTAAAGATCCATTAATGGTTGTCGTGGATAGATTCAATAAGATAACACACTTTGTGCCTTGCTCTAAAACTAACGATGCTTTAGCTATTGCTTCTCCCTTTTTGCAGGAAATTGTTTAGTTATATGCCATGCCAAGAAGTGTATTCTTAGACAGCGATCCAAAGTTCTTGAGCCATTTCTAGAGAACTCTATAGCATCTGATAGGGACTAAACTACTATACAACACTTCTTATCACCCTTAAACTGATGGCCAAACGAAGGTGGTCAATCGTACTTTAGGATCACTGCTTTGAGCTATAGTAAGTAAGAACTTAGTTGATTAGGATGTCTATTTACCTATGGTAGAATTTGCTTACAAATGTACAGTGCATGACACCACCAAACAGACTCCCTTCGAAGTTGTCTATAGCTTTAATCTTAAGTTACCCCTTGATCATACCCCTATACCCACATCCGAGCAAGAAGACCTTGACATGAGAGCCTAACCAAAGTCCCTACAAGACATATACAACAAAGTTACTTGGCAAATCGACCAAATTACTAAGAAAATGTGAGAAAAGGCTAAGGGGAAGAAGTCAATACAGTTTTAGCTTGGAGACCTAGTATGGATACACTTGAGCAAGGAGAGATTCCCATGTAAGAGAAAGAACAGGTTGTCCGCTTGAACAAAATCCTCCAAAAAATCAACAACAATGCCTATAGATTGGAAGTACCCGAAGATTATGGGGTCTCAAACACTTTTAACATTGCTTAACTTAGTTCTTATCACCCTTTAGGATAATTGAACAAAGACTAGCTGGATTTGGTCCTAAATCGAAATCAACTAGAAGGGAATGATAGAAATTAAGCTATTAAACCTTTAACTTGTAGTCAAGCTCAAGGTCTTGAAAGACTAACAATGTAAATTCAACTGCTCCAACCAACTCCTACTAAAGCCAAGTTGCTCTACGTTGTTGGCCAATTCCCTATGCCAAGCTAAGTGACTAAATATCTCTCGGAAATTATGTGCTAACCAAACGAATGCTCTATTTGCAACCTACCCCTTCACATACCATTGATCGGTCATGACCGGGCTAACCCTAAGCTTAGTAACATTAACGCCAATAGGATGAGAGATCTAACATATGTTTGCAACCACTCCTTCTTGGATGAGCTTATATCTTGCTCGACCACCTATCATGATCGTACTATTTTGTCTATATCTTCCAAAGGCGTCACCAATACATTACTGCTACGTATTTAGGCCTACTTAGAGAATCTGCTGCACTCAATCATTACTTTTCCTTGAATATTCATATTCATATTTACCCTTTTATATTCCTTGTTCATTACTTCTTTGGGGCATTACTTTTTTTGTCTTTTCCATTTTTAAGTAAGTTGCCTTAGTTTCTTGGGTATAAATACCCACTGTACATGTAGTTGCATTTCATTACTACTACACCTGATATCATCATTAATATACTAAATATTTCCCTTTGTGAACATTACTTTGCAGCTTGTTTGCTTTCTTTACTCTTATCCTACGTAAGCCTTATAATCTAGTATTCAGGGTTAGCTTTGTAAAGTATAGGGCGATTAAGCAAATTGTCCGGTCAAGTACCTAAATTTTATGACCAAACTAAAAATATTAGTAAAAATAATCTTGTGAGTTTAGATTTAGGATAATAAATAATTAAATAAAATAATATTGAATTATATATATTATTAGTTATTCATTGAAAACATGTAAAATGAGTTTTGATAACTAAAAAATCAATTGAAATAAATTATATACACACTAAAAATAATAAAATAACATAAATAATATTTAGTAGTATTTATTTTTACTATATATGTATTTTTATGTAGGTAAAAAAAGGAGAAATTACATAAAATACCCGAAATATGTTAAAATAATGCTAATTAATTAAAGGAAATTCATAAAAATTAAGGAAAAACCAAGAAAATTATAAAAACATGTGGGCTTATCCAAAAATGGGAAATGGCAACTTAGAAGTGGAAAATGGAAATTCAACCAATCAAATTGACCTAAGTAGAAAGTGAAAAAAAGAAGATAAGAATGACACGTAGAACAAATAAATTAAAAATAAACCTTAGATACCACAATAAATTTAGAAAATGACTTCACAAACTTCATTTGATCAATTAAGAACTTAGGAAAATTAGAGAGAAAATAACAAGAGAGAAGAGAATAATTTTAGAAAAATTTAAAAAAATATAGTACAAATAGGGTAGTAAAAGGAAACCAACACCTAACAAGCACTTGAGTATGGATAGCCACCACCACTAAACGGTGATGGCAGTGCCCAAGCTAGCCGACATGGCCTTAGTAGCTGGTAGTGGCTGGAGCAACCAATGTTGATGAGTCCAATTTTCCCTCCAATTTTATTTTATTTATTAAAAATATTAAATAATTATGAAAAATTATGAAATTTAGTATTATGAGGTTTTTATGTATAAAGATTTAGGGAAAATTTTAGTTTTATGAATTTATGCCTAGAAATATATTGTGTTTAAGAAATCATACAAACCCGAATTTTGTTAGATTTAGAAATAAATAACTTTAAGGGTTTAGTTTTGAGCTCAAAATTTTTGTGTTAGTTAAAGTAATTAAAATAGTACTATGAATACTTTTTTTAGAAATCTATTTTAGATAATTTTTATGCCTTAAAATGATATATAAAATAAGTGATTTTGAGTTAATTAAGCAATTAAATGAGTAATTACTAATTTAGTGTATAATTAGATGTTTTAAGATATTAAATCCTGATGTAGTATAATATTTGTAACATTTAGAGTATTAGATGTAATTATTAGGTATATTATGTAGTATATAATGTAGTATATATGTAATAGGTAAAATGGTATATTTTAAGTTAATTTTGTAATTTAAGGTAATTAGGTATAAAATTCTAATTTAGGATATAATAGAAATTTGATATATTATTGGATGATGAAGGACGATATATGTAGTATTAGAAGTATTAAATAAGTTATTTATGAGTGAATTATGTAATAACACATAATATATAAATATAGGAAATTAATGAATAGAAAATATTATGTTAAAATTGATAATATTATAATAATATTAATATAAAATAAATATGATATGAAATATAAATTTATATAATTATATGAAAAATGTAAATTTTTCTCATATCAAGAGCCAAATCGATAGTTGATTAAGATTTTAGAGTATTATACAGACTAGAATACTAGTTAAAGATCAAATGCGATATTTAGAATACCCAATTTTAATATGATTAATTTCATATTATAGTTTAAAACAAGTTTTTAGGGTTCCCATATAACCCGTAATCAGAAACTGAATTACAACTTAATTTAGAAACCAATTTGAAAATTGAAATAGAACTTAGCTTAAATTAAGAATGAATGTAAAATATTTAAAAACCTGAATATTTAGGTATAATAAAATGCTAAACTAAAGATAACATAAGGAAATATCGATTAAAGCTTCTATAAAATAATTATACGAGTACTGAAACAATATTTATATTATAGGGATTACCGGCGATAGCCTATGTAAGTTAGGATTAATATATTACTATATTTTGGAGTACTAATTTATAGTACTCGAAGGCTTGAAATTGTACTTGGTTGTATTTGCTAAACAGTTAATTGTACGCATGCCTGTATGTTTTTGTTTCTAAGTATGATGATATGATTAATGGCTTACTACTTTAGCTTATATTTGTATGATTTGTTTGAAATGATTGAACACCTTAAATCGGATTTAATTAAATATATGACTTGTATTTCTAAATCGAACTCGCATAGTAACCCATTAGGGGTAATGTTTAGGTTCTTTGGCCAAATACCAACTCCTTTGAAAGGAATAGCATTGGATAGCATAATAGGTCCCTTCTTCATCCTTAACAAACTAAGTGATACGCGAAAAGGTCATGGCAAGGGTGAAGTCAATGGTTTAAAAGTAATCATAGAAGGAGTGGTGTCTCCATTGCACAAGCTTAGATTTAGTCATGAGTTGTTGCATAAACATGGAAACTTTTCAATCTTGATTAAAGTGGGTGTAATTTCTCTAATCTCATGATAGACCAGATAATATTGTACGATGGTGTTTGCTTTTACATGCATTTCATCTAACTAATTTAGTTGATAACCCTTTTTGTGTTTGATGTATAGTTTTAAGTTTTCATCTCAACTTACTGAGCAGTTGGTTGCTCGCATCCCTATTGATGTCATTACAGGTGCTAGCTAAGAAGCGACCATAACACCACCCTAAAAGCTAGCAATTGCTAGATCCTAAAGAGTGAGGATAAAAACCTGATGATTAATTACACTCTATAGTTTGGATTTTATCTTTAAAGCTTTTAGTAATAATTTATGTATTTCTCAAGTAGATTATAATTAGGCTTCTAAATCTTAAAATATACTCAAATTATTTTAGTGTAAATATGTATTTTTTATAATTTCATAAGTAGATAACATGTTTATTTATCAACTGTTTACTTCAAAGCAAGTTAGTCATTGACGCCTTGTATAAATCAAGTCTAAGATAGTCTAAGATAGTAGCAGAAATGTCAGCTTCTATCTTAAAATGGTTTATACGGTAGGGCTGTTATGACTTTATTGCTTCAGGAATGTAATATCCTAACCCTTAAGCAATGTTAGGTGGCGGGTAACCTCATTGAATCATCTTGTATGTCATATCGAGTTATGTCGTGAGTTCTTAAAAGTTCTATTGGTGCATCATATCATTTGGAGTTGTTCGTGGGTTTGCTTATCCTACTTTTCTTGTTCTTTTACATATAATCCCTTACTCATTTCAAGCTTTTATGCAGCTTGGACACACCCCCTACGATTAACCTTGTTTGTTCTTAGCTATAGCCACGCATCAAGTTGCATTGGCTGAATGAGATTAGAGCACTACATGTCACTTAGCAATTATTATTGCCGATCTTCATTGGAAATTATTTTGATGAAGTTCTCTATGACATGTTACCCATGTATGTGTCTCATATTCTACTAGGCAAACCCTAGCTTTTTGACAGGAAAGTTATACATGATGGTTTTAGAAACATTAATGTGTTCAAAGAAGATGGGCAAAAGATCACGTTGAACCCTATGACGCCAAGTCAAGTTAGTAAGCTATAAGCTACAAGCTAAACTTACTCGAGGATCTAAGAAGACTTTAGTTTTGAGTAGGGTCGAGCTATGAAAGGCTATTGAGGCCAATGTGCTAAATTTTCTATTGATCAAGGGATTGTTAGAGCTAAAGGAATGGGGTAAGCTACCCCTAGAAGTCAGAGAATTATTAGATGAATATGCCAACTTGTTTCCAAAATAGTTTCCTAAGGGATTATCCCCTTTCCAAAGCATTGAACACTGCATTGACTTGATATTTGGTGTTACCTTGCCGAACAAGCCAGCTTATCAGATGAATCCTAAACAAACTACTAAGCTCTAAAGACAAGTCAATGAACTACTAAAAAAATGATATGTGAGGGAGAGCCTCAGCTACTGTATTGTACCGATGTTGCTTTTGCCGAAAAAGGATGGAACTTGGCATATGTGTATAGATAGTAGAGATGTAAACAAGATTACGATCAAATATAGATACCCCATCCTAAGGCTAAATGATATGTTGGATAAGTTGAGTGGTGCAAGAGTGTTCAGTAAGATTGGTCTGAAGTCTAGATACCACTAGATTCAAATGAGGAAAGGAGAAGAATGGAAAACTACTTTTAAGACCCGACATGGCCTATATGAGTGGATGTTCATGCCTTTCAAGTGATCAAACACCCTAAGCACTTTCATGAGACTAATGAATTATGTATTGAGAGATCTAATTAGAAAGTTTATTGTCATTTACTTTGATGACATCTTTGTCTACAGTGCCAACATAGCAATGCACATTGAATATCTCAGTGCTATTTTCGATGTCCTCTAACTAAAAAGGCTGTTTGGAAACTTGAATAAATGTTGTTTCTATTAGGTAGTGCTGGATATCTCTTATATATTTTGATGATAACAAAAAAGGATAAATGCTAATGAATCATTAAGATTGCAAGCATTTAGAAGGGTTCTTAGAAAGTTTAATTTCGCAAATCTAAGTTTTCTTTAAAAACTTATTAAGAAGATCTGACTTGACTTAAAAAGAGAACAATCTGAAATTTTTCAAAAAGTATTTCAAAAGCTTTATAAGCATAAGTAGTGTAACACATCATTTAGAAGTTGGTTCAGAAGCCTAAAAGAAAGAAAGAATTGATACTCTTCTAAAGGTCATTCAGAAGGTTAATCTCGAAACATATGACATTATTTTTTAATTCGAATTAATTAAGGCTTAGCTTCACTAGATTGAGTGTATTAGTGAAATATACTTGATCCCATTTCACTTAAGATAGAATCATGATCCTTGGGGATTTTTAAGTGAATTAATTTTTGAAAAATCAAGATAGGCACAAATATGGATAAGAATACAGTTGAATAGGATTTTATGGAAATTCAAATCTTGAATATAAGTTTTATCCAAAAGTTTTTGATAAGGCATATCTCCATGACAAATTCAAATCAAAAGATTATCTGGTGGTTATGGATTAAAGTTTATTTGATCTAAATAAAGTAAGGAAAGTTGTTTTGAAATTCAAATGACTAAGATCCTCTCAAAATATCCAAGGATTATCTTTAGCAAACTAATGATTGGATAGATATAAAAAAGTTAATCTTCAAATTTTTAGCTATTGGAAGATTTTAATATAAAAGAGAAAAGATTCAAAACGTATAGATACTATAAAAAAAAATCTCTCACAAAACACAAAATCGAGATTAAGATTACACCTTTTGAAAAGTCACAGAAAGTCTTTTAGTAACTTCTTCAGAAAGTTCTACTGAAGCAAATTATTCAACATTCATCGTTTCTATCTTGAGCAAAATTAATTAAGATTTATATTTTTGTTCTCACTTGTAATTTCCAATTATTATTTGTTGTCTGAGTGCTAAGACAAATACATTTGTACTCTGTACATCTGTATTATCCTAAATTATAGAAAGGCTAGATAGGTAGAGTAAAGTTTTGTAAAGTCCATATGTAACGAGCGCTTATAATTTTCTTTTTTTTTTTTGTGATTTGATTTAGTAGATTAAGTGGAATGACACCGATGAAATAGATTGGGTTCTCAGCAGTAGAGCTAGAAGAGAGCAATAGGTAAGAGGTCAAAACTCTATGAAATCTCTACTTGATATTCTTCTTCCTTACTCTTTTAATTTGCTTTATTAATTGTTGTGTATTAAATTGTTAAATATCACTATTCACCATTATAAGTTATTAAGAGGGGTAAATTTTATTTTTCTTACACCAAAAAACTTTTCAAAAAGTTAAAGATAACAATTTAGCTCCCCTCTTGATATCTTATACAGGACCAACAAGAAGTGATCTTCTTAAGATATGAAGTTAGAAGAAGAGGATTGAGAGTAAATGAAGAGAAGGTACAAGCTATTATCGAATGGCTGACCTTGACCTCCTATGCTGAGGTGAGATGTTTTTATGGATTAGCATCATTTTACCAACACTTTATCCAAGGATTCTACATAATCGTAATGCCTTTAACTGAGCTAATAAAGAAGAATTCAAGGTTCAAGTGAGAAGAGAAAGAGGAGAAGAATTTTGTCGAGGTAAAAGTAAGGTTGACCTCAGCTTCAATCTTGGCTCTACCAGACTTTAATAGAGTATTTGAGCTTGAATGCAATGCGTCAAGTTTCCACACTAAAGCTATGTTGATGCAAGAAGGTTGACTTATTGTTTATCATAGCAAGAAGCTTAGAGAAGCACAATTGAACTATTTTATGTCTGACAAAGAACTTTTGGCCCCGATTTGAGCTTTTTGTATATGGTAACATTATCTTTTGCCAAAAGAGTTTGTCATATATACGAAACATGTGTCCTTAAGGTATTTATGGAGCTAATCCAAGCTTTCTAATTGCTAGGCTAGATGGGTTGAATTTTTGGAGAGATTTAACTTTGTCATTAAGTACAAGCGAGGCAAAAATAATGTAGTTACTAATGCTCTATCAAGGAAACATATTCTACTCATTGAGTTGTTGACCAGGCTATTAGCGTTTGCAGGCATTAAAGAGTAGTATCAAAATAATTCTCATTTTAGGCCTATATATAAGCACTATGGAGAAGGAAGAGTGGTGGATGAGTACTATGTAGAGGATAGATATCTGTCCTAAGGTAGTAAGTTATATGTGTCGACTTGTTCTATAAGGGAGCTACTGGTGAGAGAAGTACACAGTGGAGGACTTTCCAGAAACTTTAAGGAACAAAGATCGTATGATTTGCTAAATGATAGGTTCTTCTAGCCCATAATGAGGTGTAACGTACATTGTGTAACTAAGGGATGCATTAAAGGATTACCAACCTTTGGCCCACGTACTCGCATATGCCTAAGAAGCCTCCAGTCCCTTACTAGAAGAATTCTCTCTCGTTAACTTGTCGAGGATGAGAAACAATATATAGTAGAATGGTAGCTAAACTCCTTAAGAGCTCCAGGCGAGTATACCTTGCTTTGCTCTAACCCTTGTGCTAATGCCAACTACTTTTTTGCCAAGAACTCTTTGCTGAATGGTGAGGACTCAAGCCCTACACACCAAGTTTTGCTTGGACCTTCAATTGCTGAGAGCTTCCTGCTGAGTGCCAAAAAATAGGCTCCTATTAGCTGAGTACTTCTTTTTTAGCCTACTACTAATACTTACGGCATTTCTTACTCATCTCTACAACTTAATGCTACCATATCATGACCTAACTCAACTACAACGCTCAAAGATTGCTTAATACGAGACCATTAACAAGCAAGCACGTATCCTTTTCACTTGACTTTGTACTATTTTCTGTTTTTGTCATTTGTCTTATTTATCCTTTTTCGTATGTATTAGGAATCCCCTTTTTATGTATGCCTTTTGTAACTTTCCTTAATTGTAATGTTACCCTAGGGACTTACTATAAATAGTCCCTTCCCTTTGTAGCCAGAACATCATACATTCTACATAGACATTGAATATACTTAGTCCTTACAAGACATTCTTTTCTAAGTCCATTTCCATACCCTCATCTAGTCTTGCTAAGTAGCTTAAGATTAGTGGAGAGTGGACCCTAGCATTAGCTTGTGCATTATATCAAGAAAGTGCCAAGTCGTGTTATGTTCGTAGGCGAGTCATATCCTCTAAGCAGCCTTACATTAGCTACTGCATTCAATTTGTTGACCTTACCATTCTATTTTCTTCGATACTTCAAAGGACTCATTTAGTTCTCATCTCCTACAGTAAGTCCTAGTGATAACTAATTTTATAGGCACATCATATAATTCTTAGTATCAGAGCTTAAGGTTGAGACCGAAAGCTATGTTACAATAGTTCCTATTAGTCTGTTGCTTATTATACTTTGTTTTCATTTAGAAGAATAGAGCAAGTTGTAGTTCAATATTTGACTAACATTTTTTGTGAGTATGGGAATTCTTGTGTGAAGAGTGTCTTTTGAAGCTTTGTATTGAGGATGTCGAATCTTAGCATCCAAGGAGAGATTAACGATGTCGAGAGTGATGCTCATGGTCGTGGTCGTGGTCATGGTCGTGTTACCCAACAAACACTACATATTACTAATGAGCATATGCAAGACCTTGCTACTATTGTAGCCAATTTAACTGTCTTGGTGCAAATAGTCTTAAAGATTGGGCCGTGAGAGAGTTTTGTCATTAAATAGGGTTAAGAAATGCCAGATAGGCCGAGATGACAAATGAACGAGCAGCAAGCCCTAGAACCTATTCCTTTAAACCAAGCATTACCCCGTCATGTTGATAGAGTTGTGAGAAGGAGACTTGAGCTGGATGAAGTCGAGGAGTTTAATGTGGAGGAACAATATGATGTTATTGAAGAGCGTGACCTAAAGGCACCCTGAGGAGCTAGGCATCTAAAAGTATAGATTCTAAGATTTAATAGATCTAGCAATGCTGATGGCTACTTAGATTGGGAGGAAAAGATTGAAAAGATATTTGGCTTTTATGACTATGAGGATGTTGTGAATATTAGAGTAGTTGCGTTAAAATTTTCTAGATATGCAGTTATACAATGGAAAAAGTTGTAGAACATTCGTTAGAGAGCATGCCAAGAGATTCAAATGTAGAATGAAATGAAGAAAGTTCTAAGAAATCGATTTGTTCTAGAGTACTATGGACTAGACACCTTTCGACGCCTCCAAGATTTGAAGCAAGGTGGCAACTCAGTAGATGAGTATGTATGGGAATTTTAGTTGCTAATGATTCGATGTGACATCGACAAACTCGAAACCCAAACCACAATTCAATTCATTTCTAAGCTCAAGATTGAGGCTGGTCATATTGTGGAGCTATAGAGACTTGGGAGTCTAGATAAGGCCATCTGAGTGGCATAGAGGGTTAAGAGGCAAAGGCAAAGCCAAATTAGTTGACTTGGATTACCGAACAGAAGTAGCACACTAAGCCAATCAGATTATGGCTAAATACAGAACAGTTTCGAGGTAGACTGCCGAGGAAAAGTGCCGAGCCATCTTAAAGAGGGCCGAGGTAAAGGCAAGGCTGAGGAACTTGAGGTCCAAAGAGACCAAGGTTAAAACTCAGAAAGGAAGACCCTAGAGATCAAGTGCTTTAAGTGTCTCAATTATTGATATGTGGCTAGTCAATGTCCGAACCAACATATCATGACAATCAAGGGAGACAAGCCTCAATTCGAGGTGGAGAGTGTTAGTAAAGGAGAGGAAGAAGTGGAAGTTAATCCAACGCTGGAGGAGTTTCAAGAGGACCCCAAGGCCCTTATACCTCCTGAAGTTAGAGCTGAGTACTATTTTGTTGTGCGTTGATCTCTCAGCACTTTTGTAACCAACGAGAATACATAAAGGGAGAATCTTTTCCATATGAACTACCGAGTGAATGGTAAGCTATGTACCTTGATCATTGATGAAGAAAGTTGTACCAATGTTATAGTGTAGGGAGTAATGAAGGCCATGAAATTGCCAACCCTTTCACACCTTAAGCCGTACAAGATTCATTGGCTGAATGAGTAAACCTTACTTAGCCGACCCTTGCTATTTGACTTAAGGGTATTACACGATGAGTATAAGAACACCTACATGTTCAAAAAGGACAGGAAGAAGGTTATACTAACCCTTATGAGTCCTAAGGAAGTGTTGGAGACACAAGATAAGGTTGCTAGGTCATTATAGCAAAAGTCCTTAGCGATTTCCTAAGCTCGATTTGCCCAAGAAGTCAAGGCCGAGGAATGTATGCTCCTTTTAGTCAGGAAACTTTTGGAGTTAAGAGAAGTCAAGAGCTTACCTACCGAAGTGCAAATAATAATACACAAGTATGCTAAACTATTCCCTATCGAGATGCCAAAAGGCTTACCACCTTTAAGCGGCATTGAACATTGCATTGACCTTTAGCTAAGAGTTGTGTTGCCAAACTAACCTACCTACAGGCTTAATCCCAAATAGGTGGTTAAGCTGAAGAAACAAGTGGATGAGTTGGGGGATGGTGGATATGTTCATGATAGAATGAGCCCTTATGTCGTGCCAGTTACACTAGTGTTGAAAAAGGATGGGTCATGGAGAATGTACATTGACAACCGAACCATCAATAAGATCATTATTAAATACCGATACTTGATCTCGCGACTTGATGACATGTTTGATGAGTTATATGGTGTTTGCATCTTTTCTAAGATTAACTTGAAGAGTGGTTACCACCAAATATGAATGAGACCTAAACATGAATAGAAGACGACCTTCAAGACAAGGGATGGATTATTCGAATTGATGGTGATGCTGTTTGGTCTGATGAATGCATCAAGTACTTTTATGTAGCTCATGAATCATGTGCTGAGGTCACCGATTGGCAAATGTGTTATGGTTTATTTCAATGACATTCTACTCTACAATGCTGACCTCATCGCCCATGTTAAGCATTTAAGATCAGTATTCGACATTCTCTATACTAAGAGGTTATTCAACAATTTGAAGAAATGTATGATCTGCCAAAGCGATGTTATATTCCTCGGGTATGTTGTTTCAAAGGAAGGAGTTTGCGTTGATGACATGAAAGTCAAAGTTATTCTCGAGTGGCCCATGCCAACTAGTGTTACCGAGGTCAAGAGCTTCCATGGTCTGGCTTTGTTTTATCAGAGATTCATTTGGAACTTCAGTTCCATAACCGTACCACTAACCGAACTAACCAGGAAGAACTCTGAGTTTAAGTGGTTAGAGAAAGCTTAGAAGATTTTTAAAGATGTAAAGTCCAAATTGACATCTACTTTAGTACTTACCTTATTGAATTTCGAGAAAGTTTTTTATTAGCACTGACCTATTGCCTATTTCAATGAGAAACTTAGAGGAGCTACCTTGAATTACTCGACATATGATAAGGAGTTATATGCCCTTGTCGAAACACTACAAAACTGGTAGCATTACTTGTTGCCAAGAGAATTCATCATCTACTTAGATCATGAATCTCTTAAACACCTCCAAGGGCAACAAAAACTTCCTCGTCGTCATACTAAATGGGTAAAGTTCTTGGAGTCCTTCTGCTACGTCATCTAGTATAAGAAAGGTAGCACTAACACTGTTGCTAATGCCTTTTCTTGTCTTCATACCCTCATTACGACAATGCAAGCTAAGGTACTTAGATTTGGTACCCTGCTTGTTTAGTATGAGCATGATCTGTATTTTAGGGCTTTAGTGGCCAAGTGTAATGTTAGAGGGGTTATAGATGGGTTCTACTTGAGTCAAGGGTTCTTAATGAAGGGTAAGTAGGTTTTTGTACCAAGTGTTTCGACTAAGGAGCTACTTGTCTAAAAGGCTCATGCTGGAGGCTTAGTTGGCCATTTCGAAGAAAAGAAGGCAGTTGAAATATTGAAAGAACATTTCTATTAGCCTAGGATAATGAAGGATGTGTGTAAATACGCAAAAGGGAAGAGAGAGTTATATGGAGAGTACACACCCCTGCCTATACCCGAGTAGCCGTGGACCAATCTAAGCATAGATTTCATGCTTGGCCTTCCCTGAAATCTTAAAAGACATGACTTAATTATGGTGGTGGTTGATCAGTCCAGCAAGATGAGCCACTTCATTCCTTACCATAAAATTAATGATGCTTTATTTGTCGCTAATCTCTTTTTGCAGGAAATTATGTAACTACATAGAGTGCCAAGAAGTATTGTGTCCAATCATGACTCAAATTTCACAAGCTTCATTTGGAGGACCTTGTAGAAGAAACTTGGCACTAAGCTCTTATTCAATACTTCTTACCACCCCCAAACAAACGACCAAATCGAAGTCATCAATAGGATAGTTGGTAACCTCCTACGAGTGGTTATGGGGAAAAATTTACATGATTAGGATCTATGCTTACTCGTCATTGAATTTGCTTACAACCGCTCAGCTCACAACTCGACAAGAAGGTCACCATTTGAGGTCGTTTATGGACTTAACCTGAATTTACCCTTAAATTTGATTATCATCTCGACCACTTAAGGGAAAGCCACTTTGGCTTGCAACATGCAGAAGAGTTCCACAGGTTGCATCAAAAGGTTGCCAAACATCTTGCCAAGACTATGGCTTGACAAAAAGAGTAAGGAAGCCAAGGAAGGAGACCAGTCATTTTTACTCCCAGAGTTCTTGTATAGATCTACTTAAGTAAAGAACATTTCCCTAGAAAGAGGATGAACAAACTATCTCCCAGAGTAAATGGGCCTTACAAGATCCTTAGGTATATCAATGATAATGCCTATGAGATTGAGCTACCTGAAGGGTATAGTGTGTCTACCACCTTCAATGTTGCTAACCTAATACCTTATGTACTTAACGAAGGAGAAGACCAAGATTTGAGGGAAAATCTTCAACAACCCCGGGGAGTTGATGAATTATCGACCTTTGGCTCACTTACTAGCACACGCCTAAGAGGCCTCTAGTCCTTTAGTAGAAGAATTCTCTCTTGTCAACCTATCAAGGACAAGAAATAATACACAGTAGAATGGTGGTTGAACTCCTTAAGAACTCTGAATGGGTACACCCTGGTTTGCTCTGACCCTTGTGTTGATGCCAACTACTCTTTTGTTGAGAACTCTTTGCTGAATGATGAGGGCTTGGGACCTACACACCAAGTCTTGCTCAAACCTTCAATTGCCGGGAGTTTCTTGTCAAGTGCCGAGACATAGGCTCTTGCTGGCCGAGTACTTCTCTTTCGGCCTACTACTAATACTTATGACATTCCTTACCCGTCTCTACAACCTAGTGTCGCTACGTCATGACCTAACTAAGCTATTGTGCCTAAAGATTCCTTAGTACAAAACTATTGATGAGCTACCACCTGTCTTATTCACTTGACTCTGTACTATTTGCCCTTTTTTTCATTTTTCCTAGTTACTCTTTTTTCGTATGTACTATGAATCCCCTTTTTGTGTATGCCTTTTTGTAATTTTCCTTAATTATGTTACCCTAAGGACTTACTATAAATAATCCCTTCTCTTTGTAACTGAAACATCATACATTCCACATAAACATTGAATATACTTGGTCCTTGTGAGACATTCTTCTCCAAGTCCATTTCTACACCCTTATTTAGTCTTGTTGAGTAACTCAAGATTAGTGGTGGATAGATCTTAGCATTAGCTTATGTGTTATATCAAGCGAAGTGCTAAGTTGTGTTATGTTCATAGGCGAGTCATATCCCCCAAGTAGTTTCATGTCAGCTACTGCATTCAATTCACTGACCTTACCATTATATTTTCTTCGATACTTCAAAGGACCCATTTAGTTCTCATCTCTTACGATAAGTCCTAGTAATAATTGAGCTCCTAGATACATCATGCCCTATCTGTAAAAAAGCAAAAATGCCTAGCAAAATAAGGGAAAGCACTGCCTCTACCTGTCTCGACCAAACCATGGGCGGACTTAAGTATGGATTTTCTCCTCGGACTACCTCAAACTGCTCGAAGCAAAGATTCTATGATGGTTGTCATGGATAGGTTTACCAAAATGGCACATTTCATCTCTTGCACCAAAACTAACGATGCTTCGACTATTGGTTCTTTGTTTTTATAGGAAATAGTTCGCTTACACAAAATACCAAGGACTATGGTGTTCGACAAGGACTCAAAATTTCTAAGCCATTTCTAGAGAACCCTTTAATGTCAAATGGGAACCAACCTACTATTTAGCACCTCTTGCCATCACTAAACCGACAGCCAAACAGAAATAGTCAACTACACCTTAGGATCACTACTCTAAGATGCAATAGGGAAGAACTTAACCAACCGAGACATCTACCTGCCTATGGTCAAATTTGCTTATAATAAGACAATACTTGCTACTACTATACATACCCCATTTAAGGTCATCTATGGTTTCAATCTAGAACTATCTCTCGGTCATATGCCTATGCCGTCCATTGACCAAGAAGATCCTAAGGCAAGAACCCGAGCCTAGCCCATCTAGTAGATATATCAACAAGTCACCTGACAAATGAATAGAGCCACCAAAAAGCTAAGGAAGAAAGGCAATAGAAGGAAGACTTAGCAATTTTAGCCTGGAGACCAAGTAAGGTTACACTTGAGTAAGGAAAGATGCTATAATAAGAGAAAGAATAAGCTATCTGTTAAAGTTGAAGGACCATTTAGGATACTCTAGAAGATTAATGACAATACATACCAACACATACCAACTTGAGCTTCCAAAAGACCTTAGAGTGTCAAGCATATTTAATGTTGCTAACCTCAACTCTTATCGACCTAATGAGAACTTAGACAAGTACCAACCAGATTTGATCCCAAATCCTGATTAGTCCGACGGGGATGATAGGAATCAAACCACTAGATGCTTGACTCATGCCCAAACCCAAGGGTTAGATAGTATGGCCAAGCAAATTATCTCATTATGACCTATCGGTTAAGAGTCTAAGCTACTATAATTTGCCAACTGCCAATTGCCAACTACAGTTACACTAGAGTAATAGCTAGACAGATTCGACTACTAACCTAACTAACCTGAATTTGAGTTGTATTGAATGTGTTTGAGGTGAACTCACCTTTGAAGAATTATCTACTTGACTCAGCAAAACCAACTTACCACCTTTACTCACACCTTAACTCGGCAAATACTAAACTAATCGTACAAAATTGTCTTTTTTCCCATAAAGTGATCCATCCACAAGGAGCCATGTATGCAAGTAACCATGTGACAAAATTTTCCATACAAGATACTCATTTTTGTTGTATTTTTAGTTATACCCTTATTATTCCTTATACATTGCTTCTTTTAGACACTACCCTTTTTAGTTTTTTCCATTTTGGGTAGGATGCCTTAATGTTTCGGGTATAAATACCTTATTATAATGCAGCCACAATCATCATCTTACATCTGATATTGAATATTCTTCCTTTTGTGAACTTGCTCACAGCTTATTTACTTGCTTCAATCTTATCTTAACCCTTAAGCAAGACTAGCTAGTCAGTACAATCATTGGATCAACTTATGCATCATATCAAGTTGAGCCATGAGTCCTTATAAGTTCCCTATCGTATCATATCCTTGGAGTTGTTCATGGGTTTGCTTGTTTTACTTTCCCTATTTTAGCTTACTTCTTACTTTGTCCATCAAGCTTTTTGTAAGCTTAAACCCAACGCTGTGACCGTTCTTATTAGTCCTTAGCTCCTATTCGCATCACTCACTAAGAAACTTCTTAGTTAACCAAAACATCTATTACAATGATGTTAATAAGCATACCAATGTGAAAAGACATAAGGATGTTGGAGATCTAAACTGAATTAGGCAAAACATTAAACTAAGAAGTAAATAAGTAGGATATGAAAATCTTTGCAACAAAAAAACCTTGCTAAAAGAATAAATAAACAAATAGCAATAACAATAATAAATAGCAAAACTCCGATGGATATACCAAAGTCCCAAATACTGAATCACTTCACTAAACCATATAAGGTGAACAGTAACACATCGAAATCAATCACAATACAAAATTGTATTATGCAAACATAGTTAATTGTAAATTAATGAAGACAATAAAACTAATAACTAAAATATAGAACATAAAATTAATTTTAAAAGGGATTAAATAAAAGACTTATGGAAACTTAGCGTATGTAAGCTTATATTAGAGGTGATGAATATTTCTTCCTTCCAATGCCATGGCATGTCGTGTCAATTTTGTTGAGTTGGTACAAATCTAGTTAATCTATTGTTTGTGTTGAGTCCCGGTGTCAATATAGGTTTGTCAATTTAGCATTGTATTGATATTTATCAGCCCCATTCATATGTACACTTATGTTAAATTGCAAAAGATATTAACTTTTCAACACTAATTAAAGACAATGAAAGTAAGAAACGTGCTTCAGCAAATATGAGGTATGGGTTAAACAAATAAAGAATTCAATTATGTCATACCTCCCCTCTCTCCCTCCCTCATACCCCCGCAACACCATCCCCCTGCCCCCTCCAAACACACACCCTTCAAGAATTAAATATATTAGCAACAACAATGAGGAATAATAAAACTATTGAAATATAACAAGGTAATGTTGAACATGATAAAACTTATTAAACTCAATTAAACCATACAAGGAGTACATAAGCTTTTAGTGAGCACTAAATTACATTGATAATAGACACCATAATAACAACATAACCTTACATCAAATGAACAAATTAAAACAATTAATATAATTATGAAGATAAGACTATAAAGACAATGATAATAACTTGTTAATGCTAAAGAGCTTGAGACGAGTAAAGAAGATGCATAGCAAGGTGATCCTTAACAATGATGTGGTTGAGGACAATTATTGAGCATAGAAGGAAGGAGTATGTTCTGTACCTTAGAGTCTAAGAGTCACTTAAGGACTTGTAAAACTTAATAAATTGTTTTTCTTGATAGAGAAACATGTTAAGGTGTAAGATTGGCAATAGAAAGGAAGTGACCAAAGAGAATGTTGTAATCAGTTATATTGCCACACTATAGTGATGAGAGGTTGAAGCTCGAGGTAATGGAGTGAAGTGTATTGACATTAGGATGTTAAAGCAGAGGTTAATAGTGTCATAATCAATTGTAAATGGATGAGAAGTAGAATAAATAAGAATTTTACAAGTGGATACAAGAGTACTTAATGCAATAAGGAGAAGGGGTAAAGTCATATGGATCAAAGGAACTAAAAAGTAATCATAATGGAAATGTTTGCAAACTACTAAGCAGAGTTATCGCTTAAGTGTATATATATGGAAAGAGTTTACTTTTGGGCATCTAATTATCAGGAAAAGTTTTTAGATGTCACATAGAGAAATATTTAATGATCGTAATTGGAGATCTGAGGGCAATATAGAGAAGGAATTTTGGAGAGTTAAACTTCAATTAGAGGATTGAAAATAAATAAAAGGAAGAGAGCGAAGGAAAATTTTATTGATGAAGGATGCTTAGAGAAAAATTTATTATTTTGGGGAGATTTAGTTATAACCTAATGGTTTCAAGATAGTAATCCTAGCTTGATTACTAAAGTAAAATGGACCAAGGAATGAATGTGACAAGATTTTTGACACTGGATATTGGAAAAAATTTACTATTAACATTGGAGAGTTTCTAGAAAATCTAAAAATATTTAATTTAAGAAACTAATGGAGACTTAAGAATTCAATCTTATAACAGGATAAATACTTAAGTGCATAAAAGTATATTTCTAGGATAAAAGTAAATCTAATATGTAAAGGTCAAAGGAGTAAGGTACAGTAAAAGAAAGTTACATATAAGTAATAGGATAGGATGGGAACCTTTTGGCAAATTGAGAAGACCTAACTAATAGTAAGTTGGAATAATTTTGAAAATTATATGATAAAAAGAAGGAATTGCACTATGTAGATAAATGAGAAGCAATTATAAAGGTGAAAAAATCCAAAGATCATAATTGGAAGTTTAAGTTTATATAGAGAAGGACATATGGAGATATAGATTTTAATTAAAGAATCGTAAAACAAGAGAAAGGAGGAGAACAAGAAAGCTTTGTAGATAAAAGTTACATGAATATGAATTTACAAATGTTATTGTAAGATGAAACCAAGTATGGACATAGATTGTGAAGCAACGTTTCTTTAGGTCTTTCTAGGTTGTTTAGGCATATTTTTCAGTCCTAAATCCTTTCTAAAGTTTTCCCAAGCATGATTCTTCACCATAAATGCTTTATAAACTAATTCATCCTCTTAGCAATCCTAAGTACCTCAAAAGATTTAAGTTACAAGTATATAAGGGTTGAATAATTAAGTTTAGGGGCAATGTTAAATAAGTTTATAGAGTAAGTAAAGTATTTTATTTTCATGTGAATAGATCGTGAGGCGATTGTAAATAAATTTGAGCAATCCATCAAGAGCAGGATATAGTGATATGTTACATTAGTTTCTAGCAAGTTGACAAAACTAAGTACGGGATATTGTTGGTTGTGTTATTAGGATAGTGAATATAAACAGATTAAATAATTGTTGGATATTAAATGGATGTGTTTTATGTGCGCTTGGTTGGGCCTAAGAGATTGGGAGGACTAGATCTTGGAGTAGCACCCCAATGATTCTTATGCAACAGTATCCTAATTGGAGTCTCACTTAGAAATGATTTAGATAGACTTAGATTGTTTCTTACATCCTAGGGTGTTGGGGAGGACCCAACACCAATACTATATGGTATAGTATATTATGTGTTCTAGGATCATGGGTATCCCTATGTTATTTGATGATCTAAAATAAAGACAATTAAATGGATAGTTGTTACATTATTATATTCGATACCCATGTGTGTGTAATTAAAAGCATATATTCATGTGCATGTGCTTGATGTATTCCATACTAAGCTTTGGCTTTTCTCTTCTTAAAATTTTTAGATGCAAATACAAGTTATGGTGATCATGAGGTTTAGTATAGTGACTTGATTATTAAGGTGATACAACAGATTATCATGAATATTTTTATGAGGTAGAAATGGCTTTGTGTAGTTTTAGTAGGAGTGTGAATTTGACTAAAAATGTTATCAGGCTTTTATTTATTTACTTCTGTTTTGTATGTTAGGTCATGAGAAATCACTTGAGACTTCTCTCATCTGAGTATGTAAGTTATTGATACCAGTTAACTTTAGTGAGTAAACGAATTTAGAACTTTGTTTTCTTAGTTTCCTTGCAACAAATTTATCAAATGAGAAGTTGTTACTATTTTTACATTAAATAAGGTTTTTCAAAATATTGATCTCTTAATAAGATTTCTGGTGGATTATGATGCTAAGAACATTCGTGAAAATTTATTGGAATTATTACAAGTTATTGACAGTTAATATCTATGTGGAGAAGTTAGTAGTTTATTTTGAGACGTCTAACATATCAATAAAGGCTAGAAACACATGGTGAGCTATAGCGGTTCAGGTTATGGAGTGTTACATATATAGTTAACTATTGAGATTATAAAAAAAAAAATGATGTTATGATAACATCATAATATATTTTGATAATTTAAGTATTCTTAATCATTCATTTGTAAGTTAAGGAAAATTGAGAGAAAGAATTTTAAAAGGAAAATTTTATGTTTCCAGCATAAATAAATAAAAAAAAAAGAATAAAAGGTTCTGAATTTATTAAATATTCTTCCCAAAAACATTCACATATAAAGTGAATCACATATTATGATATTAAATAAAAAATTCTCACCTATTGATACATATGTTTTGTTATAAAATTAAAAAGAAAAAAAAATTATTTTAAACTCTTAATAAGTGCACTTTAATAAATGATTATACATCATCAGAGCATCCCATTTGATATTCTTACCATAAAACCTAAGGCTAAGAACCCTCCTTTTACCTTATGTATGAATTGGAGGAAAGAAAATGGAGGAAAGGTATTGTGAAGGAAATAATTCCTCTCCAATTGTTTGCCCTTGTTTAGAAATATATGAGGAAAGAAAAGGGAGGAATTTTTTTGCACAAAATTTTCATGGATCCCACAAAAACTAATTCTGAAAGGAAAATTTGGAAATTTACATATATGCCCTTTTATAAAAAATACATTTTGAAATTTTTGAGACATTTTCGTAATTTACCAAGCTTAGAAATAAGTCTACTTTAGCCTTCCTTTCACAATCATTCCTTTCTATTTCTTTCATATCCAAATAAGAAATTTTTTTCTCATTTTCTTTCCTTCTTATTTCTTTTTTCTCACTTTCTTTCCTTTATCCCAAACATAGAGTTAAGGTTTTTCATGAATAGGGAGAGATCATCGACTAAGGACTTCATTTTTGAGATCCTTGATCAAGTACCTCAAAAAGTAGTCGTATTTATTTTTTAATGTTATATTAGCTTAAATTTTTGTATTATGGATCATGTAAATAATATAAAGAAATGATAAATTCTTTTGTGATAAAGTTTATAGATAAAGTAGATAGATTTTTAGAAAAATAAGTTTTTAATTTATTAATGTGATATTTAAAATTTTTAAAGGATGCATACAAACTGAAATGCTCTAAAATGCCATTCATAAAATAATATTCAAATGTTCCATTATATTTTCTAATAAAATATGAATGATAAACCAAGATTTTCCTTTTCTTTTGCTGATGACTGACAATGACGTAACATGAGCAATTCAATGTTAGGAGGTCCTACCCCTTGGGCAATATTTATGTGGAGATCGAAATTTCATGTGCGGTCATAAGAACATCTTTGATCACTGCAATAATAGAGGTTACCGATGCTAAGAAACAACTTTCTTGTACATTTATTAGATGTAACAACATGGACATCGTAGAAAGTATACGTAACGTTAATAGGTAAGCAAATGCATTGTCTTAAAATGACGCAAACTTAATGATACACTCGATATTAAACGTCATTGCAATCATATATCTCAATCAAGCTTATAAAAACATCGCAATAATCATACATTTTGTGATGTTCAAAACTCTATAGTTTTATTTTATAATGTATAAAGGTCACCTAAGACTTAATTGTCACGAAAAAACAAAAAAAGATTTGTAATGTTTAAATAACTTTATAGTCTTCCATTATTGATACTCAATAATTTTTAAACATCACAAAGGATTGTGAAGGGGCAAGGGGAAAACATATTACATTTATCGAGCAATAAAAGCACCTTCTTATTTGTTATTTTTTAAGATGAAAGCACATTTCAGAAAAGCACCTCCTATTTATTTTGGTAAAGAAGAAGATGCCTTTATTAAAATTATAATTGTAAGGAAAGTGCGATCTTATAATACACCTTCCTTACAACTATAAAAGTGAAGGTGCTTTTTAGGAAAATGTCTTCTCTAGAACTAAACTAAAAACGTGACTTCATAATTAGCAAGCAGTCAAACCTCAAACAAATAAACACTCCTCTCTTTCTCTCTTGAACACCCATCCATCAATCTAACATACTAGAAGTGTTTTCTTTTGCGACATCCTCAATAGAAATTGAAGGTAAATGCTTTCTCTACTCACATTTCATCAATTTTTATATGATTTTTCACACATTGCATCAAATTATATAAAACTTAGGTCAGTTATAAAATTGCACGTATTGTTGTGTTTTGCTCATATAATCGTAGATCTAGTGTTTAAGCGTCATTATAAGAACCTATAGTTGCACAATTTGTTAGTAAAATACATATTGGCACATTCCATAGTGTTAGAGGAATTGTTAGTTGATTATGTTCCATAAAATGCTTGAGAAGAGGTTGTTTCACTAAGATAATCAGTAATAACACATTTGCACAGTAAAATCCATGATGTTTTCCAACAAAAATATCATGAAGGGAGGTTTAGGATTGGAGTATGATCAAGAACCAATCAAGATGTTAAAAGCAAAGATGAATGTGAACTTCTTTGAACTATTGTAAAGAGTTTGCCAAAGTGTTAGAATTGATCCTGGTGGTGGGGGTGTTGATTTATTATACAGACATTCCAGCACTTATTTAGGAGTGGTGTCATATTCTCTAATTGCCATAAAGGACGGTGACGATGTGGAGAACTTATTTGAGATGACAAAAGCATTTAGGTAAACTCACATTTAGCACTTGTATAGGAGGATCAAAGAAGTAGAAAGAGATGGGCCTATCCATGTAACACATGTGACCTATTGAGTTTAACTAGCCCGTAGTAGATGAGTTCAAGCTACTGCCCATGTCTATGCCTATGTAGGATGATGAAAATATCATTGATGAGGTAGTTAGACCGGTCTTATAGAAGGAAGTATCACATGATCATATGCTTCAACATAAGGGAGGCTTAGATGATAATGATTATGAGCCCAAAGGAGATGAAGGGGTAGGATGGTTATGAGGATACTAATCTCAAGATGCCTCTAGAACATCCCATTATTCTTGAAATGATTGCTAGTCATTCTTAATACTTAAAATGTTTGCTACACATCCATATACCTCAGGCTCAAGCTCAATGGAGCCAACACTAATGCCAATACATCCTTTGGAGGTCTATACAATCAATTTAGCATTAAAAGGTGCGATTCCCTATTTGAATGCTAGTGGAGATGATGGTTACATACACTTTGAGAAGGACATTAATACGAAGTTCAGTAACTTGAAAACTAATGAAGATCTCTATATAGGTATGAGATTCCATACTAAGAAAGAACTCATAAGAGCCATGAAGCATTACCGCATTAAGCATTATGCAAACTTCATATCACTTGAATCTAAAAAGGGCAAGTATTCTGTAGTGTGTTCTAAGAATAAGGACAGTTGCAAATGGAGACAAAGGGCAAGTAAAAAGAAGTTAGAGGGGGTATGACAAGAACAACATGGTTCATTGATAAAATAACGGATTTAAAGACATTGTAAAATTGAGAGTTTTCAAAACAACGTCAATCTCATGACCGACTAATATGCCAAATCATTTGCAATAATAATACTGGTGAGTATTCACCAAGTCGAATTACATAAGAAAAAGTGAGTTGGTTACGTACCAAATCCTAACCTGCTAATCTAATCTACGAAATTTGAAAAGAGAGTTGTGATTTCAACTAAATTTAAACACAATCAAAAAACAACAATTAACTCAATTAGTAAAAATGCGGGCTTATGACATGTTTCCGAAGTAGTAGTGAGGGTACGCCATTAAGATATCAGAGATGGTTTTTAATTGGGTTTTGATGAAACTCACTTGAACTCAATCCTAGGTAGTGCACCTTACTCAACTATGTAGCAGAAAATCTACTCTCGGTCTCATTTCCTTATATGATTAGCTAGATACTCAATTCCTATCATAAACTAAGTATTATAGTCCTACAGATTTGAGTGTCAATCACCTCTTGGTCTCATAACCTATCCTGATCCACTAATACTGCATAATATAATGTGAATTCAATAAGGAACACCTAATCTCCTCTCAATCTCATAGATGTAAGAACCTGTTATTTATATTTCACCAACTCAATTGCCTACATCCTCTTTGACCTAAACAGGGTCCTCTTAGTTTAGTGCCAATGTACCCTATCCTACTCACAACCCTGTGGCCTTAAGTCTTTAGCAAACCAGGTCTCCCAGTTGAAAAACCTTGTGTTTAACTTTCTTGTTATAGTACTTTGCAACTTGTTGTTGGTAGGTGGCTACTCGAGATTGGGTGACATCTCGTACCTCATCAATGGTGTCGAAACTTGCTTGCAAGGTGACTTGGTTATTTTCAATGTCTAAGTTCTAAACCCTGCTTATTGGGAACTCCAATTTAGTGGGTTACACAGCCTTTAAACCACAAGCAAGACTGAATGAAGTTTACTTGATGGTGATTCAAGTAGCTATAGAACATGGTAGGGAGCTCATCATCCCATCAACCCTCTGCTCACTCCACTCTCTTCTTGAAGCTACCGAAGACTATCTTGTTGATAGCTTTAACTTGGCCATTGGTCTAAGGGTTGGCTATTAAGGTGTAGTAGAGCTTGATGCGATGCTTGTCATAAAACTCTCTAAACCAAGTGTTTTCGAATTGTTTGTAGTTGTTGGTGATCAAGGCATAAGGCACTCCAAACCTGATGAAGACATTAATGAGAACAAACCCTTCGATTACTCTGGTGATTATGCTTATAACTGCCCAACCTTCGATCCATTTTGTGAAGTAATCCATAGCCACTAAGATAAACTGGCATTCTTTGAATGCCTTAGGGAATGGTCTAAGGATGTTAGGTCCCCATTAGATGAATAGCTACGAATTCATCACTAGTGGAGCTCAATGTTCAGGGTATGACTAATGGGTGCTTACTTTTGACACTTATGGCATTGCTGCACCATGGTCTTCGCATCCTTTTTCATTGTTGGTCAGTAGTACTCGAGGTAGAGAGATTGAATATATATGGCTAGGGCATGGATATGGTTGCTAAAAATCTTACATGCAATTCCTCGAGGGTAGAGTAAGACATTTTGTCTAAGTCGATAGAAAACATTGTCAATGATCATGTAATTGGTTACACTGTAAGCGAACCTCTTAGCTTCTCTCCTATTGTCGGGCAATGCCTTAATCTTGAGATACTTAAGTATTAAGTCCATCCAAGAGGGCTCGATGGCCAAGGGTTGGATCTTAAGGACCTCATGTGTTTACTTGTCAACGGTGCACTCAAGGACGTACTGTAGTAGAATTTGTTTCTCACTTTTGTAGGGTGGTGGAGCAGTCGTGGAATTAAGCTTGAACAGCTTATTTTCCTCTGAATTTTTTGGCCTTAGAATTTTGGTTCCATGAGTTGAGCCTAAAGGTGAGATCTTACACTATCTAGAAGTACCTTGTCATGGTATCCCCTTTCGTTTCATGTTCCCCTTTGAATTACTGCACCACAAGCATGAAGTCCAGGTAAATGTTCAATTTCTCGACCCCAACATCCCTTGTGATCTTAAGGTCGGTGATAAGTGCCTCGTATTTAGCCTCATTAGTACTAGCTGAGAATCTAAACTTTAGTACGTAAAAGACCTTGGTGACACTAGGTCCTTATAAGACTACAGCTACACCACTCGCCACCATCCACCCCAACCTTAAACCTTTACCCCCCTCTCCCCCCCACCCCTAACCTTGAGCGAAGGATCTATCAATGTAGAGTGTCATCATCGGTATGCCAATTTATATTGGTGTTTCCTCCTCTCCAACGCACTTGACAACAAAGTCTGTGAGGACTTGTACCTTGATAGCTTACCTCAAGTGAAATTTAGCACCATGGGCACAAAGCTTTAAGGAGTATTTGATCATATGACCTAAGGTGTTTAGCTTCTATAAAATTATCCATAGTAGTAAGTTGATGAGGACGAGGATTGGGTGTGCTTAGAAATACGGCCTCAATTTCCAGACAGTAATCACTAAGACTAAGGAAAACTTATCCATTCATGTGTACCTGGTCTTCAATCCTTACAACATGTGGCTAACATAGTAAACTAGTTTGTGCTCACATCCGTCTCCTTGAATGAGCATAAAGGACAATACATAGTCATTCACAGCTAGATAGAAGTAGAGCTCTTCACCGGGGATTGGTTTATAGAGTATACGTAGGCTTTTTAGAAACCACTTGAGCTTGTCAAATGTAGTCTGGCACTCTTTGGTCTAACTAAACTCTGATGGGTTCTTCAGTAGCTTAAAGAACTTAAAACATTTGTCAACACTCCTGGATACAAAGCAGTCAAACGTAGTAGCCCTACCAATAAGCCGTTAGGCATCCTTGATTTTCTAGGGGCCTTTATGTCCCGAATGACTTTTATCTTATCCGAGCTGGCCTTAATAACCAAAGATCTAGCTTGAGACACTTTTAGGGATTGAGTTTCATTTGACACTTGCACAAAGTGTTGAAGGTTTCAATGTACTAATAACCTTGAAGACACACTTTTCTCATGAATTTTGATAATAACAAAAAGGAAAGGAATACTAATGTACTTATAAGTGTACAGGTATTTAGACAGTTCTTTGGAATGTTTAAATTGTAAATTAAGTGTCATTCAAAGACTTATTCAAAAGGTTTGAATTTTTTTGAAAAAGAAACAAGTTTGAAAAGTATTCAAAAAGTTGTTTAGAAGCTCATATAAGAGGAGTCAGTATGGTACTTCAAAAAGATCTTTAAAGACTTTGAAGATAAATAAACTGAGACACCTTTATAAGCTTATCCAAAAGGTTGAATTAGAAGAATTACAACTAGAAGAATAACAAAACATCATGTTCAAAGTAAACAAGGCTTAACTCTACTAGGTTGGGTGTATTAGAGAAAAATACTTAATCCCACTTCACTAAAGTTAGTATTTAGATCCAAGGAAATATTTCAAGGGAATTAATTTTGGAGTTATAAGAAAATATCTAATATTAGATAAGGATTAAGCTAATTTCAAAAAATCATAGATATAAAATTTAAGTCTCAAGTTTATCTGGAATTGTTGATCAAAGTATATCCGTTGTGTGTAACCGAGATAACATCATAATCAAGTTCTTAATTCCAAAATCTTCTCAAAATATCTAGGCAATATCTTTGAACATTGGAGATTGGATAAACATAAGTCAATTAACGCCATCAAGAACCAAGTCGTTAAAGACTTTAAGTATAAAAGAGGAGGTAATTAAAAAATTCAATAGATCTGAGAAGAGAAAGATATTACACTCGCATCATGATCATTGCTTACTTTTTGAAAGCCACATAACACTTCTCAGAGACTAATTCGAAGAGTTGAATTGAAGCTATATATTCGACAATCTTCATTTTTGTTTTCGTGCCAAATTATTTGAGAATATTACTATTCTTCTCACATCTATTTTGTAAACGTTATTTATTGTTGGAGTATTGTGAAAGAAGTTTGATTTATACTCTGTAGATCCATAATTAGCTTAGACTATAACGAGGCTAGATAGGCAGAGTAGAGAGTTGTAAAGGTCACATGTGGCAAAAACTTGTAAACTTCTCTTGATTTGATTTTGAAATAATAGATAGAGTGGAATGGCACCAATAAGGAAGACCAGGTCCCCAATAGTGGAGCTAGAAGATGGTAGTAGGCATAAGGCGAAAGCTCTTTAAATCTTAAGCTTGATTTTCTCCTCCCTATCTCTTCTGTTTTTAAGCTTTTGTTTTCTTTTTCTTTTTCTTTTTTAATATGTGTGTTGAGCTATTAAAATACCACTATTCACCAAATTAAGTTATTAAGAGAAGTAATTTCAATTTACATCGAAAAAGTTCCTAAAATTTTTTAAAAATATCAATTCACACCCCCTCCCCCCCTCTTGATATCTTATACGGGACCAACAATTGATATTAGAGCCATGCTGTCATATCATAAAGAGTTTAAGATCATGGATAAATCAAGTGGTACTTTGATAGTTCACCCTAACAAGACTCCAATTTTTTTTATGGAACTGCCTTTCCTTACTAGAAATTCATGATGGAGACTTATGTGAAGACATTTGACTATCAGGCTTAGCAAATCATTTCATCAGGAGATCTCAAAGTCCCAACTATTATCACATCAAATGAGGATATCACCAAAGTTGAACATAATTCAAAAGCTAAGAATTTACTTTTGAGTACTATTGCATGTCTAGAATTTTATCTAATTGCTTCCTATGCTATAGCTAAAGATATTTGGGACACCTTAGTGCAAACTTATGAAGGCATTGAGACAATCAAGGACACAAGAATGAACTCACTGGTTCAACAATATGAAACCTTTGAAATCTTCTTGGAGAAGAAATTAAGGATTCCTTTAGTAGATTCACTACTATAACTAATGAATTATCTTTTCTTGACAAAACAATTAGTAATGTTGATGTGGTATGCAAGATTCTGAGAATTCTGCCCAAAGTTTGGAATGCAAAGAAAACTGCCATAGAAGAGGCCTATGATCTAAAAAGACTAACACTAAGCCAATTATGTAACAAACTTATGGCATATGAAACTAATTTTTTTAAATCAAAGAGTACTTTAGAGGATACGAAAAAGGTTGTAGCATTCAAGGCTAAAGAAACTGACATTGATTCTAAAGGTAAAGATTCATCTGAAGAAGAAGATAAGAATGTAACACTTTTAGCTCGGAAAGTCAGCAAATGGCTAAAGAAGAAAGGTAAGAAAACCTTTACTAAAAGATTCTCTTCTAATAAAAGTCAGTCTAATGATGTAGGTAAGGCTATCAAGGAAAAGGAGGAGAAAAAGTCCAAAAGGGAGATTATATGCAACGAATGGAAAAAGCTAAGGCATATCAAGTATGAATGTTCTATGTTAATCAAGAAGATAGAGAATTACAAGAAGAAATAAAAATCTCTACTGGCTATATGGATTGATTTGGAAGATTCAAAGATTGAGTCAGAGAGTTCAGAAGAATGTAAAGAAGCAAATCTATATCTTATGGCGCTATCTAGGGTATATTCTGAAACTAATTTTGATTCTAACATAGAAGTACCTAATGATACATGTGTTGAAATCAATGAATTACTTAAAGCTCTTTTTAAGGAAAATGACAAGATTTCTAAGCTTGAATCAAAAGTAAAGACATTAAAAGATGAAAAAACAATTTCTTAATCGAACGAATTAATTGTTGGTAGATAAAAATCATTTCTTAAAAAATGATTTTGAGGGATTGCATGTCGCTCGAGAAGCTTTAGTCAATGAAAATCTTATCTTAAAAGAAGAAATAAAAAATTTGAAAAATCATGTGGAAGATTTATCTAAGTCAATCAAAAACACTTTTCAAAAGTTTGATAAAAATGATAAGAAGTTACATATGCTAATCTTTAGTCAAAGAATAGATAATTCAAAATATAGACTTGGTTTCAAATTTGAAGAAACATCTAAAGCAAAGAGAGAGAGATAGTATTTATCAATTTTAAAATTAAAAATCAAGAAATAGTCGAGGAAAAGGATAAAGATAAAGCAGCGGAATATGTCAGAAAGTACAACAAACAGCATTCTCAAAACAATAAAAAGTATCCTTTTAGAAGGTACAACAGAAGGTTGTACAAAAGGTATGCTAGGGAATACCCGAATTAAAGGAAAGTGGTATGCGATAGGTATAATCAATAAAAACCTTATTCTTGTTTCTTCTATAATAGACTAGGACATAGAGAAATATTGTTTTTTCAAAAACTCTAAGCTCACTAATATTTAAGGTACAATTCAAAGGTTAATGTGCTTAGGAGCTGAGTTAATCACAAGGGCTTATTGTAAGAGCTAGTAACCAAGTGGATCCTTTAAGATATCGAAGAAAGAGGGAATGAATAGGTAAGCAAAATAATAGCTTCTGTGAAGCTGCTCGTAAGATATGACATACCAATAAACACAACACGACTTAGTATTTCACTTGATATAACGTACAAGCTAAAACTAAGGTCTACTTGACCTTAATCTTGAGCTACTCGGTAAGATTAGATAAGAGTGTAAAAGGAACGTACTCGGAGAGGGGTATCTTGCAAGAACAAGGGTATTCATTAACTGTAGGGTATGTAAGATGATTATGATTACAGTAAAAAAAACTATTTATAGTAAGTCCTTTAGAGCAACATTATAATAAAGGAAAATTATGTAAAGGATAATGTAAGAAAGAGATTCCTAATATATTCAAAAAGGATAAATAAGATAAAGAGCAAAAAGGAATATAGTGCAAGTGTCAAAAAAGTAGGAGATGGGTAACAGCCTATCGATGGGTTTTTATTTTAAGATCTTGGGGCACTATGATCGAGCTGAGCTGATGATAGGATTACTATTGATGAGGTAGTCTTGGGGCTGCTATGGCAATTGAATGAGGCATTTTGCTCTATTTAGACTCGACACTCAACATGTTAGCCTCGATACTTGACAAGTCAATGATTGGGCAAGAGTTTGATTAGAGTAGAATGCACCTAAGCTATGACTTGAGAGAGTTCTTCCACAACTCTTCCATGTACTGAAGCTTGTCCTTGGCAAGATGACAAGAGAGAATCCTCCTAGAAAGAGATTAGAGGCATTAGAGGCGAGCATGAGTGATAGGTTCGAAGGTCGACAATCCATCAAAAGTTGAGCATGAATTTTCATAAACCCAAGCTTTACTGGGTTCATAAGCAGACTTGATTGTGTTGTGATATGTGCAGGAACACGAAGCTAAGTTGAAAGGAATATGATATCTTAACAGTAGATGTTTAAGACACATGATAGGTGATGCTTCATTGTTAACAAGCTTGGAATGGAAAGAAGATGGGTATATGAAATTTGGAGACAATGGTAAAAGTAAAGTAATTGAAATAGGTAAAATTGGTTTAGCACCACACATAATAGAAAATGCATCATTAGTTAAAGGACTAAAACATAATCTATTAAGTATAAGTCAATTGTATGACAAAGGGTATAAAATAACCTTTGAACATAACAAATGTATTAGATTTGATAAAAATGGATTAAAGTTGTTTAAAGGTTTCAGAAAGAAAAATATCTACTTAATTAAACCACCTGAAGTATCATCATCTGAAAGTTGCTATATCTTTGTGAATGATAATGCTATGCTTTAGCACAAAAGGTTAGAACATGTAAATTTTCCTCAACTCGAGAAATTATCCAAAAAGAATTTAATTGAAGGTTTTCCAAAGGTACATACTCATGATAATATTCATTGTGCTGCTTGTCTAAAGAATAAGATGGGTTCTTCGTCACGTACAAGCAAGAAAATTATATCCACCCAAAGACCTTTAGAGTTGTTGCATCTAGATTTGTTTGGTTCAACTCAAACTCTAAGTCTTAGAAGAAATAAGTATAGACTTATTATAGTAGATGACTTCTCAAGATTTACTTGAATTTTGTTCCTGCATTATAAAAGTGATGCTTTTAAAAATTTTGAAATATTTTCTAAAAGAGTTCAAATTGAAAAAGACCTCTCCATCATTAGTTTACAAACTGATAATGGAAAGGAATTTGAAAACTCTTATTTTATTTCCTTTTATAAAGAAAAGGGATCACTTAAAACTTTTTTACACCTTACACTCTACAACAAAATGGTGTAGTAGAACGTAAAAACAGGATTATCCAAGAAATGATAAGAACACTACTTAATAAAAGTGGGATAGATGATCATTTTTAGGTTAAAGCAGCATCAATAACTTGTTACATTATAAATCGAGTATATGTTAGACCTCTGATAAATAAAATTGTGATTTATAAAGGAAGAAAACATATTATTTCATATTTTCACATATTTGGTTGTAAGTGCTTAGTAAAGAGAAAAGGAAAAGTATTGGGAAAGTTTGAAGAGAAAGCTGACTAAGTTATCTTTCTAGGCAACTCTTTGAACTCAAAGGCATATTGAGTATACAATAAAGCAACAAAAGTGGTAGAAGAATCAACAAATGTCAAGTTTATTGAGGAAACAGGCAGTGAAGAATCAAATGGTGAACTTCTAATTGCTACAAATAAAAGGAGTTCTACACAACATGATTTAGAAGGTAAGTCAGAATCTCCATCAGAAGGAACTTCAAAAACTTTAAGAATGCTTGACGCATCTAAAATAGAACCAAGATCAAAAGGTTCTTCAAAGACTAACAATAAGTTTTTTGAAACGCGTTCAAATGGTATGTCAAAAGGTTCTAAACACTTTCATACACCACCATCAACACTTAGATTTAAAGCAGACCATTCTCGTCAACTTGCAATTGGTAAAGTTAAATCTGGGATAAGAACAAGATTGAGTTTACAAAATTTTGAAAATCATTTTTCTTTAATATCTAAAATTGAACCTAATTTAGTTTATGAGGCTTTAAATGACAATAATTGGATCTCAGCTATGCAAGAGAAACTTGGTTAATTTCAAAGAAATCAAGCATAGAACCTAGTTCCAAGACCTAAAGATAAATCAGTCATAGGTACTAAATGGGTTTTCAAGATTAAGTTGGATGAACAAGGAAAAATAGTAAGACATAAAGTTGGTTTAGTTGCTAAAGGATATTCTCGACAAGAAGAAATAGACTATGATGAAACATATACTCTTGTGGTTAGATTAGAAGCCATAAGATTACTACTTATAATTGCTTGTTTGAAAATTTTTAAATTGTATCAAACAAATGTCAATGGTGCTTTTTTTAATGATTTCATAAAAGAATAAATATATGTTGAGCCCCCCCTGAGTTTGAAGATCCATTTAAATCAGATCGTGTATATAAGTTTAAAAAGGCCTTATATGGTCTTAAGTAAGCATCTCATGCTTGGTACGAGAGATTAAGAAAATTTTTAATTGAAAATGGTTTTCAAAGAGGAAAAATTGATACTACATTATTTATGAAACATTATGGAGAAGATATGTTAATTGTACAAATTTATGTTGATGACGTTGTTTTTGGTACAATTAATGAAAAATATTGTCAAGAGTTTTCTAAATTAATGTAAGTTGAATTTGAGATGACACTCATGGGAGAATCAAACTTCTTCTTAGGATTACAAATCAAACAAACAAAGAATGGAATATTTATTCATCAAGAAAAGTACACTAGGCAAATTTTGAAGAAGTTTGGTTTTGAAAATACTAAGGTTTCTTTAGTTCCTATAAGTATCTCAATAAAGCTTGATATCATAGGTATTGGTAAAAAGGTAAATGAAAAATTATATTGGAGCTTAATTGGATATTTACTTTATTTAATGGCTTCTTGTAATGATATTTTGTTCAATAGTTGTGTTTGTGCTTAATTTTAGAGTTTACCAATAGAAACACACCTGATTATAGTTAAAAAAATCTTTAAATATATAAAAAGCACTATAAAATTAGGAATTTGATATCCTAAGAGTCAAAATTTTGATCTCATAGGATATTTAAATGCTGATTATGCAGGTTGCAAAGAAAATAGGAAAAGTACTTTAGGTACTTGCCAATTCTTAAGGAATAAGCTAGTTTCTTAGTCATTCAGGAAACAAAACTCTATTGCCCTTTCAACTGTAGAAGCAAAATATGTTTTTATTAGGAACTGTTGTGCTTAGATGCTTTGGTTAAAATAACAATTAAATGATTATGGAATGAATTATAAAAATGTACCCTTAAAGTGCGATAACACTAGTATAATAAATTTAACAAAAAATTCAATTCATCACTTAAGGTCAAAACATATAGAAATAAGACGCCATTTTATTTTGTGATCATGTTGCAAATAATGATGTAAGTGTTGAATTTATACCAACTAAATGCCAATTGGTAGATATATTTACAAAACCATTTTATAAAATAATATTTGAATTTATCCATAATGGAAGAAGCATTTGTAATCCTTTTTATTAACATAGAGAATATTTAATTAATTCCCCCTAAGCTCTAAAATTCGAACAAATGCAAATTGAGTATATTTAATTAATTTCTCTTTAAGCCTTTAAAAGTCTAAACATGTGTAGCACATGCGAAAAGTCTAATAGTGGGTCCTAAAAATCTCTTAGTGGGTCCAATAAATTAGCCTACACATGCAAGTCGTAGACTACGAAATCTAATAGGTGTTTTTCTTTTTCGAGTATAAGACTACCCGATTTCTTTCTTCTTTTTCTCATTTATTGATACCCTTCATTTTCCCATTTCTCCTTCTTTCTCAAGAACTCATGTCACTAAGAAGATCAAACCACATTGCAGCTCAAGGTCCTAAAACAATGAATCAAAGTAATCTTAATGACCTTATTAATCTTACTGAATAAGAGATTAACAACATCAACCCTCTAGAAACCCAATCTACTCAACCCACTAAACCTCAATAAGATCCATCTAAGAAGACTCAAACCTTAGAACTTCTTGATGAGTCTTCAAATGAACCGATTTAGGAAGTCACTTAAAAGAATGCCGATATCAGGCAAGTGCACCTATCAGTTTTAATATAGCGGATGTGAGTTCGAGTCAATCCCTCAGAGACTTCGAGTACTAATATTAACCTTAGCTCTATTATCTAACCGGAAAATTGTGATGAGTTGAATTAATTAAAAATACTAAAATTAACAAACTAATCTAATTATGAGACTTGATTAAGCAATTTAGAAAGCAATAAAACTAAGAATGACTTCAAAAAGGTAATAATGTATTTAGGAATTATTTCCCCTAGTGTTTAACATGTGACCACTTAAAATATATTCACTTCAATTTCTATTATTCTTGACCGGAGGGATTCACAATTAAAGTTAATACCTTTCTCAAGCATATTAACCATAATCCTAAATTACTTACCGGAATCTCTTCACTTAGTAATATAACTTAGAATTGCATTAATGTATAATGAATTCCCACACAACCAATCAACTTTCCGGAAGAAACATGTATCTTATCTCTAAGTACATATGTAATTCTCTCCAATTATGTAAAGATCTAATTACACATGTAATTTCTCATTCATCATGCAAAATATCATAAATTGATACTCTAGAAATATCAATTAACAATTAAATAACATAATTAAATCAAGAAAAGATAGAAACTTTATTGAAAATTATAAATCAATCCAATAGTCACATGAAACCCTAGATTCCATAATCCTAAATACACAAATTCTAAGCTATTATAATGAAACTAAAAACGAGTTCCAACAAAAACATGAAATAAAACATGAAAACCTCTTTGATTGATGAAAAATCTCTCCAATCTTAAAGTTGGTGTTGCTTTCGCCTTTTTCTTTTCCTTCTCCTCAAGTCTCTTCTCTTCTCTAGTGTCTTTCTCTGTCTTTTGAAACCCTAATATGTCCTTTTATAATGTATTATAAGGTTTCTATTTTCATCACTAGATACAGCCTGGGACACGGTCGTGTCCCCAGGTCGTGTAACTTTCTGACCTTGGCAAATTTTTTTGGATGGACATAGCCTGGGGACACGATCGTGTCCTAGACTGTGTAACTTTAAAACTTCATAACTCATTCATTTGAACTCCAAATTGAGTAAAACTTAATTCCTTTTCTTCGTTTCTAATCTAAGAGCATGTTCAAACCTTGAAATCAAAATTTTACTCAATTAAGTATCAATTTCTTTAAAGAAAACCAAAAATGTAAGAGAAATACTATAAAATCATCATATAAAATATGTTTAGAATAAGAGTTATCAAAAGCTTTTGAACCACCTTCTACACAAGCATAAGAACTCTCTCATAAGACTTCTCATGATGAATGAAAGTTTGATTCATCTTCTTCATCTAAAGAAGTAGTTGAAACCGAAGACTCGAGTTCTTCAAAAAAATCATCTAAAGAAGACTTAGAGTCCGAGTCTGAACCTCTTGAACAACTCCTTGAACCTAAACCTAAGAAACCAGTTCGAAGAACCAAGGCTTCTCAAACTGTGTAAAAACCTCAAAAGGTTGTCAAACAAAAGAAAACACCCTCTAAACAACAAGACAAGCCTAAGAAAAGGTGTACTGTGAAAGGTAAGAATGTATCCATCAAAGAAACATTTTTCTTAGATTTGAAATTTTTGTAGCAAAATGGGTTCTATTAGAGTGAGTATGTAGATAATCTTGGTCTTAGAAAATCTAGGAAATTTAAGAGGAGTTATGTGTGCGGAATTGGTTGATGAATTCTAGAGAAGGTTAGATCATAGACATCAAGTTGTTTGAAGATCTGTAGTTTTAAACCATAAAATTGAGATTTCGAAAATAGATATCATGAAGTGTTTTGGTGTTAAAGAAATTCAAGAAGATGAAAATTTGATGGAATTGACCAAAGAAAATGTGTTTTCTAAGCTGAATGATGAAGTAGAATTGGGTGTTAACAGAGAAATTTTTAGTATTGACTTTGAGCTACTAGTTAGAATTTTACATAAGTTTGTGAATAACTTTATTTTTCCTAGGAAAGGTAGCTCAACCTCTATGACTAGAGAAGATGCATTGGTTGTTTTGGCTAAGATGGGTAGAAAGAAAGTGGACATAGTTCACATTCTGATGAGACATTTTTGGTAACACCTAGACATTAAGCCACATGGAAATCTATTAATGGCTCTTTTTAAATTCAATAGACTAAAGTTTCCAAAAGACACATCCTATCCTTTTTATCCTACTAGACTAAGATAGAAAATCTTAAAGCAAGTGGGAATTTATATGACTAAAAAGCTTTGGCACTCTCATAATGGAGACATATATGTTCATCCCTCCAATATTGGAAAAGAGTAATTATTATTAAGGAAAAGGGTATTGAGAAACAAGTTAAGAGTCTTAAGAGGAAGAGAGGAAAAGAGCCTACTGATGAAGATCATAGGAAGAAGGGAAGAGTGGTCAAAAGGACTAGTGGGATTACATTCAAGGAGGTGACTGGATCACTTTCAGATAGTGATTCAGAGAGTACAAAACTGGAAATTCCTCCCCCCAAACAAGGTGAAAGCTCTAAGTTTGTTGAACAACTTTCTAAGGGAATCAAGGAAGTGATTGAGAAAGTTGTCAAAGATCATATTATAAGCATGAAAGATTCGTTTAAAGTTTGGGTCAAGGAAACTATATTTGAATCCAAGGCTAATGAAGAAACTCAACCCATTGATCAACCATCTGAACCACTTGCTCCTAAACAAAATCATCAGACTCCACAACTAGAACATTATTCCCCTGTGACTACTTCACACTAGGCTGATCAAACTAATCAGCTACTTGAACAGGAACCTGAGAAAAGCCCAATCATCTCCCTTTATTCATATGAACTTAAGGATCTTCCAACCAATATCACCTCAACTCTTGTCTTTAATCTTGAAGGATAGACTGCCCCTGAAGGAAACACAACAACCATCTGTATAGCATCCAATAAGAATGGCGGTGCAATAGAACAAGCTCAATCCACTCCAACTCTAGTGAAAGAAAGTGAATCAACTTCCAATGTGCAACAATCTACTGAACTAAACCTTTCTCCTAACAAGCTAGCCATCATTTACTCTAGCAAAATGAAACTCTATGCTAAGAAGAAGATCAAGAGATCTCACGAATAATTTCAATATCCAAGTGTCTTATCCTTTGAAATTTCTATTCTGGTGTCATGTGTAAGCCCGATGATCAATTACTCGAGGTTCAATTTATAGAATTTAAGGCGATCAAGTAAATTCTCCGATCTAATCCAAATTTTATGACAAAATTAGAAATATTAATAAAAGTAATTCTGTGAGTTTGAATTTAGGAAAATAAATAATTAAATAATATAATATTGAATTATATATATATTATCTGTTATTTATTAGAAACTCATAAAACGAATTTCGATAATTAATGAATCGATAAAGGTATATTATATGTACACTAAAAATCATAAAATAATATAAATAATATTTAAAAGTATTTATTTGTACCGTATATGTATTTACGTATAGGTTAAAAAATGCAAAATTGCTTAAAATGCCCGAAATATGCTAAAATAATACTGAATAATTAAAAAATTCATAAATAATTAAATAAAAATATGGAAAAATGAAGAGAATTCTAGAAATGAGGTGTGGCAAGCTGAAAATTAAAGAAGGAAATCAACCAATAATAATTAGCTAAATAGAAAGTAAAAATGGAAGAGGATAAGAGGCACTTGGCAACCAATAATTGCAAGAAAAACCCTAAACCTCTTCTATAAATACCAAAAATTCTTCCAAAAATTCATTTTAGTTGGTGTAGAGCCCAGAAAAATTTAAGGAGAGATAAGAAGAGGAGAGAAAACAATTTTACTAAAAATTAACAAAATACAGTGTAATTAGGGCTTATAAAGAGAACCCATGCCTAACGACCACCTAGAAAAAAATAGCCACCACCAATAGATAGTGGACCCCACATCTAGAGCTATAGGTAATGGTGGAGCTACTGTTGGTGGCTGGAAGCTCGTCGATTGGTGAGTTCCAATTTCCCTTTCAAATTTGTTTAATTTAGTAAAAATATCAAATATGTATGGAAAATTATGAAGTTTGGTTCCATAGGTATTTTTGCATGTAGAATCAGAATATCAAACTGTTTTTTTAAAATTAAAAGTACTTATATAGGTTCCTTAAGAATAGGCCTAATTCTATTGAATTTTGTATGAATTTTTAAAAATAGTAAAAAAAATTATTTTGAGCTAATTTTTGGTGTACATATTCCTTATATTATATATTTAATTTTCATAAAAATAATTTTTGATGAATTATACGTTTAGTATTTATTAAAATTATTTTGTTAAATTTATCATGTTTTTTATATGAAAGAAATAATAGGTTTTTAACTAAATTCCTTAATGAATCTAATTTTTAATGACTTCTAAAGCTTAGTTATGATTGTTGGAATATTCTCTTTGAATCTTATAATTTTATTTGGTCATTTACCTAATTTAAACTAATTTTGAGCATAATCGGACCTAAAATCAATAGACCAAAAAATAATATATATTAAACTATCTTAGAGCTTTTCATGATCATAATATAACAACCATATTTTACTGAATATAATCTATTTTCTGTAGCTTTATTGGAGTTTGAGGCATTAGTTGTATGTATTATTCATAATATGTACTAAATATGCAAGTAAATGGTATATTTTAAATTAATTTTGTAATTTAGGGTTAATTAGATATAATTTCTGATTTAGGGGATGATTAGGCATTTGGTATGTTAGTAGAGGATGAATGATGATATATATAGTATTAGAAGTGTTAAATATGTGATTTAGGAGTAAATAATGTAATAATACATAATATGTAAATATAAGACATTTATGAGTAGAAAATATTATGCCAAAAGTGATAATAATAATATTAATATAAATAAATCTAATACTAAATATAAATTTATATAATTTTATTAAAAATGTAAATTTTTCTCACATTGAGAGTAAATTCGGTAGCTAAATGAAGATTAAGGTATACTGTACAGACTAAAATACTAATTAAAGACTAAATATGATATTTAAGATACCCGAGCATAATGTGATTAATTTCATACTATGAGTCAAAATGAAATCTTAAGATTACATATAACACTCGTAGTTGGAACTAAATTAGAAACTAAATCAGAATTGGATTCGTAAAACGAAATCAAAACCTAACCTAAATTAAGAATAATTGTAAAAGACAAAACTCGAATGATTAGGTATAATAAAACCCTAAACTAAAGATAATAATAAGAATTTCAAAACAAAACCTATTTATAATAGTTATATGAAAACTAAAATAACATTTGTATTATAGGGATTATCGGTGATGGCCTGTGCGAGTTATACCCTGAGTGAGCAAGCGGAGAGTCTAGGTACGTTGGGATTAATACATTATTATATTTCAGAGTACTAATTTATAGTACTTGAAGGCTTGAAATTGTATCTGATTGTGTTTGTTAAATAGTTGACTCTACACATGTGCTTATTTCTGTATTGATGATGTGATTCTGATGTACTGCTCTAGCTTATATTTATGTGACTTATTGAAATGATTGAACACCTTAAATTGGATTTAACTAAATATATAACTTATAATTCTAAATTAGATTTGCATTGCAACCCATTAAGAGAAAACTTAGGGTTATCCGGCCAAATACTTCGAAAGGGATAATGTTATATAGCATAATTGGTCCCTTTTTTATTTTTAATTGAACTAAGTGACAAGTGAGAAGGTCACGATAAGGGTGAAATCAATAGTTTGAAGGTAACCATGAGAGTAGCTGCATCTCCATTGCATAAGCTTGGGTTTAGTCGTAAGTTGTTACATTAAATGGAAACTCCTCAACCAAGATTAGAGCCGGTATAATTTCTTTAATCTTACAACGGGACGGATAACATCGTACGATGGCATTTACTTGTACATGCATTACATCTAACTAATTTTGTTGATAACCCTATTTATATTTAATGTATAGTTTTAAGTTTACGTACTAACTTATTAAGATATTGGTTGCTCACATATCTATAAATGTTGTTGTAAGTGCCAGCTAGAAAGCGGCCTATATTTACCTTAAAGCTAGCAACTGCTGGATCCTAAGGAATGAGGAAATACATCTAAAGAAAATATATATTTTTAAGGTCTTAGCTCTTATTTTATAATCTTCCATTTTCAAATAATGTATTACTTAAGAAATATAGTACAATGAAACTCTACAAACATGATTTGTAATATTTGAATCCTTATATATATATATATATTTCCATACTTTCTTTGGTAAATAATTTATTTAATTTATGAACTGTTTACTTCAAAGTAGGTTAGTCGCAAACACCTTGTGTAAATCAAGTCAAGATAGTAGCTATGTAGTCAACTTTTATCTTAGAGTGTTTTGCACGGCGAAACTGTTACAACTTTGCCACCTCAGGGCGTGACGTTATGTTTTTGGTTTTTGCTCAAGTCAAACCCAGGTTCTGTTTTTCTTGTGTCAAGTCTACTTGTGGACAATGCTTATGTACTTTCTTCATATCAATGAAAGTATCTTTTAGTTTCTATATACGTTATGCAATTATAAACATTAAGGGGGAGCTGTAGCGACCCTAAGAGGGGCCTAGTAGTATTGCTTAAAATTTCCATATCACATGTGCACCCATGATAAGAAAATCGCCTTGCAAGTCAGAGATTGCAAGAGTATAAATAGTTATTCGCTAGGGTCTTCAATTTTAGTTCATTAACTCATTATATAATATGAATAATTATAGATAACCATTTTTCTACAATTCCTCAGAATCGCAGAGACTCGGTATCCCCTACCAAAATAGTGAAATAAGATAGACAATTCCAGAAAATTCTAAACTTACTAAAGACACTAAACTTAATTGAAATATTAATCATTTTCCAGAACATTCTGAATTAACTACACAAGCTTTTCATCATACTGATTCAATGGTAGCACTCTACACTCAATTCTTATCCCATTCCTAATTATCGATCAACCTACAAGGAAAAGAACTATTGGGGTGTAAGCTTACACTTAATAAGATAATTACCCTCCTTAATACCGCATGGCAAAATTTTATATGAATGCATGAATAATCAGTATGCTAAACAATGCATGCAGTGACTTAAGAATTGTATACGACTCAGAATTACGCCCCTTGTAGTCGGGGTTTAGAGATAATTAACCAACCCAAACCGAAATCCGGGTTCTAGACCTTGGGTTTTATTTCATTTACACTATTGTGCTCAAGCCAAAACAAAACTATATATATATATATATATATATACGTGTGTATGTGTGTGTCTACTTTCTTTTCCGAATAACAAATCATATTTTAAAAATCCCAAGTCTAGTGGTGTAGTAGCCTCTGCAATCCACAAACACACACCCTAAACAGAAGCCACAAACCTCAACCTTTCACCGACAGTTGGCGTCTCCCAACGCCTAGTAAGCTCATCAGCTTAGGATAGAGACTCAATATATATGATGACATAGCTAGTGCCAAATCTTGCAGGAAACTCGTATTCTTGTGAGTCCCTTCCTATCTTCTACGTGAAGCGATAGTCGGTGTTATCCGTATGTAATATGGGGAATGTATGATTCATTTTGATTTCTTAATCGTATAAGTGATTGACTCAATTTTCAAGGTGATCAAACAATTTCATTCTATACAATTCACATGTATATATTAGTACAAACAATTCCCATTATTATATATATAATTAACAAGTCATCACATTCATCCATAAATTCATACACATGCATCTCCCGTATCCTACAAGCATCCAAATTTCTATATATAAGTTTAGGTGCATCTATTCTACAAGCAAAATCAAGTAAAGAGTCATCGGGAATTTACTCACTCAACCATGCGGATCAATCAAAATAAACCAAGATAGGTTGTCTCCCCAAAGCCGGGTCCTCTGGACATCGCAAATACGATACTATAAGAATTTGAAATAAAACCAAGAAAACTAAGCTAAAACCCTTTAAGTTATACTTTGGGCTTAATTTCATAATTTTTCCTAGTTTTACTTAAAAGTTCAATCGTGTATAACTTTCTCGTTTCAAATCCGATTTTTATGATCTTATAGTCAATCTTCATCGTTTTCGAGTGTACTTTAATGTGGTGAGGTTAGATTTTCGAAATGAGGCATGCAAATCTGTCCATGGGTTAGAACAGTAGCGATCCTCATGTTTTGAAGTGCTTTTGAGCTTTGTTTGGTTAATGGGCTTTTTGGTAACTTGAGAAATCCTTTGGGCTTGGTCTTAAGGTTTTATCCTAAGCTCAAAATACTCCTTGAGATCAGATTTACAACTTTGATTTATACTCCTAAGGCTAACAACCACTTCATGGGCTCTTTAGTGGGCTTAAGTTATTAAATGGGCTTGTTTTTTGTTCAAACTAAAGTTAAAGTTAGTGACTTTGTTGGGCTTATGGAGTCTTAGGTGGATTTCTTATGGGCTTCAAAACAACCTCTCTTAATGTTTTAAAGTGCTGGTCAGAATTTTATTGAAGGCCCAACTTAGAGTTCTAGGCTTGTTTTGAGAGTTCTAGGCTTTGTATACTTACCGTATTTGCTTTGGTTGATCTTTTCACTTTGTTCATTTACTTTTATCATATTTTTAAGCATCTTTTTCCCATGTTCTAGATCTGGTCATGATGATTCCAAGGGGTTCTCACTTGGTTTTTCAACTTACTTCATCATTTCCTTAAGTTTAAGGGCTAAATCATGAACCTAGGTTACTTATATTCAAATCATAACTTAACTTCTCTTCCATGAGATGATTACTTAGCTTATACTTTACATGAAAATAGTAGATCTCATACTTATCACAACTTCCATATCATAGTTCATATCTCACAAGATTGGTTTCTTCATAAAAGCTTCATGTAATGGATTTTCCTTTACTTAAGACTAAGTTTGAGCATATTTAACTTAATAGAAATGGAAATAACATCTATATGACTCACATGTACTCCACGTCCAGCATGATGTCTCCTCATTCATGTACACATTTCATGGTTTTTTTAACTTAAAATCTTCCATTCAAAGTGTTACACAAGTATCTTTAGAAAACACCAACTTTACATGCTCATGTTTCAACTTCGTGTAAGGGTTTCATGAGTTTGTTTCTTAAAACGGTTTTTGGTGTTATAACAACTTAAACCTTACTTATATCTTCAAGAAATCAAAGTCTTCTAACATAAATATTAACCCACTAATCACAAGAAACACTTACTCGTCCTTAAAGCAAAATATGGTGGTTGTGCATAAAGGTTCCACTTAAGCTCTTAACTTTGCTTCCTCCTTTTTGCAACCTTTTGGAAACCCGAGTTGTTTGATCCTTTGGAATGAGGTTTGTGGAAGGTTCTAATGGTTCTAAAAGGGCTTAGATGTTGGAAGAAAATGACACAAGAAAAAGAAATGGGAGTGCTGTAAGTGGGACTTAGAAGTAGCGGCCAAATGGAGGATTTTTGTGGGGTTAAATTTCTTCTTTTGATTTGTGTTTAAAGTGAGAGAAAAGGAAGTGAAAATGAGAGTGAAAGAGGGAGAGAGTGGCAGATTTTTGAATGAAATAAAAAGTGTGTGCAAGAAGCTTTAATTGATTGTCTTCTAATTTACACAAAAGTCAACAATTGCAACTATTGATGATGTAAGCATTAAGGGGTGAATAGTGGTGTATAAGAGAAAGTGATTGATGGTTGAAAGACAAGAGCATGGCCCCCCTTTCCTCCTTGTTTAAATATGCCATTTAATGTCCTTTGGGGTCATGGAATGGTCTTGTCTCATTTAATGAAGTTAAGTATGTGAAATCATGTGAAGAATTGTCTATATGTAGTATAAGTGAAGAGGTGATAAGGAAAATGTCTTATCACTAGATTTTGATAAGTTATCAATTGATAAATGATTTCAACTCTCAATCGATAAGTCATCTAAGGTGATTGGTTGGTCTACTTATTGATGTGTAAGGCTTAGACATGAAGATAAGGGCATGGTTTTATAGGAAATTATTTTAGGATTTTTATCTTGCATTGTTTTGTACTTTATGATTCGATTTATATAAAATTGTGAAATTTTATAAAGTTGAATGAAATTATTCAAATTAAATTATCGATTAGTTACTTAGGGTCAAAATTCCCTAATTGTTTTAGGGTTTAGGGTCTTAGGTGAGTTTAGAGTTTGTAGTTCTTCAAGCTCAGGTTTTCTTGATAATTGATTTTTGAATTGGAAAATTTTAATTTGTTTCTAAATGTAAACTTAAGTTTTTAGTTTAGTTGATCCTTGAGAACGTTTGGACAATACTTTTAATTGAATCATGGGCCTACTAAAAGTAGGGTTTATATTTATCAATGATAGGTTATTTAAGATGATTGGTTAGTTTACTTATTCATGTGCACAAATCTTATGCATGAAGATAAGGAGATTGTCTTATATGAAATTCTTTTGGAGTTTGTCTCTTAAATTGATTTGTAAGTTATGATTTAATTCTTATAAAATTATGAAAATTTCTAAAGTTGAATAAAATTATTCAAATTAAATTCTTAATTAGCCGCTTAGGGTTACAAGTCCTTAATTGTTTTAAGGCTTTAAGTTTAGAGTCAATGGTTCTCGTATTCGAGTTTTATCGACAATAGGGTTTTAAATTAGAAAATTAAATTCGTTTTTAAATGTAAACTTAGATTCTTAGCTTAGTTTATCCTTGGGAATATTTAGGAAGTGTTCTTAGTTAAATCACAAGTTTGCTAATAGTAGGGTTTACAATTTATCCATACGTAACATGGCTTATAAGTAAAAATAAGGGAATTGTCTTATATGAAATTCTTTTAAGGTTTGGTTCTCGAATTAATTTGTAGGTTGTGATTTGCCTCTTAAGAAATTTTCGAGCTTTCTAGAGTTAAATAAAATTTATTGAAATTATATTTTTAATTATTTATTTAAGATTGTAAGTCCTTGATCATCCTAGGTTTTAGGGTTCGAATGAGTTTATATATGTTTTAGAGTTCGAGTGAGATAAATATAATTATCATATGATATATATATATATATATCATATGATAGATTAAGAAAAGGAAATTGCTTAATAATATATTTATATATACATATTGTGGGGCTACTTATGTATGCAAGTAAAATAATTTTTGTAAATTTATTAATTTATTCCTTTAATTAGCTTAGTTTTGTTGTTTATTATTACTTAAAATAATCCTTAATTCGTTTGTTATCAGTTTTATATGATTTCCCAAAATTATTGATAATTTTATTGATTTATGGCTTTTCAAGAGTTAAGATAATTTTATAGAGTTTTAAAAATTTTTTATGATTTGATATTTACGGTTTCTATTAAGTTTAGGTTTACATTTTTTTTTTTAAAGTACACATATGTAGGGATTGGGGTTTTCTTGCATGATAAGGGTTTCCAAATTATATCATTAGGTCTTTCAAGTTCGTTTTAAGTTCCAAGTTCAAAATTTTAGTCAGTTTTCATTTTATATAGTTTTGTCGACTTAGGAAAATGTTTACGACACTCAAGTCCGACACTATATTTAGAAGGTTAAATTTACAGAGTCTACAGGAGCAATTAGATAGTCTTCTATGATAACAAAAAGGGGGAGAAAGGCCAAAAACATGTAGCAACAAATATAAACAACAAAGCATCTTTCATATCATTTTTAAATTTTTATTGAATAATTCTTCTTTCCTGTGGCTTATGTAATGGATGACTATTTTTTATATGTTTTTGGATTTATAAATGTTTTGTTATCATCAAAAAAGGGGAGAATATTAGGTTTCTCTCACTAACTTTGATAATAACAAAAACAGCAGGAATACTAATATACCAGTAAATGTATAGGTCTTCAGATAGTTCTTCAAAATGTTTAAATTATAAATTAAGTTTCATTTAGAGACTTACTCAAAAAGTCTAAATTTTTTTGAAAAAGAAACAAGTTTAGAAAGTATTCATAAAGTTGTTTAGAAGCTCATATAAGAGGAGTCAATATAAGACTTTGGAAAGATCTTCAAAGACTTTGAAAATAAATAAACTAAGATATCTTTAGAAGCTTATTCAAAAGGTTAAACTAGAAGAATTACAACCGGAAGAATAACAAAACATCATATTCAAAGTGAATAAAGCCTTGCTTTTCTAGGTTGGGTGTATTAAGGAAATACACTTAATCCTATTTCAATAAAGTTAGTATTTAGATCTATAGGGATATTTCAACGGAATTAATTTTGGAGTTACAAGAAAATATCTAATATTAGATAAAGATTAAGCTAATTTAAAAAAATCAAGGATATCAAATTTAAATCTCAAGTTTATCTAGAGTTGTTGATCAAAGTATATTCATTAAAGGTGTGTAATCGAGATAAGATTAGAATCATGCTCTAAATTCCAAGTTCTTCTCAAAATATCTTGTCAACATCTTTGAATGTTAAAGAATGGATAAACATGAGTCAATCCATGTCATCAAGAATCAAGCTATTAAAGACTTCAAGTATAAAAGAGAAGGTGATTAAAAAATTCAATAGATTTGAGAAGAGAAAAATATTACACTCTCATCGTGATCATTACTTCCTTTTTGAAAGCCATAGAACACTTCTTAGAGACTATTTCAAAGAATTAAACTAAAGCTATATATTCGATAACCTTCATTTTCGTTTCCGTACCAAATTATTTGAGAATATTACAATTATTCTAACATCTATTTTGTAAATGTTATTTATTATTAGAGTATTGTGAGAGAAGTTTGATTTATACTTTGTAGATCTATAATTAGCTTAGACTATAAAGAGGCTAGATTAGCAAAGCAAAGGGTTGTAAAGGTTACATGTAGCAGAAACTTGTAAACTTCTCTTAATTTGATTTTAAAATAGTATATCAAGTGAAACAACACCGTTGAAGAAGACTGAGTCCCCAATAGTGAAGCTGAAAGAGAACAATAGGCATAAGGTTGAAGCTTTTTAAATCTTAAACTTGATTTTCTCCTCCTCATCTCTTTTGTTTTCAAGTTGTTGTTTTTTTTTTTTTTTTTTGTTATATGTGTATTGAGTGATTAAAGTAATACTCTTTGCCAAATTAAGTTATTAAGAGAGGTAAATTGAAAATTTTCCAAAATTTTCTAAAGATATCAATTTACCACCCATCTTAATATCTTTTATGGGTCCAACACTAAGTCTTGCTTGGCCTAAGATTAAAATTGACCAATTAGTCAATCCTTTGGAAGGGGAAGTAGTTCTCAAGGTAGGCTTTATTTAGATCTATGTAATCTGTCCACATCTACCTTTTGCTGTTGAATATTCACTAACATAGCATTTGTTAAACAAGTGAGGTAGTGCTCCTCCCTTACGAAGCCAGCTCGAAGCAGCTTCTATACCTCTTGCTCAATGGTAGCTTATTACTGTAATGCCAAGTGTCTTCTCTTCTACTTAACAAGTTGCACATTAGGGTATACTTAGAGATGATATGTCATTTTCTAAATGTCCACGATCCCTAGCATCTCCTTAGGAGAAGATGTAAAAAACATCATAATTAAAATGGAGGAAGATGAGGATGTCTTCTCCTTCTTCAATGGATAAGGAGGTTCCTACCTATGTAGTTTGGTTGGGGCGGCTGTTAAACTATATCATCTCAATTTTTTCTATGGCCTCTCCCCTTGAGCCTTATGCCTCCTCTAGTGCTGATTCAATGTTAATGATAGGGTCACATGAGATGTTGCTCAAGTAAAGTGATCTTGACAACTTATAGTCACCCCAAGCAACACTAACTCCCATAACCATTGAGAATTTCACCTCTAAACATATCTGACTGATGCATACATCCACTTTATTAAGACTTAGCCTTCTTAAGATAACATTGTAAGGAGACCAGTAGTCGATGACGACTAAGTCGATTAGCTATGAAGTGATGTGCTCATCATCACTTAGTCGAACAAGAAATGTGATCAGCCCCTTGGCAAGGACAAACTTCCCTCTAAAGCTAGCCAGGCCCCTAATTACATGGTCAGAGGGGTTCTTTAAGCTGGCTTTTCATCTATTCATAGGTGGAGTAAAATAAGATATTTGCTGAACTTCCATTATCAATGAAGGTTTTAGGGACATGAAATATCCTATTTCATTGTTGATCATCAAAGGGTTGATGTGGGGATATTCAAAGCTTTATGTCTGTGTTCGAGAAGGAGATGGTGGTATTTATCTTTGGTTTTTTAGCTTAAACAAATTGTACTTTATGTTATATTTGCTAAGGATAGGTCACATCTAATAGTCCCAATCCTCTTATGATAGTTTGGACCTATCCTCATCTGCCCCAATGTTATAGGTTGTTAGGGGCGTTTTCCAATTGCAACTATAACTGTAGCAATGGCTATGACTATGGTTATTGTTGCTCTTCTTTAATTCAACAGTGTCTAGTTGGCCAGTAGACCTAGCTTATCTCATCAATAATAAGACAGTCAATGTGACCTTTGTAAACAAGGATGCAACCTTTGCAAACAAAGCCTTTGATGATGTTTTTAAGGTGATAGCACTCATTTTATTATGGTCACGCACACCATGATTATTGCAAAACTTACCTAAGGTAGCTACTTCAAGAGTCTCTCTAACATGTGGGGATTGAGGAAGCTATCCTTAAACTTCATAGAAGATTTCGCCGAGAGGGCAACTTAGTAGGGTATAGTTGTTATAATCTACAAATTTTTGCTTCTGCCTCTCTTAACTCTCTCTTGAAGAAGATGGGTTATCTTCTCAAGGACTAAGTTCGTCCTTTTCTAAGGAACCCTGATTGTAGATGTTGCTCTTTAAACGTGCCCAAATAGCATCCTCTTAAGTGACATATTGCTTAACTATTTTCATGAACTCTTCAAAGGTATCCGGGTGGTGGAGTACGATGGCTTCAACTACCTTACTATTAAGGTCTAGGCCATACATGATAGCCTGGAGGGTGACCTCTATACTAACCTTTGAGACTTAAAGCTTTGTGCAGTTTAAGCACTTGAGGAAAGTTTGAAAATTTTCTTTGGTCCTTTGTCAAACATTGTATAGGGTTAATGAGTCCTTATGTAGCACTTTACCATTGAGAAAGTGCTACTATAACCTAACCACCAAGTCATCAAAGGAGTTGATTGAGCCATCTTGTAGTTAATTAAACCATACAAATTTCGCCTTAGTTAATGTGCTAGGGAAAGCCTTACACATTATTGCATTAGAGAAATTATGCAATCTTATCATAATGTAGAAATGCACCACATAGTCATCCGAGTCGCTTGAGTCGTCATTGGTGTTGAGATGTAGAAGTTGGATACTCTATGGAATTCCAAGATTAGTAATGTGAATGGGCTCCTACTCATAGTTGTTCCTTGACTATTCGGCTAATGATTCGATACACTTTTGTTCACGTATGCTTAAAGTGTGGCGAATGTTCTCGTTAAGCTCTTATGCATTCATTTCTTTCAATGTTTTTTGTGATCATCTTAAGGAGATGTCTTTCTATACTATGCTAGTGCCTAATAGCTTACCTTGTGCTTGTGCCTTGTTGTAGTTGGTGTTCAATCTATTACGTAGGTCCTTGATATGATGATGCTCGAATTAGACACAATCACATGGTTATGCTAAGTTTATTGGAGGCATTAGTAAGTGCTTAGGGTGCTTACTTGATCTGCTAGAGGAGCTAACAAAAGGATCATCGTGAATAGCCCTACCTTTTAGTTTGTGTAAAGCCACTAGCTCCTATTGTAAATTAGCATTCTTTTAGAGGGTTTTTTGGTTAGCCTCCATCGACTGGTGGAACATTGTCTTTGGATCAATCCTTAAAGGTGGTTAATCCATTCGTGGTAGTGGTGGTGTTAATGATTGTTCCACGACCCGAAAGAGATGGATATGGGTTTGTATTTTTGTTCTTTACCATGTTTGTAGGTTTATGTAAATGATGGGCACCAAATGATGATAATGTATATAAAGGGGGTAGCTCTCAATGATGTATCATGGTTAATAAAATATTTCTCTATAACAACCTTGTTTTCCTTAAGCTTCTTAAAAACCATACTCCGATATTTTTACTCCACTTTACATGCTTATCATGATAAACATTTAATCTTATAGAGCCATACATTAAATCTCCTTTAATATGATTACAATCGTTAATCAAAGGCTCCATAGCAAGACCATTAAATACTTTCAGTAAGTTACTATCAACATATCACACTTCAAAGTGAACAGGAAAATGTTTTACACCAATAAATGGGATCTGTTTTCATCATATCCTCATATAACTCTAAAGTCATGATCCTTAAGTGCTCATAGCTATTCCATTGTTTGAATGAGTGGTGCTATTAGAAATAAATTAAAAAGCCTTCCTTAAAACAAGATTCCTATACTCGGTGTCCTAATTAACATTAATATGCCAAGTAAACATGCGGTGCTTAGCATAGAGTATTAATTCTTACGTTGCACTCCACCAATCCATATAAAATCAACAACTATAGAGAAAAAAAATACTGCCTTGAAATTTCTTTAAATTAACGTATATAATACATGAAAGAGAATTGACACCTTTTTCTTACTACTCATAAATGTCTAAGCTTACCCCATAGCTCAAGGTTTACTATTAAAGTCTCTAGAAATCATATCTAAGTATCATTTATATTTAATCTTAACCATGGTCCATCCTATTGTATAGGCAAGAGAGAGGGCCCAAGGGGGGGGAGGGGTAGGTATAGGGTGGGGTAGGTTTGCGTAATAGGGACCTCGGCCTTCTCAAGCTCTAGAAATAATTATTTTTTAAAAAGAAAAGTATATATATTAAAGTGCAATAGTAAGTAAATTTTAGTGATTAGGTGTTTAGTAAAATGTTTTGGGTTCAACTTTCATATTTATCATTTTACTTTTTCTAAATACATTTATCACTTAAATGGCAATTATATTTGTGAATTTATTAAACCTTTTTCCTTTTCACAATAGCTAATATATTAATTTCATTAATTACATATCATATTTAGCTAAATAAATTCCCATAAATTGCTATATTTATTAGTGATACATCATAAGTAATAATAACATTGTTCATATTACAAATATTTCAATAGTATCACATAAACTGCTGATAAAGAGTAAAAATTATATGCCTTAGTTAGATAACTTTCTTTCTTTTTTACAATTAACATAACGCAAATGAATGTAGATTATTAAATAATTGATTGTCTAATAATTTATATTTACAATGATATTTTTTTTTTTAGCACTGTTACTAAAACAATCATACAAAGTTATCATAAAAAAAATAATATATTGAAGAGTATTTCCTACTTGTTCATTTTAGAAGAGTGTTTCCACCTTTTCTATCTTAAATGGCATAGGACATGAGTAAGATTTTGGATTTCATTTGAATTAAGTGCACTCACAAATAGCATCTTCTATGCAAGTAATAACATCTTTCTAATTCATCTATTATATGATAAAAATGTAGAATCTAACCATAAACCATAATAATAAGAGTTAAAAATATATGGTTTCATTATTGTGCAATTACGATAATCTACCCCAAAAACTACAATTCCCTTCCCCTACCCCTACCAAAACCAACACCTTACCACCACAACCCCCCACCCCCCCTTACAAACATTTCATATGCACTATTACAATGAATTGGTTAGCTAATTTTAGTGACTTAAAATTGAATAATACAATAAACCACTCTACTATTTACCAATTATGCTACTATTAGAGAAAATACTGAAATGGCATTTTAAAAATAAAGTTTAGATCGGCTTACATGAAATGTTAACTACACAATTAGCATCTATTTACTATAGGTTATGATTCCAGCACCATGGATCATATTAATTAATATAATATAGTTAAGTAGCATCAAATAAACTTTGTTGTAAGAAATTTTAACTTGATCATTAAGTTCACATTCTCATTAACCAAATCATCTAGCATTCTTATCCCATTGCCTTTAATTGCTACTTATAAATTCATGTTGAAAAGAAACATGATGCAACACAAGGAGGGGAAAATAGAAAAAATCAGTTTGCCCAAAGGAAAAATATCAAGTCTATTCTTTATATCCTCTTTATACTGGCATTCAAAAACAAGTGCTCTATAGAATAGTCAGAATCTGCTCATTACCCATCATATAAGAGGAAAAAGGACAAGAAAAAACATAGAAGGAATCTATTCAATGTACTGCAAGAATTAGCTCATTGCTACCACCAAATTCAAAAAACCACCTATATTATCATGCTCATACAAAAATCAAGCTTGCTCTTTATACCCTCATCATACTAGCATTCAAAAACAAGTGCTCGATAGCATAACTAGAATTTACTCAACCTAATATAAAGTGAAACACCACATGATGACTACATGTACAAAATGTCACTAGTTCAACAACTTACTTACATTAGTAGAACTCTATATAGTAAGATTACATCTTCAAATTCCCTCACCCTACCCGCTTGAGAAATGTGCCTTACGATACACAAAATGGTCACAGATATGGCCTCTATGTATACTGAGTTGACCATGTTGCCGTCTACTTAATTCACCACTTTCACTGCTCCTCCTTCCTAAGGTCTCTATAGAAGAACTATTATAAATCAATGAGGAAAAACTATTCAATTTCTTGATATTTACACACCATGTTACATTCACACTTAGCTACAACATCACAGGAATACTCTGAATTACGACACAAATGCGACATTTCATCCTATGATTTCTTAAGTTGATTATAATACATGAGACATTTAAGTTTCCTTACCTAAAACTCATTATCTCATGTTGAAGTTGATATATCAATGGACCATTCATTAATCCAAAACATTCACACACATCATTCGACAATTCTCTTGCTAATTGCGCATACATGAATACTTCAATTGATCTTTACACATTTAATTAAGGATTTAATAGTGAATCATGAAATTACATCTAATCCATCAATGAAAATCAATAAAATTATCATCTAGTTTGTTACGATTACCTTTTATAATCCCTAATTTGGCTTTTGTACTAAGAGCTAATCTAATAGACTTACTCCAACTCAAGAAATTAGATCCATAAAAAATAAGACTTGTAATCGTAGTAGCTGGATTGTTTAATCTAGAAAGATAAAGAGGATCACTAACCTAAGATTCTGTACCCAAATTCATATTGTTGTGTAATTGAATACGAATTCCTATATGAAGTGACAACAAACAAGATTCTAATGGAAACTTAAGAGAAAAAGATATAGTTTACATGTTTTGATACCATGAAAAGTTTGCTTGAATTGTAAATCTAAACCATCAAATGAAGTTTGAGAAAAAGGAGAAAGAAAGTGTATAAATGATTGATAAACTAAGTTAGTTATTTATTGTTATCACTCTTTACTCGAGGAGTGTTTATATACAAGTATTGATCCCTACCATATGACTTTATCTACACATGTCAGCCGATATAAATAAAATAGTCTATGTACAATATACAATATATAACAAAAGCAACCTATAAGTGCCATAATATTGCCAATATTTTTCCCTTTGGTGATCATAGGGAGTTTATTAGCATTGAAGATAAATAAAAATTATCTTAAGGTGAAAGTTGTAAATTGAAAACTCCTAGAACATAAAGGAGATAAAATGTTAAACTCAATTAATCTATCATTTTCCACATACACTAGTCATTCACTAGCCATATGTTGAACATAATTCCATATCATTTCAGCTTAAGTTCGTTAATGACTTCATGTATAAAGGAAACTAACTTCTCTTGTTATATTGTAATAATATAAGCTATTTTCCATTTTATTAAATATAAGCTTTTTTGAATTGTGAGTGGATCTTACTTTTACATTTTCTTAAAGGAGCTATGTTTTTTTCTTGCAGGCTTTGTAATATAAACAACCATGGTGATTTTGCAATTGATCAATCTCTAGTTTCACTATAGAAGTTGATTGATGCAGTTCTTAACAAGCTTTAATGATTCTTGTGAAGATGTTGGAAATCAAGTTTTGTCTATGGAGCCTTTGCTTACTATTCACAAGGCTTACTATCTAGTATATCAAATTGAAATATAGAAACAAGTAACTAGTTTCTTAGGTGATAATGTAGTAGCTTTTGCTATAAAGAAGGTTTCAAAATCTTTACCTAATGACAGTAAAAGAAGGGATGGAATGAAACCGATTTGTACACATTTTAAGAGAATAAGCCACTCGATTGATCAATATTTTGAAATTGTTGGCTTCCCTGATTGGTATAAGCCTAAGAAAAGGAGAGGTTCAAAATTTGATGGTCATGTAGAAACTAGTCAAACTTATAATACCCGTATTAGAGATACACCCTTAGATTCTCAACATGAATGTTCTATTATTGATAAATCTTTACATTTTGATAACGAGTTTTTAAGTAAGATATGTGTAGAGGTTGTTAGAATGCTAACAGATGATCAAGATGGATGTAAAAGTTCAGTTCAACTAATTGCATGTGTGAATTTCGCAGGTCATGCATCTCCTAGGTAGCATACATAAAGAAGCACCATAATGAACAGGAATGAAAAGAAAATAAAGGGTTTTAGCAAATCTAAGCAGCTACTAACTAGATATGACACACCAACTGATCTTACTTAGTTTAGTCCTAACACTCGATATGACACATAAATGTAGTATTAAGTTTACTCGTCACTAACTATTACTAAAGGAGCTAGATAAAAGCTAAGGATAAAAGAGAACACAAAGGTTACTCTATAAGGAAATTTGTAATTCGATAATGAGTGAGTGAGTGATGTCTACATACAAAGAAAGTGAGGCATTTAAATGACCTCAACTAAGGTTACAATGAGTAAGGAAAAGACAAAAAGAAGAACATACAAAAGATTCCTTAAACATCCCAAAAAGGGTCAAAATGGCAATAAATAATTCATTGTATGGAAAAGTAGAGAATCATTCTGGAATTTTGTGCTAGAAGACATATATCAAGTAGCTATTGGTGATTGGATAGGCTATTCCTATAGGTGTAGATTCTCTAGCGGCTCAATGTTTGTTGAAAACAGCTCTAAAGAGGTCAGACAGAGGTAAGAGTCATATCCAACCCAATTTGGGTTAGGTTTAAGCTTGGGTATTGTACATGGATTAAGCCTCTTCATGTTGGATTGCTAAACAGCTCGGCTTGGAAGGAAGTTTAATGTATTATAGCTCACAAACTATCTTAATCATGGTTAGAGGTCGACACTCAAGTCAAATAAGATGAGATAAGCCCAAACTAGTGATCAAATCCTCATCCTTGATTGGATCTCAAGCTAGTACTTGTCGGACAAGTCTATGTAAGCCTCTAACTCGGTTTTGTGTGATTGGTCCGAGAGATTGATTCCTATCATCTACTTGGGAGTCGAAGAGATTTGACCTCAAATATATAGGTTGTTCTCTAGTCAAGCCTGCTACAATGTCTATTGAATGGTGGGGAGTCAGGTTAGATACATTAAATGTAGAAGAGATGTCATAATCTCTTAAGAGCTCAATCTAATAGACAATGTAGTTGATTCTCTTCAAGACCATAAAGGGACCATTTGCTCTAGGTGATAGCTTGTTCTTCCTTAAATAAGGAAATCTTTCTTGATTGAGGTAGATCCAAACTAGATCGCCTAGATTAAAGGAAACAACTCGGTGGCATGTTATTGATCATTGAACTTGTTAATCTTTTTGAGTCGCTTGCTAGTGCAGTTTGTGCAGTTCATAGGCTTAGTTGACTCTAGACTAGCTATCATTGGGGGGTTGTGCAAGTGTCAATCATGTCTAATGGAATAATATGGTTGAGACCATAAAATATCTCAAAGGGGGTCCTCCTTATGGACAGTTCAATTATAAGCAAACTCCACAATAGGCAAATACAGATCCCACTCTTTCAATTCCTTCCTATAATAACTTTAAGTAACGTACCTAATGTCCTATTCACCATTTCAATTTGGCCATCAGTTTAAAAGTGACTACTTATACTAAACATGAGTTTGGTGCCATGTCTCTTCCATAAGGTCTTACAAAAATAGCTCAGGAACTTAGTATCTCGATCTGAAACAATGGACTTCGGGACTCTATGTAGGTGGATGATTTTTTGCAAAAAGAAATTAGTAATACTTATCGTTAGTTCAGTGGCACAAATTGAAGTTTACCATTTTGCTGAATCAATCTACAACTATAAGGACCAAATCCTTCCCTTTGGATGTTTAGGGCAACCTTAGGACAAAGTCCATACTAAAGTTGACCCAAGGTGAGGTCACCATAGGGAAGGTAAGGTATTCTCCATGTAGCTCCTTCCTTCCTTTTACGCTCTTACACACTTCACAACTACTGATAAACTTATAGACATCCTTTACCATACTAAGATAGTAAAAATTTTCTCTCAACAAGTTGGCAATTTTGGTCTCACCAAAATGCCCTAACAATCCTCCACTATAAGCTTTCCTAACCAATAGCTTACTTGTAGAATAGTTAGGTATACAGAGTCTCCTCTCCTTAAACATATATAAGTCCTTCAAATAATAACCTCTAACAACAATTCCATCTCGACACTTCTCAAGTATAGGACAAAAGTATGGGTCCTGAGCACACTGCATAGCAATAAGGGAAAATCCCAACAGCTTTGTTAATAGGGTAGTTAGTAAGATATGCTGACATGACAAGGCATCATTGACCATATTAGCACTACCCTTCTTATGTTTAATTAGCTAAGAGAATCCCTCCATGAATTCTCACCATTTAGCTTGTCTTTTTGAGAGCTTGTATAGACTCCCAAATGTTTCAAAGACTAATGGGTTGTATAGATCACAAACTCTCAAGGCAATAAAAAATGTTGCCACATAATAAAAGCTAAAAGAAGAGAATATAGCTCCTTTTCATATATAGAGTAGTTATGTATAGCACCATTAAGTTTCTCACTGTAAGAAGTGACAGGCCAATATTCTTACATTAGGACTGTACCAATGTTAATGCTTGATGCATCACATTCCAACTTAAATGGCTCGTCAAAGTTAGGCAAAGCAAAAACATGTGTGATGGTAAGTTTCTCCCTTGATCTCTTTAAAACTTTTCTCAATTCGATCAGTCCACTAAAATCCATCACTCTTCTTCATCACTCAGTTAAAGGGGTTACAATGGTGCTAAAGTTCTTGATAAATCTTTATAAAAAGAAGCAAAACCATGAAAACTCCTAATTTTAGTAACATTCTTAGGTATAGGCCACTCCAATGTAGCTCAAACCTTCTCCTCATCAACTTAGACTCCATCTTTAGACACCACATAACTAAGAAAGACAACTTCATGTTGTTAGAATATACATTTCTTCAAATTTCTAAACAACTTTTTAGCACAAAGTATGTCAAAAACAGTTTGGAGGTGTTTCAAGTGATTGATCAAGTTGGTACTGTACACCAAGATATCATCAAAGTACACAATTACACATCTTCCGATCAGGGGGCACATCACATGGTTTATGAGACTCATAAATGTGCTCGATGCATTAGTAAGTCCGAATGGCATAACAAAACATTTGTAGAAATTATGCCTTGTCTTAAATGCAGTCTTCCACTTATCACTAAGTCTCATGTGAATCTAATGGTAGCCACTTTGTAGGTCAATCTTCAAGAATACTTTGGTGCCATAAAGATCGTCTAACATGTCATCGAGCCTTCATATGGGATATCTGTACTTGACATAAATTTAATTGATAGGTCAACTATCGATGCAAATGCATCGTGAATCATCCTTCTTTAAGACGAGCAGAGTAAGTATAGCATAAGGGCTCATGCTCTCTCTTACATAACCTTGCTTAATGAGCTCATCTACTTATTTTTTTAGCTCGGCAACCTACTTGAGATTCATTTTGTAAGAATGTCTATTTAGTAGAGCTATGCCTAGCTATAAACCAATGCATTGCTCAATACCTTGAAGTAGAGGTAGTCTTTTAGGAAACTCATCTAAGAACAAGTTGGAAAACTCATCTATCAAGCTTTAGACCTCTTATGGTACATCTTCCATATCTCTCAACTCTAATAACCTTCTAATCAACAAAAACATAAGCTCTTTAGCTTTCTTAGTGGCCCAAAGCTCTTTTTGGCTAAGCACTGAGACTTTTTTCTTACTAACTTAGGTGAGCTGGTTATGAGTCTCATTTACTTAGCTCAGTGTCATGGGTTACAATACAATTTTCTTACCATCCTTCGTGAAGGCATGGGTGTTTTTGAATTCATCGTACGTGACACATTGGTCAAATAACCAAGGTCTTCATAATAGCAAATGTAAAGCTCCTGTAGGAATAATATCACACGCTACTTCATCTCTATATACATTTCCCATATAAAAAGGTACAGTTACCTACTTGATCATGTGTAAGGCACTCTTATCATAGAGCCAATGTAACTTATAAGGTCAAGGGTGCTTATAGGTCAGCAGATCTAACCTCTGTACAAGGGTTTGAGCAACAACATGGGTACAACTTCCTCCATCTACTATAATTGTACATAGTTAACCTTTGATAATACACTTAGTGTGGAATAAGTTTCCTCTCTAATCTTCCTCATAGCTTGGCATTGAGTTCAACACTCGTCTCAACATTAAGGTCATTACTTTTTCCTTATCAACATAGACACAAGTCTCTTCCTCATCCTTGACTTCTATTCATTCAACATCTTTCTCTTCCTTCTCAAGCTCACTGTCATCTGTATTATCCACTTCATCACCTTGAAGGGCCATAATACGTCAGTTAAGATACTTAGTAGTCATGTGTCCATAATTGAAGCACTTAAAGCATTTTATCTCACTTATCTTACAACCTGAGGTTTGTCCTTTCTCATACATCCTTAGAGCTGCTTTGTCATCAGCTCAACTCTTTAGGCCAGCTCTACTAGTATTAGGTTGGTCATTCTTGTCTTTTGCTTGAATGGGTCTTCCCAGCTCATTATAGGCAGGTTAGCGTAGAATAAGGGTTTACGAAGAGCTTAGTCCTGGTCCGATCGAGGTATTTCTCTTCTGCTTCTCGACCCTTTGTGCTATTTTAATGTCTTCCTCAAGTGTGTAAAACCTCTACACCTCAACAATGTTTCGAATATCATATCAAAGCCCTGAAATAAACCTTGATATAATGCAAGCCTCTGGCTCATCCATATTAGTTCAAATCATCAACATTTGGAATTCCTTGACATAGTAATTGTCTCTAATTAGAGCTACCAAGTTTTAAAATTTATAAACATATATTATATCCTTAACTCAATTCAATAGGCAAGTATATTTATCGTTTTATAGCACGAATGAATATAGGGTCATCTCTACTGGGGACAAACATAAACACTAGTACTAATTTCCTATGATCTAGCAACCAAAATTATCAAGTGATTAATGATTAAAATGTCTAATTTACTAATTAACTACACTAATCCACCAACAACTTTTATCCAACACAATGACATACAGAAATGATTAACAATACAACACTTAACACGAGACTTAATTCACCACCTAGCATGATACAACCAATGCACTTTTGTCTTGATGTTTGTTATCTACAGGGAATTACTAGCTGTAAGCATTCTTCTTAGAAATACTCGTTCCTAATCCTAATTGTGTTCATTAGAATCTCTTCTGAATTAACAGCCAACGAAGATTGCATTAACATCATAATCATTTATCGATTCCCTTAAGGATGCAAAAACTTTCTTAATTATATCTTTATTATCAAGAGTAAATTGTTCTAATAAATTAGATCTATTTAATATAACTGTCTCTCGATATATTCTATCAAAATCCCTTCTAAGTTAATATCATACATTACACTATACTTAGATTTATTGAGTTTAATTCATCAAAAATAACAAATATCAAGAACCCACTAATCTACACACTTGATCGTACTAAGTGTATGTAGCAAGTCTTAAACTATTACTTTTATATGATAAAACAATAATATAAACTAACAGAAATCATAATTTACAAGAAATAATAAAAAAAAAAAACACGGAATGATTTCATTGTAGAAGTCTCACAAATACATGAACAATGAAGTCCCATTAGCTCTCTCAAGTAGTTTTGGGGAAAGTACAGAATATAACAATAGTGATTTTTACAAAAACGGAAAACACAAATGGGTATAAAGATGAATAGGAATGTTGCTGCTTTAACTCTCTAACTAAGGCCTAGATTGTATTGTAATGTAATATCAGATGATGTTTAATGATGATTGATATATGATATCTCTTATCTAAAAATTGTGGTGCATTTATATTCTTCTCCTCAAAAAGCTCAAAATACCTTACTTCAAGATACCCCCTGGTGTTTAAACCATTCTAAGCACCAGTTCATGAGAAACAATTTAAAAAGAATAATTATGCCCACTTTCATTAGCCCCGTAACTCAGGGCATGATCATCTTGAAAAATAATGGTCTTCACCTATCACGGTTGTGATGTTAGATGTGAACTCCTCATCAAATTATCCATTTCCTCATGCTCATGATCGAGAGAATGATCACCCTCTTGATATATAATCACGGGCATGATAAATAAGGGGATCATAGTACTTCCCTTGGTCACGCCCGTGATAAAGGGCATCACAAGCACTGAGCACTCAATTCTTCCTTTATCATGCTCATGATTGAATGCATGTTAGTTTTCCTTCAAAGTTTTCCAATCCTCACAGCCGTGATTGCCTTAAATCACATTGTTTTTTATGTAAACTTCATCTCCTTACTCTCGAATCATCTAAAACTAATATATTGTGTAATTAGATAACAAGAACTTGAGAAATGAACACAATTATAATTAATTTTTACCTAAATATGCCCAAAAAGTATATAGTGATTTATACTTATCACATAATCATCAACAGCTTAGCTTCCCTAGCGAAGTTCTTGCAACTTAGTGAAGGTATCTTGCAAATAGGTCTTAGATATAAATCTTCCTCCCATTAGCCTCTTCATGTCATCTCATATGCACACTCCATGTCATCCATCCCTTGCTTTAACCACATTTATGTTTTTCCACCACATGGCGCCGTACCTAAAGAACTCAAGAGCGACAAGTTGAACTTTACTAACCTTAGCGTACCCATAACAATCAAACACTCTTTCAACCTTCTCCTCCCACTCTAGGTATTCATTTGCATTACTACTTCCTACAAGGTCAAAATCTAAACCTTGACATTGTCAAGTCCTCAAGGAACTCAGTGCCTTCACTCTTCTACTTCGTAGTATTCCCTTTCCTCTTCTTCTTCTCCATCGACCTCTACATCTACCTTCTCATCATCTTCCTCAATTTCTTTTAACTCAAGTCTTCGTTGAGTAGGTCAATCTACTACTCCTCCAATTCAATGAGGTCGAGCTAGGCAATTAACTGGGCTAATGTGGTCATATCTTCGTTCTTGTATATTTTCTACTCAGCCATGATCGAGTATACCCTATGGTTGTTGCTTATTTCCTTGCATAGCTGTGACGAGACTCTCAACAAGGTTGGTGAGTTTATCATCAACTGACCTTAAGGTATTACTATCATGTTGACCACAACTAACATGAGCACTACTATCTTGGTCACCAATAACTTTATGAACATTAGAATCCAACATCTCTCATTGTTGTTTTCTTCAAAAACTACCTTAACAACACAATCTCGACTAAACTTTACTACTCACTACAGTTTAGAATCGTACTAACACACCCTGACCACTTTAAAAAAAAGTCAACATGGAACAACGTAATATGAAACCAAACTTGCTTTGTTTTCATAATAGGAAAACAGGGTAGAACAAAGTAACATAAGTTACTTCAATTTCCTTTTACAAACCATTGCTTCATAATTCATAGCTTTGAATTCCACTTCTATAACTCCAATCACACTTCCAACACACAAGAACAATACTGCAATAGCTATGGAGTAACTTGAACAAAACTTTACTGCAACATTGTATTATCCTTCTTAGAACCATAGTATGATACTAGTGAAGCTTATGCATCTCTAGGGTAGTACATATGGAGAAACACCATAACAAATATGAACAAAAGGAAAACAAAAGGTTTTAGCAAATCCAAGCAACTACCAATAGGATATGATACACTAGTTGATCCTACTCAGCCTAATCTTTGCTCACCACTAACTCTCACTAAAGGAGCTAGATAAGAGCTAAGGATAAAAGAGAATACGAAGGTTACTATTTAAGGAAATTTTCTAATTCAATAATGAGTGAGTGAGTGATGTTTATGTATAAAGGAAGTGAGACATTTATATAAGCTCAACTAAAGTTATAATCAATAAGGAAAAGACAAAAAGGAGAACGTATAAAAGATTCCTTAAACATCCTAAAAAGGGTAAGAATGGCAAATGATACATTGTATAGGAAAGTAGAGAATCATTTTGGAATGTTATGTTAGAAGACGTGTATCAAGAAGCTACTGGTGATCCGATGCAAGGTTGCTTTTGTAGGTGTAGATTCTCTAGCAACTCACCATTTGTTGGAAATAGCTCAAAAGAGGTCAAAAAGGAGGTAGGAGTCATACTCAACCTGATCTAGGTTAGGTCTAAGCTTGGACATTGTGCATGGACTAAAGCCTCTTTAATTCGAATTGCTAAACAAATTGGCTCGGAAGGAAGTTTAGTGCATGCCAACTCTAAAACTATCTTAAATATGGTTAAAGCTCAACACTCAAGTTAGATAAGATGAGGTAAGCCTAGGCTGATGATCAAATCCTCGTCCTTGATCAATTCTTGAGCTAATACTTGTCAAACAAGTCCATGTATGTCTTTAGCTCAGCTTCGTATGATTAATCTAGGAGGTTGATTCCTATCAGCAAGTAACACTGCTTTTTCTTCTCCTATTTATGAATCAAGTTTTGTTAATAATAGTATAGTAAATTCTTGAATAATGGATTTAGAAGCTTCTAATCATACAACTCCTTTCCCACCAATTTTAATATATACACAACACCTGAAAGAACCCATAAAAATAAAGCTACCCGATAGCTACAATAAATTAATTCACATCATAGGAAATGATGTTTTAAATAAACACCTCTTATTGACCAAAGTCCTTCTTGTCCTAGAGTTCCATTATAACATTTTATTAGTCCATTAATTAGTTACTACTACTAACATTACAATAACTTTTGATGCAAATAATTACCTTTTTTTAGGACCATACTTCTTAAAAATGCATTACTCAAGCACAAGCTTAGTTTAGATTGTATAAGATGACATCTCAAAGTTACTGTAATTCTACTAGTTGTTGTCCTATAGTTTGCAACAGAAATACTGGGTCTTGTTTGTCTACTTCAGAAGCTAGTCAAATATCTATTAAACTTTTGCATTGTAGACTTGGACATGCCTTTTTGTCCAAATTGAAACATGATATTGATTGTAACCAATCATTGCTATCTAATTTTATTTGTCATACTTGTCGATTAACAATAAAGTTTCATTGTCATCCATCTCATTTCAATTCTTATGTTTCATTACATCCTTTGGATTTACTTCATGTGGACTTGTAAAATCCTTTTCATATGCTTCATTATCTCTTAGCAAATTTTTTATGACCATTATTGATGATATGAGCAAATGTACTTGAACCATTTTTATTCCTCATAAATATCATGTTTTCACAACCTTTGTGACTTTATTTCCTTTATTAAAACTCAATTTGATACCATTCCAAAGTTTATGAGAACCAATAATGGTGGGAAATTTTTTTTCAAGAATGTCAAACCTTATTCAAGGAGAATGGTATTGTTCATCAAAGGATATTCCTCATACACCTCAACAAAATAATGTAGTTGAATGAAAATATCAACGTTTGTTAGACAACACGTGTGCCATTTATTTTCGTTCCAAACTACCAAAAAATGTTTTGGGGAAAGTGTATGCTTGCAACAACCACTCTCATTAACCAAATGCCATTTTAAACATTTAATTAGAAATCACCTCATGAGTTGTTGTTGAGAGCTTAAAAGTTTTTTGTTGCCTTTGTTATGAAGTAACCAATGTTCCTTTTATAGATAAATTTAATGCTAAAGGATAGGAGTGTATATTTATTGGATACCCACAAAGACAAAAAGGCTATAAGCTATTTGACCTTAAAACACAACAATCGTTAGTTAGTCAAGATGTGACTTTTTTTAAGCAAATATTTCTTTTTCATTCTTCACATGTTCTACCATTGTCTGAAAATCAATAAAGTCATTTGTTTCCTTATCCTTCATATCATGTTTTTGCTTTTGACATGATGACTTATAGATCTCATGTTCCACTAATGAGTCTTCTCCTATTTCTAATCTTGGTGTTAGTCCACAAACGCAATAGTCCTTATAATCATAGCAACTTGATGTTTTTCTTCCTTACAAATCTTCCAAAGCCATACTATCAAGAAGGCCTAGTAGGATTGTCTACAATTTTCATATTACATATGCACCTATAATGTGAAAATCGTTTTGCAGGTAAAAAATTATAAGACTTTAATTAATTAATCACTAGATTTTCTGATTTTGAACTTATTAACTTGTTGTAATATATCAACTACTATGGATATCCAATATTCCATAGTTCCTTAAAACTGTAGAAAATTGGTATTTCCTATCAAACAATAAGATTAGGTAGTAAAGTTTTAAAACTTAAACTTACGAAAGTTATAAAATCTAAATAATGTTAATAATTATATATAATAATTTAAACCAACTATATAATCTATCTTCAAATTCTAATTTCTATGCATCTTGACAATGGTACTCAATACTTAACTCTTAACCTATGCCTGATTATCTAGCAAGCTACAAGAGAAAACTGTTGGGAAGTAAGCTACACGAGCTTAGTAAGATATCACTTATATTATACTAGCAAATAGGTTATCAAACAATTTATTAACAAATATATGAATACATAAATAAATAGTATGCCGAACAATATATATATGCAATTAATCGGTGCTATATACAGCATCGAATTTAATGCTCTCCAAAGTAAAGGTTAGAGATACATCGGCACAAATCACAACCGAGTTCTAACACCTAGGTTTTTAACCATATATATATATATAGAAATTCCATGTTTTACAAAATAGGTTTCTATTTCTAAAAATTAATAGTACACAGATTCCTCAATCTAGCAGTAAGATAGCCCCTGCAATCCACACTCACGCCCTACAGCAATGATCTCTAGATTCAATCCCTAACCAACTACGATTAGCGTCTTTAGTGCTAGGTAAACCTACGAGCCAATGATAAAGTCTTATTGTACTAATGCTCCTATACTATACTAATCAAATCATGCGAGAATATATCTCTCTAAGGCTCTTCATTAACAACTGCATGAGGTGATGGTTAAAACATTATATGCAATGTTTGTACTTATGCATAATCCATTTAATTTAAGTTAAGTCATATGTGATTAAGTAAATTTATAAGGTGATCAACCAATATCAATAAACCATTCAATTATATAGTAATAAATCAAACAGTCAATTATTTAGCTATTATGTTTCACAACATTTTATACAACACATAACCATTATCCAAACACATACATAACCCAAAACTCAATACATTAAGTTGTTAATATTTACTTTATGTGTACTAATTATAAGCACAAAATAAGTATAGGATTATTAGGAGTACTCACTCATCTATAGTTGTAAATGATCGTAATAATTGCTAGGTAGCTCTAAAATGTATTCACCATCACCTAACAATAAATAAAATAAAATAAATATCTAGAATTCCAAAAAAAAAAAAAAAGCTTAAATTAGCCTAAAAGGATTACTATGTAAGGTTTGCCTATTTCATAATTATCCCCAATTAACTACAGATTACATGCATCATCTATTTTATATTTTACTATGTATAAAGTAAGTTTGATTAAGTTAAATATTTACCTATCTTAAGAAGATTGAAATCATGTTTGAACTTAGTCCAAAGTGATCTAGTAATTAATTCGATTGAGATCAATAACATAAAACTATTTATTAAAAAGTTACAATAATCTTTGCCAATATAGATAGATCTTGTATTAGGCTATAATCAAATTGTAAATTTTTATATGAAAATAAAACAAGCCTCGTAACAATAACTTTTATTTTTGTTTGTTTTCTTTTTTCTTTTTAATCAAACACAATTTCTCATAGAAACATAATCTAAAATGGACATCGTATTTGTCATTTCAAAGTCAAATAGTAGAACTTGAGTAAATGTACATGACTCGATGACTCACTTACTAGATTCCGTGACTTGACTCATTTTATAGTATTTTGTTATAAATTCGTATAGCATGTGTATATATAAATACTAACACTCTATAGAATTTATATCATTTGAGTATAGTTGTCTTTCATATACCTAATCTCATAACAAAAATAGCGAACACAGACAATCATGATATATGCACAAACATATCTTGTTATAAGTAATATCAATATATTATCATTATACACAAATATAGGTGCATTCTTACATGTATTACCTAATAAAAGTAGATCTCAAGCATGCATATATTTTCAAGTTTATGCACATATAGTTACTCATAAATATAAATATATATATATATATATGCAAGGTTAAAAAAAAATGCACATAAAACTTTTTCCAGTAGTTTTATTCTAGCATATACATATATATATATACATATATATATATATGGAAATTTTGAACTTCAAATCTTCCTATCTTATTCAATTGAAATTTAATATGACTTTATATATTGGAGCTTGGTGAATCTATTCTAGGATTTATTATTGTTATTATTTTTTTGGTTTCCTTAATCATACCCTTATTTGACTCGAAGTTATGGAGAGAGTATATATATATATAAAGGTCTCTCATCAAGAACATTATTGACATACATTGACTATAATTTTTTTTTTGAATTTTAAATACTTATTTAATACTAAATTTTGGTATTCTAATTCACAAATTTAAAATTCATATTACGAACATAGATGCAAGTGAACTTGTCAATCGATCCATTGGTATTATTAATATCATTATATCTATCACGCCCATTTTATTATCATTTTTGTTCTTATTATTGCCATTACTATTGTCATTACCTTTATTGTTTCTATTATATCAAGTCTATACTCGTATTGTTTGCTTACTAGAATACACAGTAAGGGCCAATTGCCATATGTTTCCATGTACGCCTTAAAAATTTCCTTTTCCTCGTGTCAACACATGGTCTCGGTGAGTCCTAATTTTAACATCCAGATTTACTATTGACCTCATGTGGCATATTTTAAAAATATATATTTATAAGTTTCCCAAGAGTTCCATCCCCTTCGACTTTGTTCCCCCTTATTTCCACTTGTTCTTGGCATAAAGATAAAATAAAAAATAAAATAAAATAAAAATCTACGTTTCCCTGTGTATATTCATACCGGCATAGAAGGGTCATTATTTAACAACTCCCGCCCGCAATTATTGGTTCCCAAACAACCACAACTAAAGTCCTCATTCATCTTGGTTCTTAGCTACGACAGGATGCATTTTACTTTCGCGATTTGGTTAGAAAACTCGACAACTCCCACATAACTCAATCATTTCTATTACACAACTCTTGGTACATTAGACGCCTAAATTTTGAATCCTACCAAGAATTTCAAGACGAAATCACATAAAAAAACAGTGACTTACCTAGGCGTATTCAATCGTGTACAGGTAGATAACAGTTTTGGGGCTGCGTCACTCACCGGAGTTTTGTTGTCGAAATCTGACTTACACAAATAGAGGATGGCTAGCAAGCAAAGACCAGTAAAAATGTAAATTTTGTGGCACGATTCCAAACGAAGGAGTTTGCGATGGGGTTTGGAGCTTACCTAGCTTGCCCGCTAATGGTTGCGACTCCTTTGTGCCTCTTGCCGGAGTTCTCGTCGAGGGTTCTTTAGTGGACACAAAATGCACTGTTCTTAGGCTCCTTGAAACCAGGGCTGTTGCAACACGGATAAGGGGTGAGTTAGAAAGAAGTAAATCACAAAGAAGGGAAGAGACAAGTCCGTGAGAGGGAGATGATAGTGTCAAGCCTTATTTCATTTTTTTTTTTTTTAATTTAACTTATATTAAGTCCAATTCATTTAATATAAATTATTTGATATTAAATTAAAAAATATTTTTAAAATATATTTCAAAAAAATATAGCCAATCAATTAAACTGGTAAAAAATAAAATTAAGATTTTCTAACCACTAATTCGCATGTTTTCTAAAAAAAAATAATTTTGATAAAAATAACCAAAAAAACTAAATTCGGAGGCTAATTTATTAAAACTAAATCATCATACAAAAATAAAAAAAAATTAATAGACTTTATTTTTATAATTTTTCTAAGAAAATACTAAGATATATACAAGTATACAAAATATAACTAAAATAAATTTTTTATTATTTTTTATTGTGAATTGTTCAAGAAAAAGGAAAATGTTTTTATTTTTTATACTGTTGTTCCAAAAGTGCCTACGTACTTGCTAGTTGAGATCAAACTAACGTAGTTCTTTTTAGAAATATTTAGAAGGTGGATTCTTTTTAGATTTGAAAATCGACTCAGATTTACGTTTATTTAATCATTTATTATTTTTATTAAAAAAACCTAGATAATCTAATTTTACGAATCTATATAAAGAAACCTAACTAATTAAATCTTTTTAAAAACTTCAGTTAAGATTTATTATTATTTTTTAAAAAAAATCACTACGTGTCAAAAAATATTTTTCGTAAATCCTACATGTAAGATACGCTCAGATATGATTTTGAAGATATAGATCTTGAAGAAAAAATTTGCAACTTTTCCTAAAAAATGCAATTTTCGACTAAAAATTGCAATCTAACTAAATTTATCCAAAACATAAATTATCTAAAAATATAGTAAATGATATGACAATTAAAAATAATAATAATAACCTACACTAAAAAACAAAAATTAGTAAAAATAATTAAATTAACTAATAAAATAAAATAATAATTTTGTTTTTACCTAAACAAGTCAGGTCGCACATGTAGCAATGGATCGTATACGACATACAGTATATGTCATGCTCATGTGCAGTGGTGTGTACAACAATGGATGTACACGGTGACTAAATCGTATGTGACAACAAATCGTGCGCTCATGTTCGGTGTGTGAAATCAAGTGATTGTGCAAACGTATGTAAAATTAGGTTGTCGTGGATGTAGTATATCTTGTATGTGTCAAAGTGCTGTGTGTGTTTGTGTTTGATTATGTATCAGGGTGCTATATGTGTTTGTGTTTGGTCGTGTGCTAACGTGAGTGGAGTAATATATGTGTCGTATGATGTGGACTATGTATGTAATGGGATAGTGGTGGCATGAATGGGGTAGAGGAGTGCGTGTATTGATGTACAGTGTTAAGTGAAGTACGTCTATTGCTGTGCATCAGTTGGTAGTGATCACGCGGCAACATGTGTAGGCATGTGGCATAATTGTTAGGTGATGAATGTGTTGTGGCAAGTGTATGTCTATGTTGGATTGCAGGCAGGCAATTGACAACGTACAGGTGCTGGTGAGTGAATGGTTAATGAATGGAATAGTGGTGTGTATGTATTTATGATTGTGCACATGTGTGTATTTTTTTACAAGACGTGAATTGCCGAAATGTGGATGTATCGGATTGTGGAAGGTATGTAATTATAAAAAACATTTTAAACGTCACTGTCGACTCACTATTTATAATACACACAACTGAATTTTTCGTATCTCTTTAGATATAGATCCAATCTCAACAAATCATAAATACAAAAAATATGATAACGAATTGAAAGATATAATTTAAATTCTTTGAAAATTCGACCTAATTTCTAGAAACCTTATCTTAATTCAAGTTTTCGATTTTTCGAGCTCGACTAAGTTCAACTTGATTTAACCCAATAACCTACTTAATAAATTTTAAGCCTATTTTAACCCAATAAATTAAATAAAAAAAATCCACTTTATATCGTGTTAGACTAAAATATTCTAATAAAGCTCAATCCTTTAATGACTTAAAATTTCTTAAATTGAATACTCACTATTATCCAATTCGACCCTGAACGACAAGACTCGACTTGATATGACTTAACTCGACTTGACTTAATACTTTATTTTTATTATTTTTTTCAATTTTCGTTTTTTTATTTTTTTATTTTATTATTATTTTTTATTGTTTTGTTTATTATTATTATTTTTTTTTTAACCTAGATCAATAAAAATACTAAAATAAAACGGCAAAAATGAAGTGTTTATAGTTACCCCTCTTTATAATGAAGTTCGATTAGAACTTCACTACAAAGACAAAAGAGATATCTATTTTTGCTAAACCCTATTTTGAACTAATAAAATGAAGATTACTAACTAGAACGGTCAGTTGAGTTGTGCTTTCATCTTGAAGAAGGATATCGACTTAAAAGGTGGATGTAAAGAATAAACTTCCCATCTTAAAAGGACAAAGCACAGGAATGGGAAATCCATCTTAAAAGGATTGGGTGAAGAAATAGGAAGTCCATCTTAAAAGCACAGCACAAAGAAATAGGAAACTCGTCTTAAAAGGATAGGATAAAGAAACTAGAGTGCCTATCTTAAAAGGATAGGGCTAAATATTTAAAATGATTAAGAGGCTTGTTCTTGAAAGGATTGGGCAAAAAAAAAAAAGAAAGCCTGTCTTGAAAAGACAGGGAAAAAGGTTAAGGGAGCCTATTTTGAAAGGATAGGGTTTAAGATACCAATCTTGAAAGGATATGACTTAAGGGTGCCTATCTTAGAAGAATAGGGCTTAAAAAATTAAAGTGTCTATCTTAAAAGGATAGAGCAAAAGGATTAAGGGTACCTATCTTGAAAAGATAGGGCAAAAGTTTTAAGATACCTATCTTGGAAGGATAAGGCAAAAGTATTTAATTTGACAATACTTATTAATAGAAAAATCTAATCTTCAGTGGATATGGATGCAAGCAAATATCCATTTCCTAATTCTAGTTTTCTATTTTGCTATTATAATTGATTTTGAGTCATAGGTATATTAGATTATTTTAACAATTAAATTTACATTTGAAATTATTGCAAAATATATTTGTCAATCCTTTTTTATTTTTCTATTTTACTCTTATATGAAATAATAAGGTACTTAAATTTTAAAAAATTACATAAAATTAATGGTTAAATAATTATTTAGGAGTCCAAATATATTTCTTTAAGATTTAAAGGTACAAACATTTAATTAAAAGAATGTCTTTACTTTGAAATCAGTAATGAAAAAACCTATTTTGAATCAAAAGAAAATTTTAAGGTGGTAAAAGTGGGGGGATTTTTTTCTTTACCAAATTTGCTATTAGCACCCATAATTCTTATTCTATTATGAGTAATAGTATGGATATGTAACACCTCGAGACTCTAAATGGCGCTATAACTCACCACATATCCCGGCTAGTCCAGAATATATAAGGCTTTTAAGTCCACAATTGAAATAAGGAAAAATCATAATACACAATATATAAATATCCACGAAAGAGTAGGAAACTACATCCACTCATAACCCCATATAACTCTATAACATCCAAAAGTTTGAAAGTATCCCGACTTACAACCAAAACATAAGATATGTCAAATGACTAAAATCCTTAGATATCAAAAAGAGTCTATCTCCTCAAAATACAAAATTCTCAATAAAAAATAAACCATCAGTAATATAAATATCACCCTATCTAGTCATTATAGAAATATAAATACTTAACTCCATCCTCCTCCTGGATTTCATTGACAAATGTCTCCTCATAAATAAGAAGGTCCACAAAGTCAGTACCTAAAAGAGAAAAGAATGAGCCGAAGCCCAGTACGGGTGTACAAACACATATGCATACCAAATAGATCATTCACATACAGATATATAATTAATGGAAGATAATGCAATCAACAGTTTAATTATCTCATTTTAGGCCTACAGAACAACAAAGGGGTATTCAAACCTCAGCACACTTAGTCTTTACCTATATACGTAAGTGGATATAATTATGCATTTTCCTTTAAGTCCTTTACGCCTAGAAACCAGAGTTTAGAACCTAATATTTTAGTTACGTTATCCTATATGAAAGTCTACTAGAGAAATCTCGCACATGATCAACGATTGCTCCTATAGGGAACTACCATTGCAAGCCCCTAGAGCAAGTAGGTTAAGCAAAATTAGCAAACCAAAGTAAGTAGGTCAAATATGGATTTAATCTGATTTGATTACTAATTTCTATCAAACACAAGCAACAATCGACACCACGTACTTGGAATCGCTTCAAGATTGAATACAATACTTTAATCTCAACCCGAACAAAAGTCAGACCTCAACAAAGGAAACCAAACACCACGAATCTAAAAGAAAGCAAGTACACATTATCTATTAAGCATTTAGGAGTTAAGTCCTACCTAAAAATTTATCTAAGAGCCTATGATTTAAACAATTAAGATCCCAAAAGAAATTGTTGAATCAAACATAATATGATTAAACTAAAAGATGACATAACTATATACAAAAGATCACTTTAATAGAAATTTGTAAAGTACGTAATATATACATATCATAACTATATATAAAAGAAGTATACTAAGGACACAATACTAGAGTACCAAGTAATATGATTATTGAATCGATATGGTAAATAAGTAATACGTACTTGATCAGAAAATAATATAATTTGTAAAACTCGTAAGGAATGATAAAATAGTAATAAATAGATAAACCGAATATACTATGAGTAATATAATATGCTATACGATAATAATACCATTGTAATAACATACTTAAATTGTAATATCGTTGATATATATATCTATATATATATATATATATAAAATAAGACATACTAGTAATAGTATAACATTATAATACACCAAATCGACACTTAGGACTTCTAAATAAATTACGATAATTAACATAATCTTATAATTTCGTAGAAAATAGTGACCCAGCTTATATATAACAAAAACAGAAATTTAGCTTCGATAATAATATATCTAACTAACGATCCGAAATATGGTAAAATATATATTAACAACTCTTACATAAATAACACTATATAGCATGATAAATAAATAATTTAAAGGTGGTAATTGAATACTAATAATATTTAATCAATACTAACAATAGAAATAAAAATAAAATAAAATAATAGAAATAAAATAATAAATTAAAAGTACAATACCAAATATGAACTCGAAATGACTCGCGAAGGCAATTGGGATGGAAACACTGAACGACAACGTGGCTGCTGGCACCAAACTTGCCCTCCAATGGATCCTCGTTAAGGGATTTAGATTGTACTCATTCCAATTACCAAACTCAAAGAGCTCGGTATTATTATTTATTGTCACTACCTCCCCGTGTCAGGATTGGGTAATTTGCGCGCCTGCTGCCTTCCTAAGATGTGGTAACTGTTTCATAAACAAAACATAAAAAAAATAATAATAATAGAGTTAAATTTGTCCAATCGTATGTCCAACCGAAGGAACTTAGATGATGCTAAAACTTCAAATAGGAGAAAAAAAAAAAAATCCTCAATTGAAGCTCACGTTGTAAAATGGATAGGGACGGTGAGATTTCCAGCGTCGAGAGGAAAATAATGCAATTGGCCTGGAAGAACCAACAAACAAGTCAAGGAAAAAAGAAAATGGATAAGTGATTTCGGAATTTGCGCGAGACTGAGGGAATGAGGGTAGTACCAAGTGTTGACAATGGGTAAAGTGTAATGAACAGGGATATGGAGGCAGCAACAGCGATGGGGTCCGGTGAGTTAATGAGGGGAAGGGAGAGACAAGACAGACGAAATTTATAGGGGGTAAAGTTTGGTGATTAAGGAGGGGGTTGCCTGAAAGAAAGAAAAAAGAAATAGAATGCCGAGAGAGAGATAGTGAGAGCCGAGAGAAAGAAGGATAATTGGGGCCTAAAAATTAAAAAAAAAAAAAAAAGGAAAGAAATGATAGGGTTTAGGGTAGGGTGTCATAATATTTCAGAACGAGGATTTATATCTAAAATAGAAAGGTAAAGTGTTAATTGAGATAAAAAAGTATAGTATTTAGAAAAGAAAGAAAATATTTATATATATATAAATAAAAATAAATAATCATATATACAATTATCATAATTTAAAGTACTAATAAAATTATTATATACTATTTGAAAAATAAAATTTACTATACTTAATGTATACGTGAAAATAAAGATTTTAAAATAATCAAATTGAAACCTTAATTTCGATTTTTAACGATACTAATCTAATTAAGTTTACGATTTAAATAAAATGATGAACTAATTAGGGTATTTCAGGATATTAGTATGAAGTATGGCACTAATGAATCAATAAAAAAATTAAAGAATAAATGTGATAAAAATAAAAATGAAATTTAATTTTTATTATTTTGAGAGAACCATTCTTCAAGTGGTACAAGACCACTCTTCTACATTGAAACTTGTCTATTTATTTTTATTGACATTACTTAATTTTATAAAAGTATGTCTTAATATATTAGTTTATTGCAAGTAGCTAGCTTTCTCTTCTAATACAAGTACTAAAACTATTATTACAATCTAGTAAAAAGAATCAAATTCCATAAAATTGTATAATTATCTATTTATTATCTACATTTATACTACTACTATATATTTGAGCCATAACATTTGCAACGCTACAAAATGAATCTATCCTTTCATTCTCTTTACTTGAACATAATTTTTTTTATAACACATAGTTAACATTATTTGTATGATGACCTGCTATTTCGATGAAGCATTTGTTTATCTTATAATTCATACTTGATAACAAAATTCTAATATGATATTTGAAACACACTTTATAAAAAATGGTGAAAATAAATTAGAGGGAAAAAAGCTTGATGATATTAAAGGGAAATTAAAAAAAAAAAAAAAAAAAAGGAGAAACCGCCTATATGTTTGGAGAAAAGTTATTACGGAGTCTAATATTGCAAAGAGATTTGGGATAAATCAAGCGAGATTTTTTTTCCCCTTCTCCTCTAATGTAATTTAATATATTCTTGATACCTATTTTGGGAAACGGACAACATTATTGTATTTTTCTTATAACGAACCCAAAATATAGCCTTTTGAAAAGAAATCTTATAAATATAGTATTTTTAAATTTCAAATTATATATATTGACAATGAAGATATAAGATTAAGACACCGTATAATTACTTTTAAATAATTATACTATAGAATTTTCTTATGTCCGATCTATAATTTTTTACCATTAAATATAAAAAAAAAATATGGGAGCTATAAAATTTTAAAGGGAGATAACTCAAAGATTCCATCACCGTATCACTACACCTAATTTCAAGATGAAGAGGAAGGCAAGCACAAAGATGCTTCTTTTAAGGGAAAAATAAAAAATATGCTTTTCATATAAGTTTCTCGCTTTTTGGAGTGTTGGCTGTTGGCAAAAATATTCAATGACAATACATTACACGTCACTCGTATATATATATATATATATATATATATATATATATATATACACCTTCGGATGTTGGTGCCACTTATTTCTTTCTCAAAGCACTTGCCTTTGTATATTACATTGCAAATATTTCTTTCTTTCTTTTCTTTTTATTTTTTATTTTTCTTTTTCGGCTGTCTCCAACTATTGGGGTAGGAAATAATCAAAATTATATGTTTTAGTGATAGGACTGCAAATTCTGATTTCACCTCACAAATATCTATAAAATAAAAGACAGCGAAATGTGATAGATGTTAGAGGTTTAATTTTATATGGAGATGGAAGACTTTAATAGTGTATAGATTAAATTAATCTAATTAAAAGTTGTATAAATATAGGGAAAATAATTAATGTCATATGATTTGATAAATAATATGTAAATATCAATAATAATATATAATTTTTAAAAATATTATTATTCATATTTTTTAATATTAAAATTTTATTTGTACTTACACGATACTAATCCATGCATATCATGTGCTAAAGTGGATCACGACGTGATGGGAAACATTTAATTAAGTTGTAATAGTTACATAGTAAAGTTTATCTTCACTTTATTTTGTTAAAATATTTTATCTCTATTTTAACTTAAATCTAAATGTATATTTTTTTGTATAGTTTTCCATCCATTCAGCATTGTACATATGATAGTAATGAAACTATTCAATTGTAATCTATAACAACACTAACTAACTTTAAGCAAAGATAAAATATAACTATATGCAACAAGAGATCGAAAGGTCAAAGAGAAACATTAAATTGAACATGAGATTTAGATAATACATTAAATATTAAGAGTCTATATCAGATAATGAAATAATGTAGTATACAAAGGAGTTACGATTTGTTATACATCAACAGATAATATAACAAATCTAGTTATCAATAACAGAATACAACCGTAGAGGAACATAAAGTACAATATGTATAAATAGTAAAGGGAATAAAGAATAATTATACGTGAGTTTTTCCTTCTAAAAATTGCTACCTTGGAATTGATAGGAGCTGCTGATCACTTGAAGTGTTAGTGCTTGCAGAACTTAACATTCATTAGTGATAACCTTGCAAATCATAACCGAATGAGAAAAAGTTAGTATCATAAGAGAGATCTGATTGAGATACATAAAAATTTATAGTTGATTCATAAGAATCTAAGCAAATCAAACTGTATTTTCATACTCTAGTTTTTATTGTTGAAAACAAGAAGGTTCGAGAGAGGAATTCAGGAAAGAAAGCGAGAGGACAGTACCTTTTCGAGTGTAAGAGAGAAAGTAAGTAGTTAGAGATTTTTCATTATACTTCTATGTACGTAAGAGAGAGCTCATTGATAGTTGGTTGACATTGTAGTATAGGTATAGTTCACATGGTAAACAATATAAGAGGAATATCAAATTTACAAAAAGGCATTCAGAAACATGATGCTAAGTTTGTATCATTGGAATAAAAAATGGATAAAATGGAGAACATGATGACAGAAAGTTTCAAGAACTTTGTTAAGACTTTTTAATCTTTCGAAAAGAATAAAAAAAAAATCTAAGAGCAAATGAGGATTCTTCATCATTTTCATTACATAATGAACAAGAGTTACATCGATATTGTAAATCCATTAAATTAGATTTACCAAAGTTTTCTAAACAAGATCCAAAATCTTGGTTTTTTAAAGTCAATCAGTTCTTTGAATTTCATAAAGTACCACCATCACAGAGGTTAAAAATGGCTTTTTTTGCCATGGAGATTGAAGCCTTATAGTGGTTTTAGTGATTAACAAAGAATGATTTGTTAACTACTTGGCCAGCATTTGAGAAAGCAATTAAAACAAGGTTTGGAACTTCAATATTTGAAGATTATTCGAGCAAATTGTCCAAATTAGCACAAAAAAGGTCAAATTTGGAGTATCAAAATGAATTAGAGAGCTTACTCAATTGTATTTCTAGGTTGTCAAAGAGTTTCATTCAAAGTTGCTTTGTGTTGGGCCTTAAAGCCAACATACAGGCTAAGTTTATCTCAGTTAAGCCATCATCTTATTTAGAAGTAGTACATTTAGCAAAATTGCATGAATCCAAGTTACAAAGACCTGTCAGTAGGTCATTTTCTTACACGAAATCTCAACACCAACCATCTTTTTCTAATACATCTTTTTCAAATAAAAATCCAAACCTATCTTTTGTCTCAAAAGCATATAATCAACCATCTTTTCAAAAGCCTACCATTTCTATTACATTATCACAAGCCTCTAATAAATCAAATAGCCAAAACACTTATAATAAAACCAATTCCCATATTTCCAACCATAAATCTTTACCTATAAAGAAAATGATGACAGTTGAATTGGCTTGAAGAAGGGAAAAAGGATTACGCTATAACTGTGATGAAAAGTTTTATAAAGGACATGTATGCAAAGCTAAATGCTTAATGATAATACAGCTAGAAGAAATGGAGGATGAAGATGTAGTAGATGAATTGGAATCGCAAGAAGTGGAAGTGGAAGATTTTGATGGAGTGGAAGCATCCAATCCGGTTGAGATCAGCTATCATGCATTGTTAAGAGTTTTAGCTCCTAAAAGCATTAAGGTTGAAAGAAAAAATTAAAGACAAAGAAGTATCAATTCTAGTAGATTAGGGAAGCATATACAATTTCATTCAGGCCAGTATAGCAAAATCATTAAATTTTCCTATTCTTGCTATACTAGAATTTTCTGCAATGATTGGAAATGGAGATTAATTGATATGTTCATCTATGTGTAGTGTTGTTTCTTTGGTATTGAATGATATTGCATTTTCGATAGATTTCTATATATTAGAAATTCAAGGAGCATAATTAGTCCTTGAGATACAATAGCTAACTACATTAGAACCAATAACTTTCAATTATAAGCAGTTAATAATGACATTTTAGATGAATGGAAATATAGTAGATTTACATGGTTGAAGTGACATAACAGCAAGGAGAATTGAACATAATCAACTAAGGAAGTTGGTAAAAACGAACAATGTTGCCTATTTGTTTCATTTAGTGGCTCGAAAGAGTGATTTATTCATTTGTGCTACCAGCAATAACTCTGTAAAAGAGTTATTGGATTGATTCAAGGATGTATTTGTGACTCTATCATCATTGCCACCCTTAAGGTCAGTCCATGTAACTATTAATCACTATGAATCAAACAATCAATATATGGCATAATTGCATGCCTAAATATATTTGGCTTTGAGGACTCACATCCATAATTTGACATTTTAGTAGGTAATGCAGGTTTTCTCAGTGATTTAAAGGAAAATCATAACGTATTCCTGCTACCATGATGTGCTTGTCTGGTATTTTTCAACATGTTTCAAGTAATTGAGCATTAGGGTTCCTAAAGTTGTGCAACATTTTTCATTCCAATTCTCATTTTTCACTTGGCAACATCAAGAGAATGTGTTTGTACTGCTTGGCCTACTGGAAGGAACTGTGCCATTAGCGTACTTCATTTTTGCTTCAAATGTTGGAGAGGGACAATCGTTACTTCTATAACATTTATCAATGTTTTCATTTGCTACTAGTAGTGACTCTCAACATGTTTAAGTGACAGCCTCAGATTTCTTGTTTTTTGTGCTCATCTAGTTAGGACCCATACCCTCAAATAAAATGGGGGAAAAAAGAACAGACCATGTAAAAGTTTTTCTGATTTCATAAAGCTGATAATTCCCAATTCCTATCACTCTGATTTTTTTTCTTTAGTGTGTGTGCAGCTACATGCTTAGGTGTATCCAAGCTTTCTTTACTACCTATGATCCATTAATTCATTCATTCTATCTTCCATAATGCAGTAAAAACCATTAAGGATTGCTAATTTACAATTCTGTAACAGGTCTTCTTTCATTGCCCTGGGCATCTAATTGATTGAGATGGACTTCTTTTTTATTGTGCTGCTGTTTTTGCTTCTCCCTATAAAGAGTACATTGTTTTCTGGCAGCCTGTAGGATTGGGGAAAATCGCAAAACTCATAAATGCTGGGAAGATAGATTCGTCTGAATTACTAACAATGAAGACTCTCAAGGTAAAACCAGGTTACTTTTAAATTTGAGGTGGGCACTATCATAACAGAAACTTATATCAGTATGATGTCATTTCTCTTATCAGGATGCAGGGGCAATAGGGAAGCAGATTAAAGATGGAGTATGATTGATGGGACGAGGAGCTGAGCAGATCCAGTGGCCAATTCACCTGGAGGTAAAGATCAGCCCGTAAAACTGTGAAGTGATGGATGAAGCTTATTATTGATTCCACATAGGAGCTTCTCTTTGGTTCTACGATCCTCTTTTCCTCTCATATCTAGATATAAACAAAACCAAGAGTTTTCCTAGAAATAACTTCGGTTGCTTTATTCATTGCATTTCTGGTCTGCTTCTATAGTGAGATGTTCCCACACTCAAGCGAGAATCTCAATATGGGTAAACAATTTGCATACATGCATTGAGGTATTATTAACACAATCACTTTCATTTATATCTCGTTTCATTTTCTGCGTGGGAACAAAATGGTGATGGCGACAGGTCTCAAGGGTGACAGTCAGGGCAAAGTAAGCAGTTAAAGCTGATGGTGGTTCTGTTAGGAAAGTTTACTACAACAAGCTGGGCTTGAGAGCATTATTAAAGCCCGAATGGTTTGAAAAGAAAGGAAGATTGCTGCCAAAACCAGCTAGACCTCCTCCAAAACAGATGGACAAAGCCGATAGCATAGGACGTCTGCCTGCCCCAACAAAACCTATTCCATTTCTAACTGTGGCAAAAGAGGCCATTCCTACTCCTGTATAACGGGTGTCAGTTGAGGATCATTGTCTTGTCAATGACAGGTGGTGCTTTACTGTATGCTGTTCATGTTTTTACTTCATGCTCATAAAAATATCAAGTTCTTGCTGAAACATGCGAATTTGATTAGGGATGAAATTTTGACAACTGTTTCTCCATTTCAAGATTCTTATCCATGCTTGAATGTCTTATGGAGCGACTTGAAGATATGCATTACTCAATCTGGAGTTTCTGGTATCCATAAATGGCTATCTTGTCTTCAAATATTTGTGTTAAGGATGGACTTGTCAAGGCGTGCGGCTGTGTTCTTCTGTAGTATCCCTTGGATTACTTACCAAAAAAATTTTTACCCAGGATAGATCTCTGCATCTGAGTTTTGGTTGCCGAGGAAGTTGTTTTCGAGTAGGATCGATGAGCACTCGTGAAGAAGACACCTCCAGGATTCAGAGTTAGAATGTGGAAAGGGCGTCCTTAAGTAGAGTGTCCCTGCTAAGTCTTTTTCGTTTATTTGGAACCTATATTCTCTCTGTAATGGATTTAAGAATTTAAACCACATCTCAATGAGGGGAGATCGGATCCAGGATGAGTAGGTTAAAATATGCGAACTTCCGCTGGCAATAGCCTATAGTGGAGGAACCGCCAAAGTCTTAAAGCATATCTGTACGGGTTCTATGGGGAGCAGCCTCCAGCAAAATTTTGATTCGTTGTTCTTTTTATTGAATTTTTACATTTTTTTTTTCCTAAAATTCATCATTTTCTCCGTAAATGACCACATTTATTTAAAAAAAAAAAACAAAAAATAAAAACCTATAGTTTATTTAAAGTATTCAAAAGCATGTCTAAAGTAAATATATAACAACAAACTATTGAAAGAGTCTTAGCTCAAAGCTCAAACGATAACAAGACATAGGGACTGGAAGTACGAAATCAGATGCGTAGAATTCGATCCTAAATTTCTTTATTTATTTAATGATTTCATGAGTTCCATTAATCCGCGTCTTTGTACATTTATAGAAGGTATTTAAGGGAAAGTTTTTTAACCTTCCCACGTCATATTTGGTGCTGGTCTAGAATGAAATGAAGTCAGGATGGGAATGATAGTGCCGAATCAGTCCAATCATGCAATCAATGACTGATGAAGTTAGTTTGCAATCTCTAATTGAAGGAAGTAGCAGAAACAGTGCAAAAGTTTATATATATACACGAGGAATTAAGCACGTGTGAAACTCTTACACATGCGAATAAATAAAAACTACTACTATAAGTTTAACAACTTTTGTAATGACATTAGCCACTTGTTGTTAGGAAGAAACATGTTCAACACTAAGAAATTTGGAAGCAATACATCGCATACAAAATGAATGAATGTTGATGTGTTTTGACCATCCATGAAGGTTGGGATTCTTTGCCATTAATTTTGCAAACTTGCGATCTAAATATAGTGGAATAGCCAAAGTAAGTGAAATGCCAAGATCTTTCAATACGTGAAATCCACAAGAGCTTTTTGGTTGTAAAAGCAATACTATGATACTCGGTTTATATTGATGAAGTCAAGGCCGCAAGCTGTTGTTTTATTTTTATACAAAAGCCTACTAGCGATTTACAATCCAAAAGATAAGCTCCCTAATCCGCATCATAATATCCAAGGAAAGGTAATTAGAAGATGAAAAGGATAAACCCTGATCAATCATGCCTTTAACATAATGAAGGACATAAAGGGCAACTTGTAAATAAGTAACCCTTGGCTGAGATACAAATTGACTCAATTGTTGTACATCAAAAGAAAGATTTGGACATGTCAAAGTCAAATATAGAAGCTACCCCACAATTCTACAAAAAGTATGGAAATCCTTTAGAAGAGTATGAGAGCTATTGTTGAGATGGACTCTTGGAGGAAAAGGAAATTTTAAAGATTTTGCAGCTGTAAGTTCAACATCAATTAGAAATTAAGTGCAAATTTCTATTGGTTAAGGAGAAAACCATTGGACAACTTGCAAATTTCAATTCCTAAGAAGAACCTCACTTCTCTTAGATCCTAATAGTGAATGCTTGATCTAAAGCAAGTTTCACTTCTTGAATTTCTACTAATGAATCTCCAACTATCAACCCATCATCCACATGAACTAAAATAGTAAGAAAACCAACTGCATTTTCCTTAACAAACAATGAGTAATCTACCTTAGATTGAATAAAGCCCAATGAGATAATAAACCTAGTGAATTCTTGATTGCATTGCCTCAAGGCTTGTTGAAGGCCATAGAAAAAGTTAACAAGTTTACAAACCTATCCCTAAGCTGCAAAAGAATAATTACCCGGAGGCTTCATGTAAATTTCCTCATTAATAAACCCATGAAGGAAGGCATTCTTAACATCTAGTTGATGAACATGATACTTCTAAATAGATATAGTAGCTAACAAAACACATACAAAAGTAAGTTTGGCTATAAGCAAAAAAGTATGTGTATAATCCTCTCGATTTGATTATACCCTATAGCAACCAATTGTACTTTATACCTTTTAATAGAGCCTTTCATTTTATATTTTAGTTTACAAACTAATTTTGAGCCTATAGCCTTTTTACCCAAAGGTAAGGTCATAGGTTTCCAAGATTGATTAGCTTCTAAAGCTAATAATTCCTTGTTCATGGCTTCTACCCAATTTAGATCTAGCTGTACTTCTTGATAAGAGTGAGGTTCTCAAACAATGAGCACATTTGCTAATGACACAACATAGTCATATGGGAGTTTATGAAAGGATTCACTATTGAAAAGAAGGTAATGAATAGAATATGAAGAAGAGCTTATGACAATTGTTGTTGAAGAATTATTTTGGAAACTATGGAAAAAATCTTGTAGTCAAGCTAGTGATACCCTTATTCTTTGAGATCTACAAATTGGAACAGCACATGAGGATGCTATTGAAGATTTTGGATATGCATTTTCATGAGAATTAGTTTGAGAGGTAGTTAATGAAATATCTGGACATGGAGATTCACTTGCCATATCATATATGGGTGGTGAAGGAAATATACGTGATGATGAAATATAATCAATAAAATGAAGCTTTACTGATTTTGTAGATTGATGATAAAGAAAAATGTGTTTGGAAAAAAACACATCTTGGCCAACAAAGAGTTGTTAGGAATCTAGATAAAAAAGTTTACAATTCTTTTGACCTAAGGAGTAACTTACAAATACACACTTTCTACTCCTGTGGCAAATTTATCCTTATTTTATATAATGGATGCATAACATAGACATCTAAAGGTACAAAGGAAATCATAAGATGGTGGTTTTTTATAAAGAAGTCAATATGGAGATTTCCAGTGCAAAAATTGCATGGGCATTTGGTTGATGAGAAAATTTGCTATTAAAATGCATTCCCCCCAAAATTTTTTTGGTAACATTGCATGTATTCTATGGGCTCTAACTATATCAAGTAAATGTCAATATTTTCTCTTAATAATCCCATATTGTTAACATATGCAAACAATTGATTTTTGGTGCAAAATCCCATGGGAGGCAAACAAATTCTAGCATTCTCTTGAAAGAAATTTTTCCCTAAATTTGATCTTATTTCTTTGGGAATTGCTTGGAAATGGTTTTTAGTGTTTGAGACAAAACATGAAAAAATGGCAATTGTTTGATATTTGTGTATGATGAGAAAGGTCTGTATAGTCCTAATCACATCAATTACTATAGTAACCTAAAATAGAGCATGTTTTATAAGGAATGTAAATATCTACATGGATTAATTCAAAAGGATGCAATGAATTAGATGAACTAGAAAAAAAAAAAAAAGGTAAATGACGAAACTTTAGAGACTGGACAATTTTGTGTCCTTCCATTGTGGTAAATGTTGAAGTTTAGAATGGAAGCATGTCCTAATCTACTATGGATCAAGTTTAATGACAAGCTTGTATTAGAATTTGCTACATGACAATGAGAAGGCATTGAACTGTTTATATTAGAACATAAAGAAATTGACAAACCAACCCTTGGAATTAATCTTCATCACATAGAGTTCGAAATAAATTTTAGCAACTGCTACAACTTTATTAAAAGTTTGGTCCTAAAACAAGCATTTCAAAGAGTCAAATATAGCAATGAGATACGTATGAAGCAAGAGTTTGTTGATAGGTAATAAATTGTATAAGAAACTAGGAACAAGCAAGATGTCAGTGATATCTTCATTGATGGTAACATTTCTAATTATACGAACAATCCTACTATTATCATGTGTAGCTTAACCCATACAAATTGTGAAAGGTCATGTTTGTGTGTTAAAATGTTATAATATAAGGTCATATGATCATAAGCACCTGTATCAACAATACAAGTAAACTCATTATTATCAATATGCATATAAGATCCAAATGAACGAATATTACCAACGAAAGACATCAATGAAGCATGTTGAATTTCTTCAATGTGCTGTACTATCAACATACGAACAAATTCTTAGCAGATTTTTTAACTAATCAAGAGTCATTTGTTGAACCAATAATAGTAGGTCCTAGATCTTACTTTCCTCATCAAAAGGTGTATCATTAACACGTGCAACTGAACCAACATGAGTAGCTACTGGTACATTCTTCCTTTCCTTGTTACTTTTAAACCAACCCAAAAACACGATCAACTCAAAACAACTTTCTAAACCATCCCACTCTTCTTATAATGTGCACAAACCTACTTAAGAACATTTTTCCCTTTATTGTTGATAAGAGTAAATTACTCTATACTTTAGAAACATATTTAGGCATAAGTTATTCATAATTATGTTCATTTCTATAGTTCTTGGTACTTAATTGTGTAATATATCAATTTTAGATGATTTAAGAACAAGGAGATGAAGTTAACATAAAAACAATGCAATTTAAGGCAATCACAGCCTTGAAGGAAAACTAAGATACACTCCAATACGGGCATGATAATGAAAGATTGGAAGGACTAGCATTGATCACACCCTCCATCATAGGCTTAATTAAGGAAGTTCTTATGATCTCCCCATTCGTTACACTTGTGATTATATATTAAGAGGGTGATCACTTCCTCGATCACAGGCGTGATGAGATAAAATGTTTGCAATAAAGAGTTTAGGTATACGGTCATAGCCGTGATTATTGTAGATTTGTGTTATCCGAGACTATCACATCCCGAGTGACGGGCATGATGGGAGTGGATATGATTGTTCTTCTTTAACTTATTCACACAAACCGGTACATGGAATAGGTATTAACACTAAGAGGTGTTTTAAAGTGATATATTTCGAGTACTTTGACGAGAAGAATATAAATATACCATGATTTTTAGATGAAAGGATAGATATCATAATCAACACCATCAAGAACATTGCATTACCAGCCCATAATACACCTATTCATCTACCTTATACCATTTTATGTGTTTTGTTGAGTTTTTCTTCTATACAATCATTAGAGTAAATCGTATTCTTCCCAGAATTACTTGAGAGAGCCGACAAGACTTCATTGGTCGTATATTTGTGAGACTTCTACAGTGGAATAAAAAGGGGGTTTTACTCTTTACTTATTCCATGTTTTATTTCTGTTTAATTATAATTCCTATTAGTGTATGTTATTGTTTTATCATGCGCAAGTAATACTTTAGGACTTATTACATCCACTTAGTATGATTAAGTACGTAGAATGTTAGTTTCCTAATTTTGTTATTTCTAATGAATGGAACTTAATTAATCTAAGTACTATGTAGTGTACGACAATGACTTAGGCTAAATTTTAATTTAATATGTCGAAAGACAATTTTATTGAATGGATCTCATTCATTAAAACACCTTACTCCTGATAATAGAGATATTATTAGAAAAGTTGCTATATTCTTAGGGAAATTGGCAATTTAACATACCATTAATGTGATCCAAGTTTGTTGTTAATTTAGAAAAGATTCTTATAGATACAATTAGGATTAGACATAAGTAATTCTAAGAAGAATGCTTACATACTAGTGATTCCCTATAGATAAAAATTATTAGGATAAGATTAATGGTGATATTATGCTAAGTAGTGAAGAAAGTCTACATGTTAAGTGTTGTGTAGCAAGTATTATTATAGCCATCGTGTTATTTGAAATTAGTTCGTGGATTAGTGTAGTTTAACTAGTAAATTAGATATTTTAATCTTTTCATCACTTGATAAATTTGGTTGCTAGATAATAAGAAGGATAATTAGTACTAATGTTTGTATCTATTATAAGTGGAGACGACCCTATACTCATCTGTGCTATAAATTGATAACTATACTTGCTTGTAAAATTGAGTTAAGTGTAGAATATAGGTTTACAAATTGTAAAACTTAGAAGCTTTATTTAGAGGCGATCAAGTTTTTGGCACTATTGTATGGAAACAGCATCATTAGGAAAATTAAAAATTTATGTGCATCTAGCTTTTATTTCTATTGATTTGTTATTTTCAAGAAAATAGTTTGTCCTCAATTTGAAATAGATTGCTAGTTTTTACAGTTTATGACTGGAAGCAACATGACTGATCTAGGTGACTTCGATCCTGAACCCAAGAGAACACTTAGAAGCAACTTAAAGAAAGTTCCAGAATATTTTGAGAAGGAAGCATCTAATAGTAAGGAATTAAGAGCACATGAACAGTTGAGAATTAGAGTAAAGACATTAGAGTCATCCAGAATGAATAATCATAACCAAAACATTGAGCCACCATTAGAAAACCAATTCTTAAATCAGGAAGACGTTACCTAAAGAGTTTCACCATTAAATTTGGATCTACCTTTTGATGGAAATCGAAATATAGTACAACCAAGGAACGAGCCAGGAGTAAATCCACCTATGGCTCCAAGAACAATGCTAGATTATTGTAAATCCAACTTGGATAGGGTTAGCACTAGTATCACTTGGCCTCATGTTTAAGTGAATGCATTCAAGATAAAGCCAAGTGTTATTTAGATGATTCAATAATGCATCTAGTTTGATGGGTTCAATGATGAAGACCCTAATAACCATCTACAACAATTCTTGAAGATTTGTGATACCTTCAAGATTGATGGAGTTTTAGAAGATGCTATCCACCTTAGACTATTTTCGCTCTCATTGAGGTCCAATGCTAAACAGTGGCTCAACTCCATGCCAGGGAATTCCATCAATACTTAACAAGAGATGGTTGAGCTATTCATGAGAAAATACTTCCTAACCTCAAGAATGGCAAAGCTAAGGGCAAATATCTTTTCTTTTAGTTAGACAGATTCAAAGACTCTGTATGAAGCATAGGAGAGATGGAAGGATTTGTTGAGGAAGTGCCCTCATCATGCGCTTCTAGATTAGCACCAGGTTCATACCTTCTACAATGGTTTGAACTATACAACGAAGCAACTCATTGATGCAACTACTAGAAGAAGCCTAAACCATAAGTTATCGAAGCAATGCATCTACTTATTTGAAGATACGGCCAATAACCATTATCAATGGTCATCTACAAGAGGAAGAGAAAGAACACCAACAAGAAAACATGAGTCAGATGCTACTTCCACTTTAGCACATAAGGTGGAGGTGTTGGTAAGGAAGCTTGATAGTTTCATAATGGGTCAAATAAAAGATTTGGCAGTTTTAGATTCAAATTTGGTAAGTTCATTAGAGATCAATCAAATGGAATAGGTTAACCACGTGGGGAACCCAATTAGGCCAAGGAATGATCCTTTCAGTAACACATAATTTGGGTTAAAGAAATTATTCCAATTTTAGATAGAGCAACAACACTAGTTAAGGCTCCAATATGTAACCTCCTGGATTTTGCAGACAAGTGCCTCCCCCTCAAAATAAGCCAATGTCCATTGAGGAGATATCGGCTCAGTACATTAAGACCTCTGAGAATCGCTACCAAGCCACAGAAGTAGCCTTAAGAAATCAAGGAGCATCAATACATAACTTAGAAAATTAGCTTGGGAAAATTTCTAAGTTGTTGTCAGATAGAGCTCCTAGGTTGTTGTCAGGTAACACTGAGACAAACATTAAGGAGCATGTTAAGGCTATAACTCTTAAAAGTAGCAAGGAGTTACAAACTCCAAAGAGTATCTAGAAAAAGAAGAAAGAAGTTGAGGTTGGGGTTGAGGAGTAAGTAGTGAATAATGTGTCACCAGAAGAGGAAGCCTTACCTGTAGCACTAAAGGAGTATAAGCTACCTTTACTATACCCCTCTAAACTAAGGAAGGACAAGGATGATGAGCACTATAAGTTCTTAGAACTCTTCGAACAGTTGCACATAAACCTTCCTTTGGTGGAAGCCTTGGGTCATATGCCTAAGCACACAAAATTCTTGAAGGAGCTTCTTTCAAATAAGAGGAAACTAGAGGAACTTTCTACTATTATCTTAGGTAGAGAGTGCTCTATAGTTTTGTTGAACAAGTTTCCTAAGAAGCTCAAAGATCTTGGTAGCTTCATCATTTCATGTTTGATTGGAGGCCTCCTTGTAGAAAGGGCATTGGCAGATCTTGAAGCCAACATTAATCTGATGCCCTATAGTTTGTTCAAGAGATTAAATTTGGGAGAGCCCAAAAGTACGAGAATGAGCATCTATTTGGTAGATAGATCCATGCGGTTTCCAAGAGGAGTCATGGAGGATGTTTTAGTAAAGGGACATGACTTTATTTTTCTCGTAGATTTTGTAGCATTGGATATGGATGAGGACATAGAGGTTCTACTCATTTTAGGAAGACTATTCTTGGCAACTTCTAGTACTGTGATTAATGTCAAGGATAGGAAGCTAGTCCTTTAGGTTGGAAGTGAGGAGATGGTGATTAGAATGCCCGACATCTTTAAGAAATCAATGAGTGGTGATGATGAATGCTTTGCTATTTATTCTTTTGATTTCACCGTTTTTGAGTTTTTGCAGAATGTTTTGAGTATGGATCATTTGGAGTCATGCTTGACAAGGGGAGATGAGTTTGATGGAGTCAATAAGGTGAAAGAAGTGATCATTCAGTTGGAGATATGTGTTGAACAATTGAAGGATTTCATGGTTAAGGAGATTAACTGAAGTAATATTACTCATTTGAATCCATCGGTTGAGGAGCCCCTTAACTTGGAAATGAAATAATTGCCCTCTTAGCTAGAGTATGCCTTTTTGGCTAAGGATTCTAAGCTGCTGGTAATCATATCATCAGGGCTTGACTCTTGCTAAAAAGAGAAACTCTTATCTATTTTAAAAGAACATAAGAAGGCAATTACATAGAAGATATCGAACATCAAGGGAATTAGTCCCTCCTTTTACACCCATAAAATCTTGATAGATGATGGATTTAAATCGGTGGTGCAACCTCAAAGGAGGCTGAATCCTAACATAAAGGAAGTAGCCAAGAAGGAGGTATTGAAGTTAATACATGCAGGGTTCATTTACCTAATTTTAGATAGCCTGTGGGTGAGTCTAGTTCAAGTAGTTCTGAAGAAGGGTGGCATGATGATAGTACCGAATGAGAGAAATGAGTTAATATCGATGCATACTATGACTGGTTAGAGTGTATGCATTGATTATAGCAAACTTAGTAACGCTAGAAGGAAAGACCACTTCCCACTACCCTTTAATGATAAAATGTTAGAGAGTTTGGTAGGTCATGAGTACTACTATTTTCTAGATGGGATGTTCAGTTATTTTCCTATTCCAATAGCACTGAAAGACTAAGAGAAGACTACCTTTACTTTCTCTTATGGTACTTTTGCATATCGTAGGATGCTATCGAGCCTGATTTTTCGGTTTTTTTTTATTTAAAATTGATTTCCCTATTTCCGATTAATACTAAACCCTAGCCCATTTAATATTAATCCCTAACTAAAGAAATTGAGAAATTCCGATTTTTTATTGAAAATAATTTTTGGAGTCACCACTCGATCGAAGTCGTAAAAAGAAAAAAATCATAACCAATTAGATGGATTGATTATGATTTAGCTACCGATCTTTAATTTCAATTTAAATAAAGAACTAGAGGGTTCTAAGTTCGGAGGCTAACCTATTAAGTCTGAATAGGTACCACTATCTATTTACCGAAATTAGGATTATTTTTCTAATTATAATATTTAAAAATAAAAAAATAATAAAAAAATCAAAAGAAAAAAGAACCTAAGTTTTTACATATTTTAACGTGTTGGTTGATTTTAATTTTAAAAATTGACCGAATTTATGTTGTTGTTGATTTAGTTTATTTAAAAACCTAAAGGGTCTAACTCTTAAATGATTTTGTTTTATAAAGAAATACTCTAAAAATCCTGTTTTATCTATTCATTTATTTAAAAAAAACGTCTTTTATTAATTTTTATTTAAAGAAAAAAAAATGACTTCCTATGTCATCAATCCTAACAACTTAATACTAAAAGTCCCTAAACTAATATATATATACGTATATATGTATATATCATGCTCTGAACCTAAGTGGCTAACTAATAGAATAACAGTAGGATAATAAAGACAACAATAACAAAATAAAGAAAATAAAAACTTGAAGAAGACCATACTTGAACTTGGCTGTTCGGCTGTGGCATAGGCAGTGCTCATCGGGATTGTGTTGCGGCTGTTATCGGTGAAATGCAACAATATGTGAGTTTAGTCAGCAGGCAGCAGTAGATGTGGATGGTAGCAACGTAGACAACAGTGATTGTGGACGTGTTCTACTAAGTAGCAGTGTGGTCTGTACTTAGGTGAAGTGCTATTGTATCTGATAGATGATGTGCACAATTGGGGACAGCTGTAAGTCACTAAGTGATCTACTAAACGAAGCTTGAGGCTTGCTATTTTGGCAATTGATCAATGCAAGGAGTGACGGTGAGAAGCTAATTTTATGCGTTCAATAGGCCGTGGGTATGTGAATGCTTGGTCGATCAAGCGTAAACTGTGTAGTGATATATGGATGTGGACAGCGTGGTACAGCAACAGCGATGGTTGTGTAATCGAATCGTACAGCTGCTACAATTATGAACAACATACTCGATGCTGCTCTTGTGTAGTGTAGCGTGCAAGGCTGTTCTGTATTGGTTGTGGACAACGCGGTGTAGCAGTAGCAATGGTGGGTATTGGACGTGCGCAATCGTGGATGACAATTTGGTCGTGTGCCGTCACTGTGTTCTACTGAAGTGCTACAGCAGTAAAAGGCAGTGGGGTGATCGTGTAGCTGTTTGCGGTGAAGTCATGGGCGTAGTCTAACAGTCACTACTGTAACGAATTCGTACTATAATTTGCTGTCAACATGGATGAAGAGCTGATCGTAAGTGTTGTGTATAGCAGCCTCCTTTGAACGTAAATGTATGTGTATTTATAAACCCAAACCATAATGTATTGAATCGTATCTATTGTATCTGATTTGATAATAATTAAACTAGATCCAAATTAATTCAAATCCGATTTAATAAGATCAAACTAGATTAGAATATTCTCTAACTATTTAAATTCAAATGGAGAAGATTGGATTAGATATGATCCTGCTTATTTATCTTGCTTTTTGTAAAAGATAAAAAAATAAAAAAATAAAAGACATAGGTGCCAAGTGAGACTCGAACCTAAGACTTGAATTAAATCCAATCCAATCCAATACTTTAATACTTATCCATTAGGCTGTTGACCTATGCTTTAATTTTTAGCACAACTAAATTGTACTTAAAACACGCAACTACCTAAAATAATTTTTTAAACTAAGCTAAACTAAAACGATTGACTCTAAAATAATTTTCTTCCTAAAAAATATAAAAATCTTTATATATTTTTTCTTTTCTCATTTTTTTGTATTTTCATCATTTTTTCAAATTTTTATTATTTTTTATTATTATTTTTACTTTTGAATTAGGACCCTTTTTGTAAAAAATGAAAAATTAGGATTACGAAGGGGCAAAAATTAGGTGTCTACAACTACCCTTCTTTATGGTGAAGTTTAGATAAAACTTTGCCACAAAGACAAAAGAGATACCGTTTTTGCCTCAGGACAATTCTATCATAAGGAACATTAAGACATTTGACGATGATTAGTTTGAAATGAAGAATAGCGAGGGTAGCACCCTTGTAGGTTGGCAAGGATCCTTAAAAGGATAATGAGAACTCGGTTGTATCCTAATGAACTGACTAACCAAGGCAGTTAAAGCGCCCTTTAAGCTGGTTAAGACCTAAAGAATGAAGAAACTCGATCGTGCCCTAATGAGTTGACTAACCAAGGCAATCAAAGCGCCCTTTGAGCTGGCTAAGACCTAAAGAATAAAGAAACTCGATCGTACCTTAATGAGTTAACTAACCAAGGCGATCAAAGCGCCGTTTGAGCTGACTAAGACCTAAAGAATGAAGAAACTTGATCGTACCTTAATGAATTGACTAACCAAGGCAGTCAAAGCGCCCTTTGAGTTGGCTAAGACTTAAAAATGAGGAAAACTTAGTCGTGCCCTAATGAGCTGACTAACCAAGGCAGTCAAAGCGCCCTTTGAGCTGGTTAAGCACCCTTTGAGCTGGCTAAGCACCCTTTAAGCTGGCTAAGACCTAAAAATGAGGAAACTTGGTCGTGCCCTAATGAGCTGACTAACCAAGGCCGTCAAAACACCCTTTACTGGCTAGGACCTAAAAATGAGGAAACTTAGTTGTGCCCTAATGAGCTGACCAACCAAGGCGGTCAAAGCGCCCTTTGAGCTAGCTAAGACCTAAAGAATGAGGAAACTTGGTTATACCCCAATGAGCTACCAAGGCAGTTAAAGCGTCCTTTTAGCTAGCTAAGACCTAAAGAATGAGGAAACTTGGTCGTACCCTAATGAGCTGACTAACCAAGGCAGTTAAAGCGCCTTTTGAGTTAGCTAAGACCTAAAGAATAAGGAAACTTGGTCGTGCCTCAATGAGCTGACTAACCAAGGTGATAAAAATACCTTTTGAGCTAGCTAAGACCTAAAGAATGAGGAAACTTGGTTGTGCCCCAATGAGCTAACTAATCAAGGTAGTCAAAGCACCTTTTGAGCTAGCTAAGATCTAAAGAATGAGGAAACTTGAATTAAGGTAGTGCTTTGTGAGCTTACTAAATCCCTTGAAGAAATTTTGAGTCAGATAACGTTCTGTGAGTCAGACGACTGGGAGTCTAAGAAACTTTGGATTAGGATTACGCTCTACAAGCTGGTTAGCTCCTTAGGAGATTATAAATTGGGACTATGCTCTAAGAACCAGCTATCCTAATAATTTTTAAGAATTAATTGTTTTTGGAAAACAATCTATCATTCTTAAGGGGAAACCAAATGCAAATGCAATGTTTCATCAAGCTTAGAACCACTTACCTAGTTTTAATGATAGTTCCTAAACAGTTAAATGTCTTATTGAGCAATCCGATTAGAACCAACGATTTTGACCCTTTCCATTACCTTTTCTTATTCTGGCTCTTCTTCTTCTATCTTCTTCTGTCTCTTTTTCTTCTAACTTTTTTTTTTCTTTTTTCTTTTTTTTTTCTCTTTTTTATTTCTTTTTTTTTCTTTTTGAAAGCAATTGAAGCTTGAAACGAATGTAAAACATATTTATCTCTCAAACAAAGATGTCCTGTCTTGAATTTCCGGTCCAATCATCGGCTTTTCGTGTAAACATCCATTCTCAAACGAGTTTCTACTTATGTGCTACATGTTACTCTTTTTGAACATGGCCCTATCCTGAAAAATAGGAAACAAGTCTCCCTTTTTTGGGGGTTAACTGTAATAAAGTATTAAAACAATTTTTATCAATAAGCATCGCTTCAAGTTAAGTGTTTATTTTTTCTTGTGATTCTTGTGTGTAGGGTTTATTTGGATAAAGGATAGAGTGAGAAATGGGGACTTTTAGTGGAACGAGAAAGGGGCTAAAGATATTACCCAATGCTAACGACAACTAGGAATACCAACTTTGCATGTAGAAAATGAAAATGAGACCACAGTAATAGTAAGATTGTTTGCATTTCATAATCTAAACAAAAATTCCATTGATGTTCAAGGATAGTACATCTTCAATGCATCAGCGTTTACTGGGTTCTTCAAGTCTGGACCATCCATTTGAGATAAGATAACAGCTCCTCCAGGCAATACTTTCTTCACTATGTAAGGCCCTTTATAGTTCGAAGCAAACTTCCCTCTTGAATCAGTTATGTTAGGCAAAGTCATCCTCAACACCATGTCTCCTTGCTCAAAACTTCGGGGTCGCACTTTTTTGTTGAAAGCCTTGGCCATTCATTGCTGATAGCAGATGTTGTAGCATAAAGTTGCCAGCTTCCTCTCATCAATTAGATTCAACTGCTTAACTCGCTTCTTTATCCAATCAGCCTCATCTAACTAAGTTTCTGACAATATTCTGAGAGATGGGATTTCGACCTCTACTGGCAGTACAGCCTCCATTCCGTATACCAACGAGTAGGGGGTTGCCCCTATTGATGTTCTAATAAAAGTTCAATAGGCCATGAGTGCAAATAGTAACATCTCGTGCCAATCTCAATACGTAATGGCCGTCTTCTCAATAATTCTTTTGATGTTCTTATTAGCCGCTTCCACGGCTCCATTCATTTGGGGTTGATAAGGAGTAAAATTTCTATGAATGATCCTGAAGTGTCAGCATAACTCTGACATCAATTTATTATTCAGGTTCGTACCATTGTTGGTAATAATTGTCTCTAGCGCACCATACCGAGCCAGTATGTCTCTCCTAATGAACTTGACCACTACTCCCTTCATCATACTAGAGTAAGATGGGGCTTCAACCCACTTTGTGAAATAATCAATAGCTACCAATATAAATCGGTACCCATTAGACACCTTTAGAGTAATTGAGCCAATGATATCTATTCCCCACATCGAAAAAGACCATGGTGCTAATAGTGTATGTAATTCTTGAGGTGGAGCATTTATCTTGTTCACATAGATCTGGCACAAATGGCAGTATCTAACATGTCTGATACAATCTGCTTCTACAGTTAACCAGTAATATCCCATCCTCATGATTTTCTTGGCAAGCATGTAGCCATTCATGTGGGGGCTACATACTCCCTCATGCACTTCCTTCATTAGCATCTCTGCCTCTTTCTCATCTACACAATGTAAAAGTGTACCGTCAAACAATCGTTGGTACAGTGTAGAATTGCTTATCAAGTACTAAGCCGCCAATCTTCTAATTAATTTTTTATCCTTCTTCGAGGTACATTCCAGGTTGTAAAAACATTTTGATATCATGATACCAAGGCTTTTCATCACATGAACTTTGCATTGCCAAACAAAAAATAGGCTTTTCTTCAATTTCAATCTTAAGTGGCTGAATCTCCACTCCTCTTGATATTTGGATCATTGATGCCAAAGTTGCAAGAGCATCGAAAAATTGGTTTTGAACCCTTGATACATACACAAATGTAATCTTTTCGAACTTAGTTATCAACTCAGCTAGGTGTTGGTGGTAAGGTACTAATTTGGCGTCTTTCGTCTTATACTCACCCTAAGCTTGGCCTATGGTCAACGAAGAATCTCCATACACTTGTAATTCCTGTATCTCCTTAAACAATGCGATTTTGAGTCCCAAAATACATGCCTCGTATTCTGTAATATTATTAGTACATAGGAAAGCCAGTCTCACAGCCATTGGAAATTATGTACCTTCAAGAGATACCAAAATTGCCTCAACTCCACATCTGGCCATATTAGCTGCTTCATCAAAGAACATTTTCCACCCTAAAGATTTTTCAACTACTTCACAATCAAAATCATTTCCTGTTACTAGGATACTTTCATCGGGAAACTTAACCCGTGCTCCTTGAGGGGTATCCTTAGAGGGATTCTCCGCTAATTGATCGGATAAGACTTGCCCCTTGACTGAACTTTGGCTCACATACTTAATGTCAAATTCTATCAGCAACATCTACCACTTTGAAACTCTACCGATGAAAACTGGTTTTTCAGCTAAGTATTTCAAAGGATCGTGCTGTGTTATCAACTCAATTTGATAATAAAGTGTATATTGTTTAAGTCGATGCATGACCCAGACCAATGCACAACAGGTTCTTTCGGCTTCTAAGTATTTCTGCTCCCCTTCTGTGAACTTCTTACTTAAATAGTAAATGACCTGCTCTTTCCCTTCTTCATCCTTCTAGCCAAGCACGGATCCCATGGATTCGGACATTATGGTCAGGTACAAAAACAACGGCTTTTCAGGTTTAAGAGCTACTAAAACTAGAGGTATCATGAGGTATTCTTTGATTTTAGTGAAAGCCTCTTCGTATTCCTCATTCCAGCTGATCTTCACATTCTTCTTTAATAGCTTAAAAAGAGGGCGGCATTTGTCTGTTAGCTGTGATATGAATCGGGCTATGTAATTTAAACGCCCCAATAATCCTCATACTTCCTTAAGTGTTTGTAGAGGATGCATGTCAATTATGGCTTTGACTTTATTAAGATTGACTTCGATACCTCTTTGGCTAACTATGAATCCCAATAATTTTCCTGACGTCACGCCAAAGGTACATTTCTCCGAATTCAACTTCAAGTGGTATTTCCTTAATCTATTAAATAGCTTCCTCAGGTTTTTTAAGTGATCTTCCTCTTCCTTGGATTTTGCAATCATATCATCAACTTACACTTCTATTTCTTTATGCATCATGTCATGAAAAATTGCAATCATGGCTCTCTGATATGTTGCCCCTGCATTCTTAAGCCCAAACGGCATCACCTTATAGCAAAATGTTCCCCAAGTTGTAATAAAAGTTGTCTTTGTCTTATCTTCTTCAGACATCCTAATCTGATTATATCCCAAAAAACCATTCATGAAAGAGAATAGATGATTTTCGGCCATGTTATCCACTAAGACATCAATATGAAGCAATGGAAAATTGTTTTTAGGCGTTGCCTAGTTGAAATCTCGAAAGTCTACACACACTCTGACTTTCCCATTCTTCTTCATTATTAGAACAATATTAGCTACCCATTCCGGATAATCCGACACTTCAATGAATCCAACTTCCAGTAGTTTCTTCACTTCTTCTTTAATTTTTAGCCAGACGTCAAGTCAAAATCTCCTCAACTTTTGCTTTTTTGGTTTGGCGTCTTCTTGTGTGGGTAAACGGTGGACTACAATCGACGGGTCCAACCCAATCATATCTTCATACGACCAAGCGAACACGTCTTGATATTTAGCTAATAATGTAATCATTTCTATTTTTTGTTTCTCTTTTAAACTTGCCTCAATTTTTAGATTCTTATGATTTTCTTCATTCCCCACATTAATTGTCTCAATCAGTTCATTAATAGTGATTATACCTAGTTCATGTTTTTGCCATTCCTCTTGTATATTACTATGGTCATCGACATCGCTCCCGATGACTAACTCAGTAAAGCTGGAAGTGATATTGAAATTCTCATTTTCTACCTGCACGAGGCATTCTTGGTTTTCACTTGATTCATTGGATTTAAATGAGAATGCATAAAGAAAAGTGTACGTAAGCAAAAGAGAACTAAAACGCAACATAGGAAAGAAGCGAACTAAGATTTCATTGAATAAATGGAAGTGTATCTCAAATGACATAAAGGCCTAACTAATTTTAAACAAAAGGTTCGACGATATATTTGAAACGATGACTATTGAAAATAAAAATTCAGAAAATACTAACTACAGGTTACCCTTTACCCTAGGGAAGACCTGTTGCCATTCGCCGGGATGAAGAACCAATTATTCAAATGATGCTAGAACTTGTGTGGCAAGCTTGTTGATCCTTCTTTGCCAGATTCCCGGGCTTGAGTCTCTTCTTATATGAATGTCTTAGCCAACGGTGGAAAGGTCATCGGGGCATGGTATAATCTGTTACCTCTCTTGCCCCTCACTTGTTTCTTCTGGAATTCTTCTACCAAGTTAGGATTGTAACCAAGGCCATAGGTGCCGATCTGGCCTTCCTTGAATTCTATTCTTCTATCATCTTCTCTGTTGGGACCGGTAATCATACTTACTTCTTCAAACATTTATAATCCTAGCTCTTCTTGTCCCTCACTTCCTATGTAGGGTATAGCCATTTCTTTGTAAATTTCATAATCTTGATCTCCCAGAATTGTAATCACCTAACCATTTAAGATAAACTTCAACTTTTGGTGCAAGCTCGAAGGTATGGCCACCGCTGCATGAATCCACAGTCTTCCTAAGAGTAGATTGAAAGATCTTGGAATATCCATGACTTGGAATTGAATAGTAAAGTGCTGAAGGTAAATACTTACAAATAAATCAATCTCTCCTATAATCTCTCTGCTGGAACCATCAAAGGCCTTAATTGTTGTGGAAAAAGGCCTAATTGCAAACGTGTCAATGCCTAGCAAATCCAAGGTAGCGAGTGGGTAAACATTCAGCGATGATCTATTGCCAATGAGCACCCTAGTGATGATTATGTCTTTACTCCTTACTATGATAAAGAGTGGCTTTATATGTTTGTTCCCTTCTTCGCCTAATTCTTCAGCTGAAAAAGAAATTTGATCCATTGCAAAGACAGAATTAGTAACCAGTCCCATCTTCTCAATTGGAATTTCACGAGGGACCTTCACCTCCTTTAAAGTACAAAATAAAGCCTCCCTGTGTGGTTCAGATATAATTAATAAGCTCATCAACTATATTTGTGCAAGAGTCTTACTGAGTTAATCCATGATCTTATACTCACTCGACTTGATCATCTTGGTAAAGACCGATAACCCTTCAACACGTTCTGCTGCCGTATTATCATTGGATTCCCCCAGTATAACCTTCCTCCCATGCTCCTCTCTTAGGTGGTAAATCTTTCCCGATCGAGTAATGCCCCCTACTAGAGGACCTGGTTTTTCCTGATTTACCAGGTGATAGTTAAATGGAGCAACCTTGTAATTTTTTGGTGCTAACGGCATGTGAAATGTGTACCTCTTCACTTCTAGAGTCTGGTTGCTAGTATAAAACTCAAAAACCTTAGGCTTCTTATCTAAATCAATGACGTTGATAGTACAATCATCAAAAATCATACCAATCATTGGCCCGTGGTTAGGTAAGAGATTATTGTTAATGTTAGGAACTGAGGCTTCCACAAAATCTAATTGTACTGTCCTTTTATCTATCAAGTCCTAAATATTGTTCCTCAGTCTCCAGCACACATCAATCAAATGCCCCACTTGTCCACAGTGGTATTCACACTTTATTGTGGGGTCAAAGATTCTCAATCAGTATCGATCGTTAGGAAGTTTGTACCGTATCAAATTATCCCTTCGTAACTTCTTGAAGACTTGACTTAAAGGGATTGGTATCTTGGTAAATTGTCTATAAGTCCTGTTAGCTTAAGGTTGGTCTCTGAACTATTGTTAAGTTGAAGGAGGATTCGTCTTAAAAGTGACTTGAGTATTTAGTCTAGCGTTTGAATTTACCATACTGACTGTAGATTCTTTAGGCTTGCTATCGGCTGGTCTAAGACCAGATGATGATACTGGTGGTCTTCTATCTGCTGGCTCTTGAAGCTTACCGGAAGAGACGGCACTTTCAATCCTGCACCCTACCGCTACTACTTCAACAAAACTAGACGAGGCTTGCTCGATGAGATGGGAGAAGTAGGGCCTTTCCAAGGTGTTAATGAAAGCCGACGTAAGCTCCTTCTCGGTAGTAAGAGTAGAGATTATCGTAGCTAAGGACCTCCATCTTTCAGTGTATTCTTTGAATAATTCATTATTCTTCTTTTATAGGGCGACTAGGTCCATCATAGTTAGGGCTACTTCTACGTTTAATTTATATTGTTCATAAAATGCTCTAGCAAGTTTCTCCCATGTATTTATCTTGTTCAAATCAAGCTAGGCATACCAAGTTAGGGCCAATCCGGTTAGACTATCTTGGAATGTCTATACCATGAATGGATCATATTGAACATATTTACCCATCTTCTTGACGTATAACCAGGTGTGGAGCTTGGGGCAACCCATCCCATTATACTTTTCAAACTCTAGTAACTTAAATTTCTCAAGGTATGATTCTATGTTGTACACGAAAAATTCGGTGATCCCCGCCTATTCAAATCCATCATACCCTACAAGTGCCTTCATCTTCTCAGTTATCTGCTATGTCAATTTCTTTTCCAGTTCTTTCAAGCTGTTCGTACTAAGCCCTTGGTCAATAGGTTTCGGGGCTGCATACGTGTCGGGTTCAAAAGTTGGGTTGTCTTTTGAGTACACTTTTTCTGATTCAAATGGGTCTTTTTGATATTCATGCTTTGCTTCAGGAGCCTGTGTATTCTTCCCATAACGGGTCTTGGAGCTTTCTTCATTAGTCGGTGCTGTGGCTCGTAGCAAAGCAATGCTATCTGCTAGGAAGCTCATTTATTCTACCATCTTCTCCATAGCCCTTTCCATGGAACAGAACCTTAGCTCGAAGGGATCATTAATCTCGGGGTCTCCATCATTTCCTTGAGTAGTGGCCATCCTAGTTTGGGAATGTGTTCTAATTAGACTTATCTAAAAGACTTGACGTTTAAGAGCTATTTGATGTAGCAAAACCTAACTAACTTTTATTAATTTTTGCAATTGTGAAGCTTTACATCTCTCATTCTGTTCGAAAAAAGAATTCTAAAGAAAATATTGAAAAAAAAAACCTAAAATCTAAAATCTAATCTTCTAGTAGCTAGTAAGCTCATCCTACGTCTTTTTCCTCTTTTTGATCTTGGGAGCCTCTTCTTCTTTGCCCTTAGTCCTCTTTAGTTGTGCTTCTAATGCCTTTATGTTCTAATGATATTCCTTGCAACAGTTTTCTAACTCCTGCTCTCTTTTACTCGTTTTCTCAGGTTCAACTTCAACTTGAACTTCTCCTTTCTCTTTGTTGTCTTCCATATCTTTCAGCCCTTTTAGTTGGTGATAAAGAAATCCTTTGGTTGTCTGGCTCCTGGTTGCTATCCCCTTAGTGGTAAGGGTGGTCTTTCTTGTGCACCAAAGAGCTCGGATGCTCAGGAGCTTGGCTACTTTATCAGCCACCGTCATGCCGGGGTTATGGAAGTCCAATGAGACAACTTCTAATGGTAATCTAAGGATCATGTCCTCAATGAGTCCATTAGCTAGGACGTATCCGGTGCAAAGGTTGAAGCTGATCAGAGGGACTGCCTTGAAGTCTTCATACCCTCTTATAATTTCCTTGCTTGCAAACCACCTTGGCATCAACAACAACTCTTTTGCTTTCATACTCTAAAAGTATTGGACCCAGTAACGACTAGCTATATTTTCTGGTAGCTCAATTCTTTCTTCAAAAGTCTTGATGAGATCGTATTGCTGAGTAAACTAAGCCCAATTGAAATCAAGTTGGTAACTTCTTATGTGGCTAATGAACCAGACCACTAGTAGGACCATATTAGTCTTTAGATCTCCTCGTTTCTTTCTCTTGAGATGGTTCAGAGACCAGATCTGCTCAACCAGAAGGGCCGGAACATATGATTTCCCTTCAAGGAATTGGGTTACAAGTTCTACGATTCTGAAGTAGACTCAGCGTCTATCATCAAGGAACAAGATAGTATTGAAGACCACCAATATAAAAGCGTTGACTCGGTACTGGTGCCATGCTTCTAAATTTGCACAAAAAACCTCCCGTTTTTCTCTATGCTTTAATTCAGTAGAAAACCAGTCCATGACATCCTTTAATCGAACGGTCTTTCCTTGATTTAGAACCCGGTTTATTTCGGTTTTTTTGATTCCCAACAACTTACTGAAGATCTTTGGTGCTGCAGCTTCCAAGTCTGGGACATAGACATCATCAGTGATTGTAGAGGCCCACAACAATTGGGAATATTCTTTTAAAGTTGGGCTTAGTTGATGTAGGCCCATACAAAAACTGGTGGATTCAAGATCCCATAGGTAGACTAAGGCCTGCACTAGAGTGATGTTTACAGGGATCTTCTACAGAAAGAAGATGGGCCCAATCTTATTCTTGATAAACTCCTGCTTATTTGGGCTGAAAAGTTAGAACCACATTTGAAGCAGTTTTTGAGGCCAATGTGGTAGGTGGACATAAATGTCATCAAAGGGCTTTTGACCTAATCTAACCATGACTAATAAAAATCAAAATCAAAATTACAATTACAACCTGTTCTAAACTTTACACAAAATTATTACAAATTATCTACAATAAAATATTACAGCTACAACCGCAACTTCACAACTGCCCTTGTCCATCTAGATCTACCACATCATAGGTTCTTACAATTTTTTGAAAGAAAAGTTTTTGTATAATGTAAAGAGTGGGTTCTAAAGGTTCTTAAGTTCTGCAACCACTGCGTTTTTCAAAACAACAATTCCATAGTCGCATTTGAACTTAAGTAGGGTAGCCCGATCAGCCCCGGAAGGTGGTTACCCCACAACATCCGAAGCTTATACAATGGCCCCCCTCCTAAGGTCCTGAGACGGCCTAATTCTGACCGTATCTACCATGCATTCATGATGTAGAAAAGTAGAATAAAAGTAAACCCCCAAAACTACCCCCTTAAATAAACTGCCACAAAAAAATGTTAGTAAAAAGAAATAAAATAAACAAATATATAAAATAACATACCTAAGCTCCTTTTTTTATTATTTCATCTTTTTATTATTTTATTATTTTTTTGAAAAATAATCTTATTTTCAATAACTTTTAGTGGTCCCTAGTGGAGTCACCAAATTGTCGAGCCTGATTTTTTTGTTTCTTTTATTTAAAATTGATTTCCCCATTTCCAATTAATACTAAACCCTAACCCATTTAATATTAATCCTCAACTAAAGAAATTGAAAAATTCTGGTTTTTTATTGAAAATAATTTTTGGAGTCGCCACCCGACCGAAGTTGTGAAAAAAAAAACGGCAACCAATTGGGTAAATTGATTACGATTTGACTACCGGTCTTTAATTTCAATTTAAATGAAGAACCAGAGAATTCCGAGTTCAGAAGCTAACCTATTAAACTCTAATAGGTACCACTATCTATTTACCGAAATTAGGATTATTTTTCTAATTATAATATTTAAAAATAAATAAATAATAAAAAAATCAAAAGAAAAAAGAACCTAAGTTTCTACATATTTTATCGTCGCCCCGAAGATGCCTACGTACCTGCTAACTGAGATCAAACAATCGTAGTTCTTTCCAAAAAACTTTAACATGTTGGTTGATTTTAATTTTAAAAATTGATCAAATTTATGTTGTTGTTGATTTAGTTTATTTAAAAATCTAAAGGGTCTAACTCTTAAATGATTTTGTTTTATAAAAAAATACTCTAAAAATCTTGTTTTATTTATTTATTTATTTTGAAAAAAGGTTTTTTATTAATTTTTATTTAAAGAAAAAAAAATGACTTCCTATGCCATCAATCCTAACAACTTAATGCTAAAAGTCCCTAAACTAATATATATACGTATATATGTATATATCATGCTCTGAACCTAAGTGGCTAACTAATAGAATAACAGTATGATGATAAAGACAACAATAACTAAATAAAGAAAATAAAAACTTGAAGAAGACCATACTTAAACTTGGCTGTTCGGTTGTGGCATGGGCAGTGCTCGTCGGGATTGTGTTGCGGCTGCTATCGATGAAATGCAACAATATGTGAGTTTAGTCAGCAGGCAGCAGTAGACGTGGATGGTAACGGCGTAGACAACAGTGATCGTGGACGTATTCTACTAAGTAGCAGTGTGGTCAGTACTTAGGTGAAGTGCTATTGTATCTAATCGGTGATGTGCGCAATTGGGGATAGTTGTGAGTCACTAAGTGATCTACTGAATGAAGCTTGAGGCTTGCTATTTTGGTGATTGATCGATGCAAGGAGTGGCAGTGAGAAGGTAATTTTATGCGTTCAACAAGCCGTGGGTATGTAAATGCTTGGTCGATCGAGCGTGAACTGTGCAGCGATATGTAGATGTGGACAGCGCGGTACAGCAACAGCGATGGTTATGTAATCGAGTCGTACAGCTGCTATAATTGTGAACAGCATGCTCGGTGCTGCTCTTGTATGGTGTAGCATGCAGGGCTGTTTTGTATTGGTTATAGACAACGTGGTGTAGCAGCGGTGATGGTAGGTATTGGACGTAGTCGTGGATGACAATTCGGTCGTGTACCGTCACTGTGTTCTGCTGAAGTGCTACAGCAGTGAAAGTCAATGGGGTGATCGTGTAGCTGTTTGTGGTGAAGTCGTGGGCATGGTCTAGCAATCACTGCTACAACTAGATTCGTGTTGTGAGTTGCTGTCAGCATAGATGGAGAGCTGATCGCGGGTGTTATGTATAGCAGCCTACTTTAAACGTGAATGTGTGTATATTTATAAACCCAAACCGTATCGTATCGAATCATATCTATTGTATCTAATTTGATAATGATTAAACTAGATCCAATTTAATTCAAATCCGATTTAATAAAATCAAACTGAATTAGAATATTCTCTAACTACTCAAATTCAAATGGAGAAGATTGGATTAGATATAATCCCGCTTATTTATCTCGCTTTTTGTAAAAGATAGAAAAATAAAAGACATAAATGCCTAGCTAGACTTAAACCCAAGACCTCGAATTAAATTTAATCTAATACTTCAATATTTTTCCATTAAGCCGTTGGCTTGTACCTTTATTTTTAGCATAACTAAATTGTACTTAAAACACGCTACTGCGTAAAATAATTTTTTGAACTAAGCTAAACTAAAACAATTGACTCTAAAATAATTTTTTTCCTAAAAATATAAAAATCTTTATATATTTTTTCTTTTCTCATTTTTTTGTATTTTCATCATTTTTTCAAATTTTTATTATTTTTATTTTTGAATTAGGACCCTTTTTTGTAAAAAATAAAAAAAAAATCAAAAATTAAGATTACGAAAGGGCAAAAATTAGATGTCTATAAATGTCATTTGAACTTTGTAACATACCAGCCACTTTCCAACATTGTGTTATGGTTATTTTTAGGGATTTTGTTTAGGATGTGATGAAAGTCTTTATGGATGATTTTCCCATGTTTGGCGATACATTTGATGGATGCCTTGCGAATTTGAAGAAGGTGCTATAGAGATATGAGGAGACGAATTTGGTGCTCAATTAAGAGAAGTGCCATTTTGTGGTACAATAAGGCATTATATTGAGACACAAGATATCAAACAAAGGCATTGAGGTCGATATGGTTAAGGTAGAGGTGATATCAAAATTACCACCACCACCATCTGTGAAGGTTGTGAGAAGCTTCTTAAGACATGCTAGATTCTATCGATGATTCATTAAGAACTTCTCTGAGATAGCTAGGCCATTAACAAGGCTCCTTGAGAAGATCGTGCCATTTGATTTTAGTGCCATTTGTTTGGAGGCTTTTAATGTTTTGAAGGAAAAATTGACCAACGCTCCTATCATAGTAGTGCCAGATTGGAACGTGCCATTTGAATTGATGTATAATGCAAGTGTTCAACAGTAGGAGTGGTATTGGGGCAAAAAAAAGACAAACACTTTCAGTCGATATATTATGCCAACAAGATACTTACTTTGGCTCAAGCAAATTACACCACAACCGAGAAGGAATTATTGGCGATTGTCTTTACCTTTGACAAGTTTTAGCCCTACCTCATTCTCTTGAAAGTGATTGTCTACACTAATCACTCAGCTTTAAGGTACCTTTTATCTAAATCTAATGCAAAACCATAGTTGATCCATTGGGTGTTTTTACTTCAAGAGTTTGATTTGAAGATAAGGGACAAGAAAGGGGCTAGAAATTTGGCTGCTGATCACTTGTCTAGGTTAGATAATCCACATTTAAACGAATTAAATGGGGATGGCATCAATGATAAATTTCCAAAAAAAAAAAAAAAAGCTTGTTTGCTCTGTGCACAGTTGAGACCTACAACATTTCATGTTTTGCTGATATAGCGAACTACTTTGTAGGGAAGGTTCTACCTCAAGACTTGGATTACCATAAGAAGAAGAAGTCTTTCTCAGATTTAAAGCATTACTTCTAGGAAGATCCTTTTCTTTTTAGAGTGTATGCTAACCAGATTATCCAACGCTATATATCACGTGAAGAAGGGCAAAAGATCTTGTTTCGTTGTCATAGTGGTCCAACAGGTGGTTACTAATGCAAATAGGATAGCTCAGAAGGTATTAGAGGCTGGTTTCTACTAGCTAAGTATATCTCGAGATGCTCATGATTATGTTATGGCTTGCGATAGGTGTCAAAGAACTAGAAATATCTCCAAGGGGGATGAAATGCCACAAAAATACATCTTAGAATGTGAAGTCTTTGATGTTTAGAGAATAAACTTTATGGGCCTATTCCCTAGTTCTTATGGAAACAAGTACATTTTAGTCATAATGGACTACATGTTAAAGTGGGTTAAAGCTCAAGATTTACCAACAAATGATGCTAGGGTGGTAGTAAGATTCTTAAGAAAGTTATTTTCTAGATTTCGGGCACCCCAAGCATTGATAAGTGATAGAGGAACCTACTTTTGCAACAATCAGATTGAACAATTCCTTATGAGATATGGGGTACATCATAAGATGGCTACTCCTTACCATCCACAAACAAATGGCTAAGTGGAAGTATCTAATAAGGACTTGAAAAGGATTTTGGAAAATATTGTAGCTCACAATAGAAAAGATTAGGCTAATAAGTTAAATAACACCTTATGGGCATACCGAATTGCTTATAGAACTCCATTAGATATTACACCTTATCGATTGGTTTATGGTAAGGCTTGCCATTTATTGGTGGAGATTGAGCATAAGGCTTATTAGGCTTTGAGGACTGCAAATTTACATTATGAAGCAACTAGTAGGCTTAGGCATCTCCAACTCAATGAATTGGATGAGTGGTGTTAGATAGCTTATAAGAATAGTCGAATGTACAAGGAGTTAGCCAAACATTTGCATGATTCCAAGATTAAGCACCCTAAGCAATTCAAGGAAGGTAACCAGGTACTTTTGTACAACTCTAGGCTTAAGTTATTTCTTGGAAAACTTAAGTTTAGGTGGTCAAGTCCATTCTTAGTAAAGAGAGTATACCCTTATGGAGTAGTGAAGGTAACCCATTTGGAAAAGGGAACATTTAAGGTTAACGGACAACATTTGGAGTTATACCATGGAGAAGTTAATTGGAACGAAGGTCAAGAGGAGTTAAAACTTCTCCAATTTAAGGAATGAAGCTAAATCCTTTGGAAATGTCAAGCTTGAGACATTAAACAAGCATGTATCCTTTAATTAGATTTGCTTACTTGTGTTTATTTTATCATTTTGATGTTTGTTAAGTTTAGATTATTTATTGTTGTTATTGTTAATTATTTGCTTTGTTTTGAGTGTATTTGTATATTATATGGTGCAAAAAGAAAGGAAAGATCGAGTGGAAGTCATGATAATTCAAAGGGAAGAGAAGAATTTCACTAATGTATAGGGACTTAGATGGAGATTGGAAGGCCAATACACATCATGGCTGCAGTAGAAGGTAAGTATTTAATTTTTTTTAAACACAGCATCGATCACGGAATCAATCATAACCATGATCAATTAACAAGATTGATACACTTGTCCATCACGACCACAATCACCTCCCTGGGAGATTTCACATCGTGAATCATGGCTATGATAAAAAGGGCTACACTTGAAATTTTGACCATGGTACTAATCACGGGGATCATCACACCCGTAATCAAGCTTAAAAGAGGCATTACACCTTGTGTTACGGCCATGATCGTATCCTTGACACTCTACAATATATGAAATTTCCCTCTCTCTCTCTCTTCATTTTTTACACATTTTAAAACTCCACCTTATGATAACACTTATACGCTGATTTCCTAAGAAACTCCATCTCTATTTTCTTAACATCAACCCTTATTCCAACCATTTTTAACACTTGCACTCTCATTTTCATCCTTACTACACTCTTCTAAGGTATGATCTTTCTTTTTTCTTTAATTCTTCAACATTTACATAGATTTGGTTCACAAAATTTTAGGGTTTGTATATGTATGTTCATTATGATTTGTAAATGCATTGTGATCATACTCATAGTTATGTTTATGTAGCAATTAGACTTCAATTTGCATGACTTTATGTTGAAATTTGGAATGTCTAGCTTAAACCCTAATCTCCATTGACAATTATCAAATTAGGGATTTCTATAAATGAAGCCTAATTTGATGATTTAGTCTCGTCGTTAGTAATTAAGTGTTATGTAAGATTGTGTTGCTAGTTGGTTTTCTATATGTTGAAGTGTTGTATGACAAATTGGGAATTGGATTGTGTTTATGTGTTGATGTTGTGAATTAGAATGTTTTATAGTTAAGGGGAGATAATAACCCTTAGTGAAGTTTACGTTACAAGTTGAGTTCATTAAGAACTCACTTGTATAATTCATGCTTAAGAATAAGCTAAGATTGATCGTGTTTAGTTAGTAGAGGCTCTATAATTGTAAGTTAGAAGAAGTTGGAATGGCTATTCTTAGTCTGAATTGCTATCAGATTGTACATGAATTTTGCTTTTCTTGAACTAACATGGATGTTTGTAAATGATACCTAAAAAATCATCAACAACTTCTCAACACAAGAGGCTTAGAACTTATTATTCTCCTTCTCCCCCTCCTAAACAATTTGATCCAATGAGTTTAAGCAAGGTAGTTGCTCCACCAGCTGGTATGACTACAAAACAAAAAGAAAGATTTAAGGAGTTTACTACCAAAAAGATAATCAAGAGACATTGCGTTGTCGACTAGGACGTATTAGGAGAGTATGGGCTAAAAGTGCCTATACAAAAGTTGTTGGGGAGTAAACCATGGCTAAAGTTATTCACAGTTCTACAAGTAAACAATATTAGCCTTTCTCTCATTATTCAAAATCAAATATGAGTACATTAGCTCGAAAATGAAAAATGAGGTAGAGTTCTTTACCTTTGGAAGAACTTACACTTTTGACTTGATGACTTTTGTTCGTGCTATGGGATTATATACTCAACAAAGCTGTAGGATGATGAGTTTAAAAATTTACCAATGAGTCTTCCCCAAGGAACTTCTGTGAATGAATTTTGGAGAGAAATTTTCAATGAGAATAGTTTTCAAGTGAGTAAGTCAAAAGCTTCAACTTTGAAGAAAGTCTTAGATAGTGTATTTATTACCCTTGTATAGTGTACTTAAAGGATATCTGGTGAATATGGGAATCCTCACTGCATTTGGAATTCACCAGCAAACATTTGATAAGAGTAAGGGTATTTTTGTTGGAGGTTTGATTATGATAATTCTTAGGAATTTAAGGTTGTAGCTTACTACTGACAGGCTAAGAGACTCTTGCGCTAATCTAAAACCACTTCTAAGAGCCCCTTTCGATCAATGGGGTATTACAAGAGTCTCTGATCTTAACTTGGACATTGAAGACCCTAGTGCTCTAGATTTTGCGCCAACCACATCAAGCTTCTCGGTAGGCAATTTGAAGTAATTGGAGACTGCAGTAGATGAGATCAAAAAAACTCAAAAGGGGATTGTTGAATTCTTGAAAAACATTACCACAAAAGTAGGCACAACCATTCCCTCTTGTTTTTCTCGTCCTCAAACCTAGGAGCATGCAGGTCCTAATCAACCTCTTGTTCCCCCACCAGTAAGTGCTCAACAAGAAGAAGAAGGTCATGGATCAAAAAGAGGAAGAATCTGAAGAAGAAGACAATGATGATGAGGAAGAAACTCAAGGAACCCAGCAAGAAACAACAAGACAAGAGGCTAAGAATGAGAGTAAAGAAAAGTCATCTAGCGAGGACGATGACGGCTCGAATAAAGAGACAAAAGCTAAGGATGATTGACTTATTTTCCTTCTTTTGTTTTATTTTGTTTATTTTTACATTTATTAACTAGTTGAGAGCTTAACTCTAATGATATATTCTTAATGGAGACTCTCATATCATGTGTTTGTTATGTTTTGTTTTTGTCTTGTCTTAATGGTCAAGTCTCTTTTGTTGTTCAATTTTTTGAGGTGTTGGAGGATATATTGTTTAATGGTTTAAGACCCAACGTATTGATCAAACTTCAACCAAGAGAGTCTTGTTCTCATTATTATTGCCTTTCATTTTATTTTTGTTTTTCTTTTTATATGCCTATTCTATATTTGTTTTCCTCAGATATTGAGGACAATGTCTTTCTCTAAGTATGGGGAAGGTTTAACCTTGCTTATCGAAAGTCTCACACTTAGGCTTATTTGTTTGAACTTATGAATTGACTTAATAAGATTGTGGATTTGATAAAATAGCAATCAATTTTGTGAGTTAATTTTGTGCCTTACTCACCTATTGTGAATTTAGTAGACATGATCAAAATTATGGGATAAAATCTAAGTGAAACACTTACTTACCATTTAATGAATGAATTTAAAAGTTAGAAGTGAATCGGAGTCTTTAGTGCAAGGTTAAATGGTTGTGTTTCTAAACTTGCTATGTAGTATATCTACTTGCTAATTACTTTTAAAGCTTATTTAATCTTGAATGGAAATAGCAAATAAAATAATTTACTTGTTGATGCTTCTTGAGAATCTATTCAATATAAAGTAAATTGAAGTATTTAAGGACTAAATTGGTAAAGGGTGAGCTTTAGTCCCTCAGAAGAGTGAAGTCTAACCTCGCTGCTAATTTTTGTCTTTATAACTTTGCAATAAGGATGTATAAGGATTGAGTTAGTAAGGGTAGGTTTCGGTCCCTTAGAAAAGCGAAATTCGACCCCCCCGCTGCTAATCTTTATCCAGAAGAGCGAAGTTTGACCCCATTGCTCATCTTTGGTCTTTATATTTTTACTTTAAAAAATAAAAAAGGAATGAAAAATGAAAATGAAAATGCAATGTATAAGTTGTCCTTGGAGAGATTTAATAAAAGAAGTAGAAATACAAGAAAAAGATGGATGCAAAATACTTTTCTTCTAGATTATTGTGCTTACGAAGTAATTGAAGGGTTTTTATACACTTAAGGAAGTAGATGGAGTAGAACCAATTTTCTTTTGTTCTATTTGACTTTGTGTTAATTTGGTACCTTTGCAAGCTATCGTTAAATAGTAAGGGTAAAGTGTGTTTTACTTTTATTAGTCTTAGAATATTAGTTTGTGTATTCTAAGAACATAATGTGGTAAGCACAAAGTTAATCCACTAAGAATGCTTTGTCGAATATGCAATTGAAAAAAAGGATTGCTAAGTTCATTGATTGTTTTTTAGTATTTGCTTGAGGACAAGCAAAGCTTAAGTGTAAGGAAATTTGATAATAGCAAATTACTTTACACTTTTGAAATATATATAGGCATAAATTATTCATAATTATGTTCATTTCTAAAGTTTTTTGTACTTAATTGTGTAATATATCAATTTTAAATTATTCAAGAACAAGGAGATGAAGTTTATATAAAAACAATACAATTCAAGGCAATCACAGCCGTAAAGAGAAGAAAACCTTAAAGAAAAACTAAGATACACTCTATTATGAACGTGATAATGAAAGATTGGAATGACTAGCATTGATCATGCCCTTCATCACGAGTGTAATTGAGGAAGTTCTTATGATACCCCTATTAGTCTCACCCGTGATTGTATATCAGGAGGGCGATCATTCCTTCGATTACGAGTGTGATGAGATGAAATGTTTGCGACAAAGAGTTCATGTACATGGTCATGACCGTGATTATTGTAGATTTGTGTTACTCGATACTATCATACCCCAATTCACAAGCATAATGGGAGAGGAGTGGACACAATTACTCTTCTTTAACTTTTTCACACAAATTGGTACATGAAACAAGTCTTAACACTAGGGGTTGTCTTGATATGGTATATTTCGAGCACTTTGATGAGAAGAATATAAATATACCACAATTTTCAGACGAAGGGAAAGATATCATAATCAACATCATTAAGAACATCACATCACCAACCCACCATACACTTACTCATCTACCTTGTACCATTTTTTGTGTTTTGTTCAATTTTTCTTCTATATAATCATTAGTGTAAATTGTATTCTTCCCAAAATTACTTGAGAGAGCCAACAGGACTTCTTTGTTCTTGTATTCGCGAGACTTTTACAGTGGAATAAAAAGGGGGGTTTTGCTTCTTACTTATTCTATGTCTTATTTCTATTTAATTATGATTCCTATTAGTGTATGTTATTATTTTATCATGCATGAATAGTTCATTAAGACTTACTACATCCACTTAGTATGATTGAGTGCATAGAATAGTAGTTTCCTGATGTTGTTATTTTTTATGAAAGGAACTTAACTAATTTAAGTATGGTGTAATGCACAATATTGACTTGGGCAAAATTTCAACAAAATATGTTGAGAAACAATTCTATTAAATAGATCTCATTCATTGAAACACCTTACTCTTGATAATAGAGATATTATTAGGAAAGTTGTTGCATTCTTAGGGAAATTGGTAATTTAACATATCATTAATGTGATCCAAGTTGACTATTAATTTAGAAGAGATTCTAATATACATAATTAGGATTAAACGTAAGTAATTATGAGAAAAATGCTTACATACTAGTGATTCCCTACAGATAGCACTCACTAAGATAAGGTTAATGGTGATATTATGCTAAGTGGTGAAGCAAGTGTTATTGTAGCCATTATGTTATTTAACATTAGTTTGTGAATTAGTATAGTTTAGCTAGTAAATTAGATATTTTAATCTTTTTATTACTTGATAAATTTGGTTGTTAGATAATAAGAAGGATAATTAGTACTAGTGTTTGTATCCGTTCCTAATGGAGACGACCCTACACTCATCTGTGCTATAAAACAATAGGTACACCTGCTTATTGAACATAGTTAAGGATAGAATATAGGTTTACAAATTATAAAACTTGGAAGCTTTATTTAGAGGTGATCAATTGTCTCTTTTGTATTTACTAACAGATCTCCTTTCATTCCTTACAAGAAAAGTTACAAAATTCTTACTCAAATTAGCACCTAAAGTCACTTACTTCTAATTCTCGATTTGATCTACCAAATAATATGCCTTATTAAGAGAAAGCAAGGGATCTAGAATATGATTCCTCGTATTTTCATAATAATCATCTAAGCCCATAAGAAATTGTATAAATTAGCTACGATTGTCTATGTCTAAGTATTTTTCAATCAATCTACAACTACATTGTTTATTATACCATAATTACAATCCGGTATACTACATAACTTCCTGAGTTTGTTGTAATATAAGGTTACATGCAAATTATTTTGCTTGAAGTTCATAATTTTAGATTGTAAATGTTAAAGTAAGGGCCCATTTGTTAAACTAAATCATTTGCAAATATCATTATGTAATTCTTTAGAAGATTTTGCATATATGAATCCCTCCAAAATTTCCTTAGACATAGAATTCAATGTCCAACAATGTACCATAAAATCACATACAATCCATCGCTATTCATTAATTGGATTAGACTTAAGCTTAACACATGTTCCATCCCCAAACCTTATCTTTGCCTTCGTTCTTAGGGCTAGTTTTATAGATTTACACCAGTCAAAAAATGCATTTCATTAAGGACTATGTTTGTGATTATTGTTTTTGGGTTATCAAATTCGGATAGGTAAAGTGGATCATTGTAAGAAGGTTTTGTACTCATACTCATATCGTAGATTATGAAGAAACCGTATTCGATAAGAAACACAAAAGAACTCAACTAGAATTCAATTGGAACAATGAACTAACCTTGCTTTAATACCATAATGAATCAAAGCAATCAATGATTGATGAAGGAAGTTTGCAATCTCCAATCGAAGGAAGTAGCAAAAATAGATAGAACTCGTGGAAAATGAAAGAAATGATTGATTGTTTGTTATGTTAGTTATCAACTATACAAAAGGCTATATATATACAAGGAAATAAAGCATGTCTGGAACTTTACACATGTGAATAAATAAAAACTACTACTACACTAACTTTAATAGATAGATAGTTTCTTATGTTCAGAAATACTCATGAAATAAAATGAAACGTTATGCACATATAGTAACATCTGCAAAAAATATTCTTAATTTATATGTCATAATTAGTTTAAAGGTTAATAAAATAATTTTTAATTAATGATAATTAATAAGGATAGAAAAGAGTTGTGATTATGCCTCCAAAAAGGCAAAATAGAATTCCCCCTTAAAGTTGTAGGGATCAACTATTCGATTTTTTATAAGTCCATTTCTATATATTAAACTTGAGATAAAATATTTTTTTCTAATGGGAAATTTATTTTGTAAATAGATAGACACATATAGAATCTATAAGACTTTCTTTTTTTTTTTTAATTACTGTTTGGTACTAATTAGTAATGAGCATCCAAAGCGGTGTGCCACTTAAGAACTCCAACGACTTAGTTAACTAATTTAGAAGAAGACAAAAAGGATTGTTAGATGGCACGCATGACTCTATGGTTAAGGATTCTTCTACTGCTCCATCCTTACTTAAGAAGGTGCCATATAAAGATTCAGACCTTACTAATGTACCAAGTGCATATAAGACTTGTTTCTTGAGGAAACCTAGTAATTGTATGGGTATGGAGAGGGAAAGTGAAGAGATTATGCTAGAGTTAAATCAATTGGAAGTAAATAACGGATTATGACTTATTTCGTTTATTAACGTTGAAAAATTTGTTATTCAAGCTCCATGGAAAAATACGCTGATTTTTAAAAGCATGGGAGGAGATTTGGGATTCAAAATAATGGACTATAAATTACGTATTCTACGGATAGGTTTAACTATATTGAAGTTAGTACATGCAAGAGAAGGTTTTTATCTTGTTACTTTTGATTCTAAAAGTGATTTAGATTGATTAATTCTTAATGGTCCTTAGTTTATCAATAGGAATTTCTTAGCCATTAAAAAAAGGATGCCAAATTTCCAAGTATCAATAGCAAAGTCAAACTCCATAATTATATGAGTACGAATTAATGAATTACCCATGGAATTTATTGCAATTAAGAAAATTGGCAAAGCCCATCCTAAAATTTGATTCATATATAATTAGAATAGAAAGAGCCAAATTTGCATATATTTTTATACAAATTAATATGAATATTCGGTTGATTCATACAATCATTATTGATAATATGTATTATTAAGTACAATATAAAGGGTTACCTAAGCTTTGCAATATCTATGGTTGTATTGGTCATAGCACTAATATTTTTCCCAAGAAGGATTTAGAAAAGAAAAAGATTATATTCTCTCTGAAAAAATAAATCCAAACCAAGAGCCCACACAAACAACCTAACATACTACTATAGATAAGGGGTTCTAACCGAAGTGGTCATGTATGAGTCATGCGAGTTTCACGTTACACGTAGCTTCGATGTAGTGACATGGAGACGACACTTAATGGGATAATTGAAGAGAGAATGACAAGTAGGAGGAACAAGCAATCTTGGAGTATCGAATGCATAAGTGATAGACAAGGGAGCCTAGGGAACCTAAGATGTCAACCTTGCAATTCTTGAGCAACTGAGACCATTCTTTGCTTAAACATTATTTGATTTTAGAGAGCAAAGGTTTTATAGTAGAACATTGTTTCTCTAATCTCTAGAGTTGTTTCCAATTAGGGGGAATGACTAAATATTTATAGGCTCTTAAGCTTAATAACATTTGTTCAATTGTATGAACAACTAACAGATGAGATGGAGTTTTACTCATTCCATGAACTTACAAGGGCCTAAGGCCAATAGCCTTTCTTATGGTGCATGAGCCTGCCTAAGAAAGGTTAGAGGCGGATAGATGTGTCCAATGGTTCCTATTCCGAGCCCACTAAACTAAATTTCCCTAAATTATCCCAATATAGATTGAACTCTTTACACCCTACCACCTAACCCAATGAGTCGGGCTCAAATAAATATTGAGCTTAGCCTAATAATTAATATAACAATTCTAGTCCTCTACAACTGCAAAGGAAAAAGGTGTCAAACATTAAAATTTGGACATGATGGAAGAACAAGGAGAGATTGTGTCAGAAAAAGAGAATCAAGAGAAAGAAGTTTTTCAGAAAGAGAAAGATCCTCACTTTAAAGGGGTATATAGTTGCTTAGGGTCAGATAATCCTCACTCTAAAGGAGGGAATATTAACAATATAAACCTTAAATTGGCTAACCATGTTATCTTATGGTCAACATGTTGACAAAATGGAGATCGATAGTATAAATGTTAATGAATTGATTGCATCTACACTTGGCAATACATGTACCACTTCTAACCATATCTGTAAGAATAACACATATGGAAACGCAACTTGAACCAATGACTGTTTCCTCCTTTAAACACGGCCTTAACCCTTTTGGTAAGCTTGAACTGTCCTTGCTGGTGGTAGAAGAGATCAATAGATTCCTTTAATTGGGTTATCAAACCCATGTCCATCATCCTTGGTTTGAAATGAATTCTAGTATTGTGGATCTTGAAAGAATGTCACAAGATGAATTGATCCTAGGAAGATATTAGTTTAAGATTCTATCATGGAATGTGCATGGTGTACACTATGATGATAGACGTAGAGCTAGAGCTATTCAACAAATGATGTAATGGACTAAACCTGATGTGCTTTGTTTACTTGAGACTAGATCATAGAGCTATTGTATCACTATAAGGTGCTTAGGTTATGAGAACCTTATTTCTTATGAGGTTGTCATACAAAGTGGGGGCATTATGGTACTTTAGAACTCAAACAATGAACATCAGTTAAGTTCATGCTAGTAATTGGGAAATTATTATGTCTATCCATATACCTTTGTCAACTTCATCTTGGTCTTTTTCTTCAATTTATGATAATCTGAGATACAATGATTAAGGAGTGTACTTCAATTGGGGAGTGAGAACAATTGAAGACCTGCAAGAACTAAACTTTTGCTTAGCCATCTTTTACATTTTATAGAAACTAACTAACATATGGTACTCTAGGGATGCCATTAGTTTCCAATGTATTATATGTAAATGCCAAAACCTATGGTTTTTGTAAACATTTTAAGAACATTAAAAACTTTAGTTAAATGGAAATGCAACTATTTTACTAATTTGTAAACTACTAGTATTCTTGAGCAGGTATTTTGAAAAAGCTCTAACACAAGTTCTACTAATAATAAATACAGAATTAGATGCTTCAAAGAAATTGAGTTAAGTATACTTGGTGTGAATTAGGCCTATGGTAGAAGTTATAAGGTCAACTTTTATCTTAAGATAGTTCACATAATAGGACTGTTATGACTCCATCTCTTCAAGGCATGACAAAAAGGATATAGAGAGGTCAATACTTAGGCAGAGATGAAGAGGATACTCAGAAACAAGTTTGTAATAGGTACTTATTTCCAAGACACTTTTGCTTGGCTTCAAAAGCTAAGACAAAGAGGTTAAACTATTGATGAGTATGTTCAGGAGTTCCAAATACTCATGATTTGCTGTGACATAGAAGTACCATCAGCCCGAACAATATTCAAATTCCTCACTGGATTAAGAAGTGATATCCGAGACATTATGGAACTTTAGCAATTTACTAAAATGGATGAGGCCATATAGATAGCCTAACGAATGGAAAGATAGAAAAAGAGTAAAATGCTGAACCGATACCCAACGAGCCAACCTAACCAGTCGAGTTGACCTAGCCAATCAAGCTGACTTATTCAAGGAAGTTATAAGGCTTAACCAAATATCAAGCTGACTGGACGAACAAATGTCAAGATTGAACAGAAAGGCCAAACTGATGGTGACGTACTAACCTAAATGTATGAGAAGGGGCAAGGATCTAAAAGGAAGATGAGCCAAATCAAATACTTAAAGTGCCAAGGGTTTAGGCATATGGCTGCCTAGTATCCAAATCGAAGGACCATGATTATCAAGGGGAATGCCCCGAAGTTTGATGTAGATAGCACATATGAGGAACTAAAGGAAGAGAGAGAAGTAGGGGATGAGGCTTATATTAATACCGACCTTATTGAAGAAGATGCGTTAGTTAAGGACTTAGACAAGTTAACTCTAGTTATCCAACATACAATGAGTTTGGAACCCTTACCCAAGGAAGAGTAGAAGGAGAACTTATTCCACATCATTTGTAGAGTAGGTGATCAAGTTTATCCACTCATAGTGGATAGTGGGAGCTGCACTAACATAGCATCCACCAACCTAGTTAAGAAATTGAAACTACTAACTATCTTATATTCAAAGTCGTATAAGTTGTACTAGTTGAATGAGAAAGGAGCACTATATATCACTCAAGAAGTCTTACTACTAATCCATATTGGAAATTATTCTAACAATATTCTTTGTGACATGTTTCCATGTGTACATGTCATGTTTTGCTAGGCCAACCTTGGCTTTTTTATCAAAGAGTTATCCATGACGATTATAGGAACACATATGTGTTTGAAAAGCATGGGAGGAAGGCTACTTTGAAGCCTGTAATGCTAAGTTAAGTTAGCAAACTATAAGCTAAACTTGCTTGAGGATCTTCAAAGACTTTAATTTTGAGTAGAGCTGAGCTCCAAGAAGTTATAAATGCTTATGTGCTGACTTTCATGTTGGTCAGAGGGTTATTAGAGTTGATGGAGCAAATTAAGCTATCCTTTGAGGTGAAAGAGCTACTGGATGAATATGCCGACCTGTTTCTAGAACATTCACCCGAAGGATTACCCCCATTTAGAGGCACTGAACATTGCATTAACTTAATACCCTGTGCTACTTTGCTAAATAAGCCAACTTATCGAATGAATCCTACACAGGCTTCTAAGCTCTAAAGATAAGTCAATGAAATACTGGAGAAAGGATATGTAAGGGAAAGCCTTAACTCATGTGCTGTACTACTACTCTTTATGCCAAAAAAAGGATGGTACTTGGCGAATGTATGTCAATAGCCGAACCCTTAACATGATCACCATTAAGTACCAGTACCCTATCCCTAGGTTGGATGACTTATTGGATGACTAAGTGGAGCTAAGGTCTTCAGCATGATTAATCTAAAGTCTAGTTATTATCAGATCCAAATAAGGTTGAGAGATGAATGGAAGACTACTTTTAAAACTCATCATAGACTCTACAAGTAGATGGTAATGCCTTTTGGTTTGTCAAATGCCCCCCAGCACTTTCATTCTACTAATGAAACATGTATTGAGAAGTCTAATTAGGAAGTGTATCGTGGTGTACTTTAACAACATCCTTATGTATAGTACCAACCTTACGAGACACTGTGAACATCTTCGAGTCATACTTAATATACTTCTGCTAGGAGAAAGTGATATTTCTAGGTTATGTAGTAAGTAGAGGAGACTTGCGAGTAGATGATGAGAAGATTCAAGTAATTGTTAAGTGGCCGACTCTAACCACTTGTACCGAAGTGAGAAGTTTCTATAGACTGGAATCCTTTTATTGAGGGTTCATTAGAAACTTCAATTCCATGGTCATACCCATAACTGAACTAACAAAAAAGAACATTGAATTTAAATAAGGAGAAAGAGAGGAAAGAAGTAATGTCGAAATAAAGGCAAGGTTGACTTCCACACCTGTATTAGCTTTACCTAACTTTGAGAAGGTTTTTGAATTGGAATGTGATGCATTAAGCATTGTTATAGGCACTGTCTTAATGTAAGAAGGCTGACCAATTGCTTACCATAGTGAGAAGCTCCGAGGACCTCAATTGAACTACTTTGTATATGACAAAAAACTCTTAGCCTTTATCTGAGTGCTCCAAGTGTGGCAATACTATCTATTGCCTAAAGAGTTTGTCATCTATACCGATCACGAGTCTTTAAGGTACCTCAAAAGTTAGACCAAGTTGTTGAAGTGACAAGCGAAGTAGGTTGAATTCTTAAAAGGATTCAACTTTGTAATAAAGTACAAATAAGACAAGAGCAACAACGTTACCGATACTTTATCTAGAAGACATGTTCTCCTGACTAAGTTGTAAACCAAATTGTTTAGGTTTATGAGCATCAAAGAACAATATCTAAAGAACCCATATTTTAGACCTATACTTAGGCGTTGTACCGATGGAAGGATCATAGATGAGTACTATATGGAAGATGGTTATCTGTTTCGAGGTAGAAAGTTATGTGTGTCGACCTATTTATTGAGGGAGTTGCTTATCAGGGAAGCCTACAGTGGAGGACTCTTTAGATATTTTGAAGAGAGAATAACATATGAGCTATTGAGTAGATGGTTCTTATGGCCAAGAATGAGGCGAGACATGCACCAAATTGTTGAGGACATGCACCAAATTGTTGAGGACTATGCTACTTGCTAGAGAGCCAAATACCAAGTTGAGCAAGGGAAAGCAATGCCTTTGCTTGTCCCAACCAAACCCTAGATTGAGTTAAGCATAGATTTTCTCCTTAGATTACCAAGAACTACTCGAAGCAAAGTTTCTATAATGTCATCGTAGATAGATTCAGTAAAATGACACAATTTGTATCATGCTCTAAAACTAACGATGTTTTGACTATTATTTCTCTCTTTTTGTAGGAAATTGTTCGATTATACGGTGGGCCAAGAAATATATTCTCAGATAGAGATCCAAAGTTCCTTAGCCATTTTTGGAGGACTCTATGGCATTAGATGGGGACTAAATTACTATTCAACACTTCTTATTATCCCAAACTGATGGCTAAACAAAGGTAGTCAATTGTACTTTAGGACTATTGCTCCGAGCTACAGTGGGTAAAAACTTGGCTAATTAGGACGTCTATTTACCGGTAATAGAATTCACTTACAACCGTACAATACATGACACCACCAAGTAGACCCCTTCGAAGTTGTCTATGGTTTTAATCTCAAGTTGCCCCCTAATCACACCTTTGTACCCATATCTAAGCAAGAAGACTTTGATGCAAGAGTTGAAGCACAATCTCTACAACACATCTATGACAAGGTTACTCGACAGATCGACTAAACTACCAAGAAAATGCGAAAAAAGGTCAAGGGAAGGAAGTCAACACAATTTTAGACTAAAGACCTAGTATGGTTGCACTTGAGCAAAGAGAGGTTCTTAAGCACGAGGAAGAATAAGTTGTTCGCTCTAAATGAGGGGCCTTTCAAAATCCTCCAAAAGATTAATGACAATACCTACAAATTAGAACTACCTAAAGATTATGAGGTTTCAAACGCTTTCAACATTGTCGACCTCAATCCCTATCACCTTAAAGGAACATTAGACGAAGACCAGCCGAATTTGATCCCAAATCCAAATTAACTAAGAAGAAATGATAAGAATCAGGCTCCTGGACCTCTAACTCGCAGCTAAGCCCGAGGCTTAGAAGAACTAATGAGGCAAATCCTCATGTTCCAACCTACTCTTGTCGAAGCCAAGTTGATCCTTGTTATCAACCAACTTCTTATGCAAAACCAAGTAACTACAAATCTCTTAGAAGTTGTATGTCAACTAATCAAATGCTTTGCTAACAGCCCAGTCCCTTACATACCCCTGCTCAGCCTTAACCAAGTTGACTACCTAATCAACAACATTGGTGCCAAGAAGCCAAGAGCTCTAACACATATCCACAGCCACTCCTTCTCAAATGAACCTAGGTATACCCGGCACCTCTGCTCGACACCCCATCATGACCATACTATTTTTTCTATTTCTACTAAAAGCATCCCTAATATGCCCTCTCATAAGCCAAATTTTCCTTCACTACAATAAAGGCTCACCCCAAAGATTTGCCATTAGTTCTAGACCTACATGAAGAAATCTATACGCCAAGCAGTAATTTACTTAAATTGTCATTTGTACCCTTTATTACTCTTTGTACACTACTTTTTTTAGACATTAGCCTTTTAGTTTTTTCCGTTTTAGGTAGGTTGCCCTAATTTCTTGGGTATAAACACCTACTATACATGTAGCTGCATAGTAAATTATTTATCATCAATATACCGAATATACTCTTTTTTGAACATTGCTCTCGTTAACTTGTTTACTCTTTTTACTCTTATCCTAACCCTTAAGCAAGGCTAAGTGGTGAATAACCTCATCAGACCATCTCATGCGTCATATCAAGTTGTGCCATGAGTCCTCGAAAGTTCCTTGGAATGTCATATCCTCAAAGCTATTCGTTGGTTCGCCTACTCTACTTTTACTATTTTTGTACAATCCCATCATCTTCTTTAAGCTTTCAACAAGCTTAAACCCATCCCTGCGACTAACCTTGTTTGTTCTTGGTCTCAATCCGTATCAACAGGATAATATACGCTACCACTAGGCATACCCCATTTGAAGTCATCTATGGTTTCGACCTTGACCTATCCCTCGATCACACACCCATGTCATCCATTGACCAAGAAGATCCTGAGGTAAGAACTAAAGTCCAGTCCATCCAATAAATCTATCAACGACTCACCTTGCAGATTGATCAAGCTATCGAAAAACTAAAAGAGAAAAGCAAAAGAAGGAAGACCAAGCAATTTCATCCCGAAAATCAAGTGTAATTACACCTAAGTAAGGAAAAGTTCCCTAATAAGAGGAAGAACAAGATATCTGCTTAAGCTGAAGGACTGCTTAGGATATTTCAAAAGATCAATGATAACGCATATCAACTTGAGCTTCTAAAAGGCTTCGACGTGTTTGATGTGTTTAATGTTGCCAACCTCAACCCTTATTGACCCGAGGAAAACTTAGGCAAGGGCCAATCGAATTTGATCCTAATTCCCAATAAGCCTAGTAGGGATGATAAGAATCACACCACTAGACCTTTAACGTAAACCCACGCCCAAGGGCTAGAAAACATGGCTAAGCGAATTCTTTCCTTACAACCCACCATTGAGGAGTTCAAGATGTTGTAATCTACCAACCTTATGCCTTAATCAAGCCGAACCCTCTCACACTTATCATTCATCTGCAGCTGCTGACCTAAACTACACTCAAACATTAGCTCGACTCATACAACCATCAGCTCAACTAACTAGAATCCAAGCTAAACTGAATACATCCAAAGCGAATTCACTTTGAAAGAATTACCTACTTAGATAGGCATGGTTGATCTACCACCTTTGCTCAGAACCTTGGTTCAACAATCACCAACCTAAACACACGGTTTGTCTTTTTCTACCAAGAAGTCATCCATCCACAGGAAGCCATGTGTCCAAGCAACCGTATGAAAGAATCCTCAATATAAGATGCTCATTTTGTTATATTTTCAATTGTACCCTTATTATTCTTTGTACATTACTTCTTTTAAATAATACCCTTTTTAGTCTTTTCTATTTTTGGTAGATTGCCCTAGTTTTTTTTGTATAAATACCTACTGTACTTGTAGCCGCAATCATCTTATCATCATTAATATACTGAGTACACTTCTTTTTCGTAAACATTCCTTTCAGCTTGTTTGCTTACTTCACTCTTATTCTAACCCTTAAGTAAAGTTAGGTAATAAGTAACCTCATCAGACCATCTTATGCATCATAGTAAGTTGTGCCATGAGTCCTCAAAAGTTCTCTGGTGCATCATATCCTTGAAACTATTCATGGGTTTGCTTGTTTTACTTTTCTTATTGTTTTCACGCCTTTCCATCACCTTTTTAAGCTTTCTACAAGTTTAGACCTACTCCTGCATCTGGCCTTACCAGTCTTTGGCATCAATTTGCACACAATAATTATGATATGGGAAAAGAGAAATAAAATAGGTTTAATTAGTTAATATGTCATCACAATTAAATTTCATTTCACATTCATTTTTACATCAAAGTAAGCTAAGGCAATTACAAATTAAACCAATAGAAAGTTAATAAAGTTTCCTCTATATATTAATAGGGGGGGAATGCAAATAACCCCCTTAAACTTTGACCTAAGTATAGATTGACCTCCTGAACTTTCAAAGTATACTTTTTGGTCCCCAAATTTTCATAAATTAGAAAAAAAAAACCCCCATAACCCTTTTGAACTTTGATTTTTATATGTAAATACCTCTTAAACTTTTATGTTGGTCCAAAATCAAAATTTAACGGGTAATTCTCAACTTAGAGGACTGTTTGCTTATTTATAAAAGTATAAGGACCAAAAACCATACTTAAAAAGTTTAAACAGGTAATTCGTGCTTAAGTCAAAGTTTAGAAAGGTTATTTGCAATTTCCCCTTACTAATAGTATATGATAATTATGCTTAATTTTCAAGGAGTTAGTTAACCATTCTTTATCCCTTATCATTAAGTTAGTTTATTTATTTGTCCATGTCTAATTGATTACTTATTTATGTGACATGTTCAAATAATAATTTATGTTGAATATTTAACTCAATGGGGTATGGAGTTGAATAAGCCAGCATTGGCTTAATAATATAGATCATAAAGGTGAAATCTATACTAGCTCCTACAACAACTAAAATATGTCTACTAGAAACTGAAGATAACTAATAGATATAGCTAAAATGGAGTCCAATCTTCAAATATGATAATCATCAAATAATCCACCACTATGGTAATCACTAGTGAATTCCATCCAGCTACTCATCATAGTACATGTGCTCTGCATCACCTCCTAAATCATGCAAAAATCATATCCCAACTCATCATGGAAAAAGTTTAATGGGTATTACATACTATGTGTTATGCATACATGGTGTATAAATACCAATAAGATGCTAATACGTATAACAATTGCATGAGTAGTTTCCAAATCAATTATTACTCATGATTTACACCAATCAAACATGGCAACACTTTATTGGTAATTACACACCACATATCTATTTACGTAATGTGTAATTCACATTGAATCCTTTCTCACTCGTCATAGGGGTCAGTGTTGTCTAAAGTACTTGCAATTGAAAAAGGTTTCCCATAAGGAATGAGCAAAATGCCTAATATGTTAAATATCATTAACACATGCAAAAGATATAAGCCATAGATATCTTTTATTTAGGTGAGGTAACTAATATGGTCTTAGCATTCTAAAACTTGAGGTGACTCATAACCTTGAAGTGTACATGCGCATGTGCGCATACATACACACGCATACATATATATAGTATTAGGTACTCCCAAGCACCCATGAATCCATAGTTAACCTAAATCTAATACAAGTCATCAAAATGCCACCCTAAGATCATACATACTCCTAGTCCTTTAAGCATAGCCATGTACAAACAACATAATTATTGATAAGTCAGATGTTTTAAGCTCATTTATTGTTGTCTTAGACATGCACATGAAACAAGCAAGGTAACACATACTTGATGCATCAACCAATTTGATTAAGGACTCTTGAATCCTAAATCTTGACATTATAAGTTAATGATGAAGTTCATTAATCTCTATAAGTCAACTCATCTAAAGTTACTACTCTTAGTCCCTTATCCCATTCTAAGATTAACTTATATTTTTATTTATTAGATTGTTTAAGTTTTTTTATAGGGGTTAAATAAGTTCAAGATTAGCATTATGAGATAAAAGATAATTAATTAGAAATAAGGTTGATAATTAAATTAAAGGGAGAAAGAAGAGTAAATATTGGCATCCGAATATAAATGGTATACATTGTCGTAAGGGTCTAAAGCTTTTAGGCATGATAGGACCATTAGCTTTCGAATGATGCTATTGAATACATTATAGGTGTCATCTCAAAGTTCTAACTAGTAATGTTTAATGGCCTTCCTATGCCAAATGGGATGGACTAAGATGATCCTAAGCTACCTAAGCTAATCTACAAAACAAACAAAGGTGGGCAAAACAATCGATGGGTTAAGCAATAGGACTACTCTGATAGTCAAGTTAGCAAGACTTATAAGGGGATAAGTATCTTAATCAAGGAGGAGACAGAAGTTGATGAGAGCAATAAATAAATGGAAGTTGTAGACTTACTTATGAGGGAGAGAAGCTTAGTATTTAAATTTTTAGCCTCTTAGCCCTTATCAACTTTTGGTGTATGGCCCTAAGCTTTAAAGGCTCAAAGTTAGTGGGAGTTCTCAACAACAATAGGAATGATTACTTTAGGCATTACTCCTATCTTTTCTTCATAAACGCCTAATTATGCCATACAATTAGGGCTACGAAGATTGAGTTCTACCAAAGGTTAGTACAAAAGGTTAAATTGTATTAAATACAATGTAACCATTATATAGTTAAACTCTATGCATTTTGGGATTATTTGAGGAAGGTTGCCAAAGGGCTCCTCGAAGGTTAGCTAGTAAGCAATGGGAGTTGTCTTCGACTATAGGGGACATCATTAGACTAAGTTCTTCATTCTTTAAACCCTTTAACCGGGACAATGATGTCACATAATGTAATGTTTAAGGAGGCCAACCATAGGCCTAAGATGGCCAACGCGAGCTACCCTTAGCATTACAGTCTTGAAGGTTAAGGTGCTTAGCCTTAAGCTTGAGATGGCCAGCCTATGTTTAGGAACAACTATCAACAATGAGCATTTTTTAGTTCCTTACTATTAGAATGCCTATAAGCCTAACATTTGGATCCCCACTGCAAATTCTATGATTTTGTAGAATTTGTCTCTTGACCTTTTTCTCTATATTCAACTTCAATCCATTGACCTTTCTAAAGCACACTTTTCAAATATTCCAATATACAACTCCCACCTAAAAAACAATCTTTCAATACTTAAAACTTCAAATATCACAAGGTGACATCATGAATCAATTCAAAAGTTAAGTTAAAGAACTTACCTAATTCTTGATCATTTCTTGCACTTTTCTCTTCTAATATGTATGCTCTAATGCATTTTCTACACCCACATTTCACACAATGTAATGGGCACGTGAAACTTAACATCAACAATACTAACAAGAAAGGGTTTTCTACACTTATTGCAATTATTTTGCCTAAAACATCTTCCCCCTACTATGTGTCTTCCAATGCTTAAGAATTCATTAGTTTCCAATTATAACCAGTGTTAGATACCTCTAAAATATGTCTAAAACTTGTTGAAATGAAAAGAAATGTTATCTACCATCACTTTCAATTTTGGTTGGTAAGCAAAGAGAAGTGATTGTTGTACATATAGAAGAAAGAAACATGAGAGAAAAGGTGGGGGGAAAGAAAAGAAGGAAATAGCATATCTTTTCAAAAGAAACTATAAGATCTAATTAAGGAAAAAACTACAGCACAACTCCAAACTTAAACCAAAAATCCAAATTACCAACATTTATTATATATATATATATATATATATGAAATTTTTGAATAAACTGGCTATTACAAACAATATAATTTTAAAAATTTTTATAAGTACCATTTTCCTAATATAAAAATCAAATTTTAATAAGGTTAAACCAATTCATGATATGATTGTTTCATAAATGTTTCAGCATTGATACTATAAAGTTCAAATATCTTTTCATATTCTTATCTTTAATGTTTATACTTAAATTCCTTTTCTTATAAATGGTACTACTGGAAAAATAGCCCAATTTTAGTATAATAGAAGATTGGTTGGTCTAACTTAGCAAAAGGTGAAACATTCACAGTTATATCTTACTGTAGATTTATATTAGATAAGAATATTAATGTTGATTGTAATGTTGCTTCCATCTAGTAGTGTTGATATGATTGTAGAAGTTGATTTTAGGCCTAAACTATATGCTAAAGCAAAAGTACCACCTCTAAAGATTATGTAATAAGTTTTTAGTTATTAACCAGAATTTTTATGCAAGAAAATCATATAGGAACCATAATGCTTCAAATGTGATTTTGAAGAAATAGTGGAATATATGTCATCGCATTGTAGTTTGGCTTAACCAATTTAATTTGTTTGCTGCTACATTTGTTGAATTGATAGATGGATGAGTCACTAATAAAAAGTAGTAGTAAAATGACATAGAAGATCAAAGATCTTTTACAAAACATAGGAGTGATTTCATGGCACACCTAAAAGCACGGAATTCAAGTGCTTTTGAAAGCATTCATCTAAACCTAGACAAAAGTAGTCTAGCATGAGCTTAATGAACTTAAAGAAGCTAGAAGAAGAAACAAGTCAAGCCTCAATTGAGATAAGAAATAGCAAAATTAATCAAGAAAAGGATTAGAAGTAAAGATTAGCTACCTGAATCATTCTTAATGCATGAGCAAAATCGAAACCCCACCTTAGGCCTTGATATTATTAAAGTTAGCTATAATGGAGCAACAAGTCATTCTAAAGGAAAAGGGGGTATAAGTGTTGTTTGTCATAGCTTATATAAGGAATTGCTCTGACAATTTGTAAAGATTTTTTAGTTGCCCTAAGAAAGGAATGGAAACACATCATAATAGAGACTGACTCTAAGATCTTTAGAGTAACACCATTAAGTAACGACTAATCTACCCATCACTATCTGGGGTTGGGTTTATAATGTATAAGAGAAAAGTACAAATCTAGTTCTTGATGTTTCACTATTTTTCTATTTTAGTTTTAAACATGTATTCTTTTACATTCGAACCCTCAACGATCATAAACACGTCCTTTTATTATGTAATAATTTTTTCATTAGGGATTGAGTCATTAGCCATTGGTTTAAGTAATTATATAAAACAAGTAATATAATAAAACTACAAAAACAAAATTAATAAAAAATAAAACATCTAGAAAAAGAAAAGGAAGAAAAGGAAAATATAGAAAATTAAAAAAATGAGATTGACGTAATACCATCTTAGTCGTCCATGTACTTTTATTAAATAAATAATATGATAAAATATTAAAAATAAAAAGTAATAAATAAAAGAATTAAAAAAAAAAAAAGAAACAATGCAAAAGAAAATTTTTATCCCACCTACTTCAAGCAGGGAGGTTTGAGTAGCCCACGACTATTACGGAGATGGGTTAAAAGTTCGACAACCCCCTATTTGTGGATGCTGACTATCCCCTAACCTTTAGGTGGAAAAAATGCCCACTTCTTGGTAATGGGTTATGACCCACATCAAAAAAGTGGATTGTTTGATATATTAGTACTTAGATAATTGTTTATCGCCCTAAAGGGGTGGATGACCACTACAACTAAAAAATTAAAAGAAAAAAAAAGAGTAAAACCCAATTAAGTTATCTGACTTAGTTGAAATTGATTTTAATTTTTTGTTATTGCTCTTTTCTTTTAAAATTCACGGTCATGGTCAGATGGCTCACCTTTTTGAGGTAGGTTGTGACCTATTGCCAAGAAGGGGTCAAAATGAAAATTTTTCAATTTTGCAAAATGTTGTTTATTTTTTTATTTTTCCTAATTTTATTTAGTTATTTATTGAATTGTTTATTTTTAACACTTTATTATATTTTTATTTAATAAAAGCACATGGACAACTAAGATAGTGCCACATAGTGGATTTTTTTTTTAATTTTTGTGCATTTTCCCTTTTTTTCCTTTTCTAATTTTTTTTATTCTTATTAATTTTATTTAGTTTCTATAATTATATTATATCTTTATTTATATAATTACATAGACCAATGTAATTATTCCACATGCCGTTCACTAAGGGAAAAGTTAACATTGTAAACAAAGGGATTGATTTATAGATATTTGTAAACATTGAGGAATCAAATAAAAAGAGAGAGAGAGAGAAAGTTTAGGATTAAAATGGAAAAACAATGAAATATTGATAAATTTGTAATTTTCCTAATAGATAATAATTATTGACATGAAATAACAACTAAATTTTCTAACAACAATAAAATCTACAAAAGAGACGGTGGCAATACTATTAAAAAGGACGGTTTTAATATTTCCCATATTTATTCATTTATTCCTTCATTTAATTTTTATAATCATTTCTAAAAAATAAATATATTCCTCATTTTTTTCTTGTGTTTGACATGATTTCTTCCAAAAAAAAAAATGTCTAGCCATTGGAAATTAAAGGAATAATGGATGACGTTAAGACCCTAAGGAGTTTCTATCTTTCCTACAATTTTCAATTTATTTTTAGAAAATTAAATGGTGTGCCAATTAGATTCCAAACTTCGGCAAAGTAAGGATATGTTACAATTTCTAAGTTATGAAACCCTACTCTAGTTGTTTAAGTTGTTATTTTTAAAATCAAACTTTAATATAAACCACATGTAAGCAATCTAGAACTCAGTGACTTTGTTAAAACTGCTAAAAATGGGTTTTGAGTCCAAGATTTTACATGATTCACTAGCTTGTTCAATTTTAATAAAAAGCTTAAAAATGTGGTCAATACAACAAGAGAGAGTGAGAATACCTATGCATACATAAACATATCGTGAATATATTAATGAAAATCAAAACTATCACTATGCTTCCCCTAGAAATCATGATCCATACCTATAGTTCTTACTGAAACTCCATAAATGTGCATAAACTTGCATTGCATATTAAGTATCCAAAAAATCTTACCTTATTTAAGCATGCATTAGAAACTAGTGGGACCTCATATAACTTTTTGAACATGGTTGAAACTGGGACTTCACGACTCTTAGGGTGGTTATCCTTCTTTTTTTCTTGTATAAGTAAAGGTAGCAACAGGTTTATTGGAATCCTGTCAAAATTGAGGTATTTACGTAAAGGTTTTAGGCACTGAGGTGTTCTACTGTGAAAAAGGTTAGTCATGAGAAGGGGAATGTAATAGTCCGTAAATAACGGTGCTAAAGAATCTAAAGGAGATTAAAGAAAAGAAATGGTAATTCTTTACTGTGAAAAATGTTATACATGAGTTTCTTTTTCTTCTTCTTGAAAGAGAGTAAGAGAGAAAGGCACATCATTATTGGATAAGAGGTCTTCCCTTCTTGGAGTGTTCAAACAATGCTTGACCATCTCTTGACTTCTCATTTTTACTCATATTCTATATAGTAGATTGACCTTCTCATCTTATCTTCCTAATACCATTATAAGCCCATCCTTCTCACTAAGAGAGCCATCTTAGTTTTGTCACCATGTTACATAGATATGGAATGTTTAACTTATGCAACTAGTTTTGGCCTACAATACTCTTATCAGGAGAGCGATATCATCTCCCAACCATATTACTATGGAAAGTGAAATTCACCTTCAAAGTGTACTAACCTAAAACAAACTACCTTAGTATCTTGCTAATTCCATTTGCTACATTATAAGCTCAAATTGCACCTTCCCATTTGGCTTCAAGCTTACAGACTATGATAGTTTCTCCCACCTAAATTCATGATGCTGTCGTCATAGGACAATCCATCACCACTACCCACACCAAAAATCTCTTACTGTAGACTCCGTAAATTTAACCTTCTAAACATAGTGTCGGACTTGAGTATCGTAGACATTTCCCTAAGTTAACAAAACTGCATAAAATGAAAACTAACTAAAATTTTGAACTTGGAACTTAAAACGAACTTAAAAGACCTAACGATATAATTTGGAAACCCTTATCATGCATGAAAACCCCAATCCTTACATGCGTGTACCTAAAAAAAAAAATTTAAAACTCTATAAAATTATCTTAACGCTTGAAAAGCCATAAATCAATGGAATTATCAATAATTTTGGGAAATCATACAAAACTGATAACAAACGAATCAAGGAATATTTCAAGTAATAATAAACAACAAAACTAAGCTAATTAACGGAATAAATTAATAAATTTACAAAAATTATTTTCCTTGTATACATAAGTAGCCCCACAATATGTATTACAAATATATTATTAAGCAATTTCCTTTTCTTAATCTATCATATATATATATATATATATATGTTGCATAATAAAGCGATGTTCTTAAATAATTAAGCCAATTGATCCTTAAGCTCATAAGTGTAAGTAAATTATTCCCAAGTTGGTGAAAAACCTTAAAACATACATAATCTCACTCGAACTCTAAAACATACATAAAGTCACTCGAACCCTAAAACCTAGGATGATTAAGGACTTACGATCCTAAATAAATAATTAAAAATATAATTTCAGTAAATTTTATTTAACTCTAGAAAACTTGAAAATTTCTTAAGAGGCAAATCACAACCTACAAATTAATTCGAGAACCAAATCCTAAAAGAATTTCATGTAAGACAATTCTCTTATTTTCACTTATAAGCCATGTTACATATGGATAAATTGTAAACCCTACTTTTAACAAATTTATGATTCAACTAAGAACACTTCCCAAATATACCCAAGGATAAACTAAGCTAAGAATCCAAGTTTACATTTAAAAACGAATTTAATTTTCCAATTCGAAACCCTATTATTGATAAAACTCGAATACGAGAACTATAAACTCTAAACGCAAAACCCTAAAACAATTAAGGACTTGTAACCCTAAGCGGCTAATTAAGAATTTAATTTGAATAATTTTATTCAATTCTAGAAACTTCCATAATTTTATAAATATTAAATCATAACTTACAAATCAATTTAAGAGACAAACTCCTAAAGAATTTCAAATCAAACAATCTCCTCATCTTCATGCATAAGATTTGTGTACATGAATAAGTAAACTAACTGTAAACCCTACTTTAAGTGGGCATAGGATTTGAGTACGAGTAAATTCTGAACGTTCCTAAAGATCAACTAAACTAAAAACTTAAATTTATATTTAGAAACAAATTAAATTTTTACAATTGAAAAGCCAATTGTCGATAAAACCCGAGCTTGAAGAACTGCGAGCTCTAAAGCTACTTAAAACCCTAAACCTTAAAACCATTAAGGAATTTTAACCCTAAATAATTAATCGATAATATAATTTGAATAATTTCATTTAACTTTAGAAAATTTCACAATTCTACAAAAATCAAATCATAAATCACAAAACAATGTAAGATAAAAATCCTAAAACAATTTTCTATAAGGCTATGCCCTTATCTTCATGCATAAGCCTTACACATAAATAAATAGACCAACCAATCACCTTAGATAACTTATCAATTGAGAGTTGGAATCATTTATCAATTGATAACTTATCAAAATCTAGTGATAAGACAATTTCCTTATCACCTCTTCACTTATACTACATATGGACAATTTTTCACAAGAATTCATAAGCTTAACTTTAATAAATGAAACAAGACCATTCCATAGACAAAAAGGACTTGAAATGGCAGATCTAAACAAGGAAGAAAGGGGAGCCATACTCTTGTCTTTCAACCATCAATCACTTCTCCTTACACATCACTATTCACCCCTTAATGCTTACATCATCAAGAGTTGTAATTGTTAACTTTTTGAAAGCTTTAAGACAATACTTTCAAAACATTTAAACACTCCTTCTCTCACCATTCCAACCGGCCACACTCTTCCCCATTTCTCTCAATTTCAATTTCACTTTCACTTCATCTTTCTCTCTTTTGAAACAAACATAAAGAGGGGAGACAACCTTACCTCACAAAATCCATTTTTCCTCCATTTTGAAGCTTCAACTCACGGCATTTTTCCCTTTGTTCATGTACCATTTTCTTTCATCATTTAAGATCATCTAAGACTATTAGAATCTTCCATAAACCCCTTTCCAAAAGACCAAAAGGTTTAGGTTTCAAAGGGTAAGCAAAAAGGAGGAAGCAAAGTTAAAGGCTTAAGAGGAACCTTAGTGCACAACCACCAAACTTTGCATTAAGGACGAGTAAGTGTTTCTTGTGATGTGTGGATTAATATTTACGTTAGAAGACTTGGATTTCTTGAAGATATGAGTAAGGTTTGAGTTGTTATAGCACAAAAATTCGTTTTAAGAAACAAACCCTAAAACCATTACATGAAGTTGAAATATGAGCATGTAAAGTTGGTGTTTTATATGGACATTTGTTTAATGCTTTGAATGGAAGATTTTAAGCTAAGGAAATCTTGAAATAAGAACTTTAATGGAGGGTAAGCATGCTGGACGTGAAGGTTCCATAGCCATTTGGATGTTGATTTTGTTTCCATTAAGTTAAACATGCTCAAATCTAGACTTAAGTTAAGGAAAAATCCATCACATAAAGTTTTATGAAGAAACCAACTTTGTATGACATGAGCTATGATATGGAGGTTTTATTAAGTATAAGATCTTTTATTTCTTTATGTGGAGCATGAGTTAAAGGATCATTTGATGGAAGGAAACTTAAGTTAAAATTTATACACAAGTAGTTAAGTGCATAATCTACCACCTAAACTTAAGGAAATGATGAAACAAGTTGAAAAACCAAACCAACATGAACAGATCTAAAACGTGGGTAAATGAGGCCTAAAAATATGATAAAAGTGAAAGAACAAAGTAAAAAGATTAACCAAAGCAAGTATGATAAGCATACAAAGCCTAAAACTCAAAACCGGGCCTAAAACTCTCAAAACAAGCCTAGAACTCTAAGATAGGCCTTTAATAAAAATCTGACCAGCAACTTAAAGTACCAAGAGAAGTTGTTTTGAAGCCTATAAGAAATCCACCTAAGGCTCTATAAGCCCACCAAAGTCATTAACTTTAGTTTGAACCAAAAACAAGCGCATTTGACAACTTAAGCCCACTAAAAGGCCCAAGAAGTGGTTGTTAGCCTTAGGAATATAAATCAAAGTTGTAAATCTGATCTCAAGGAGTATTTTAAGCTTAGGATAAAATTTAAAGACCAAGCCCAAAGAATTTCTCAAGTTATCAAAAAGCCCATTTACCAAACAAGGTTCAAAAACACTCCAACACATGAGGAATGCTACTGTTCTGACCCATGGACAGAATTGTATACCTCATTTCAAAAATCTAACCTTACCACGAAGTACACTCGAAAACGATGAAGATTGACTATAAGATCATAAAAATTGGATTTAAAACGAGAAAGTTATACGCGATTGAACTTTTAAGTAAAACCGGGAAAAATTATGAAACCAAGTCCAAAGTATAACTTAAAGGGTTTTAGCTTAGCTTTCTAGGTTTTAATTCAAATCCTTATAGTATCGTATTTGCAATGTTCAGGGGACTCGGCTTTGGGGAGACGACCTATCCTGGATTATTTTGATTGATCCGCATAACTGAGTGAGTAAATTCCCAATGACTCTTTACTTGATTGTGCTTGTAGAATAGATGCACCTAAACTATATATATAAATTTGGATGCTTGTAGGATATGGGAGATGCATGTGGTTGAATTTATGGATGAATGTGATGATTTTTTTTTAATTATATATAATAATGGGAATTGCTTGTAATGCATATATATATGTGAATTGTATGGAATGAAATTGTTTGGTCACTCCAAAAATCAAGTTAATCACTTGTACGATTAAGAACTCAAAATGAATCATGCATTCCCCATATTGCATACGGATAACACTGACTGCCGCTTCACGCAGAAGATGGGAGGGGACTCACAAGAATACAAGTTTCCTGCAGGATTAGGCACTAGCTATGCCATCATATATATATTGAGTCTCTGACCTAAGCTGATGGGCTTACTAGGCGCCGGGAGACGCCAACCGTCAGCAAGAGGCTGAGTCTTGTGGCTTCTGCTTAGGGCGTGTGATTGTGGATTGCAGAGGCCACCACACCGCTAGACTTGGGATTTTGGAAATATGATTTATTATTCGATAATGAAAGTATATATATATGTATATATATACATAGTTTTGTTTTGTCTTAAGCATAGTAGTGCTAATGAATTAAAACCCAAGGTCTAGAACCCGGATTTTAGTTTGGGTCAGTTAATTATCTCTAAACCCCGACTTCAGGGAGCGTAATTCTGAGTCGTATACAGTTCCTAGGTCACTGCATGCGTTTTTGGCATACTGATTGTTTATATATTCATATGATTGTACATATAATAAATTTCTGCTATGTGGTATTGACGAGGGTAATTATCTCACTAAGCGTAAGCTTACACCCCAACAGTTCTTTTCCTTGCAAGTTGATTGATAGTTGGGAAAGGGGATAGGAATTGAGTGCAGAGTGCTACCATTGAATCAGTATGATAAAAAGCTTGTGTAGTTAATTCGGAATGCTCCAAAAAACAACTAATGTCTCATTTAAGTTTACTATCTTTAGTAAGTTTAGAATTTTCTAAAATTGTCTATCATATTTCATTATTTTAGTAGGGAATACCGATTCTCTACGGTTTTGAGGAATTGTAGAAAAATTAGATATCCATAGTTATATATATTATATAATGAGTCAATGAACTAAAATTGAAGACTCTAGCAAACAACTATTTAGAGTCTTGCAATCTCTGACTTGCAAGGCGATTTTCTTATCATGGGTGCACACGTGATATGGAAATTTTAAGCAATACTACTAGGCTTCTATTAGGGTCGCTCCACTTACCCTGCTCTTTTCATTGTCTAACCTCTCCCAAGATCATCTCTATCAAGACTTTAGGTTTCTATAAGCTCTCTCTTGTCCTAACCAATTCCTCCATCCTCTGAAATGACCTCTTGCTAAGTAGCTCATTTGTGAGATTTGCCCATTGAAGTACAATTATAAATATTTGGGTAGAATCTTCCCATTACCTAACTTTACTGAAGTATAATCACCAATCTTATTATTCCCTATTACTCAAACTTAACCTAAGATCATCTTCGTGAAGACTTTGAGCTTCCATAGGCTCCCTCTTGTCCTAACCAATTTCTCCATCCTCTGAAATGACCTCTTGCTAAGTAGCTTGTTTGTGAGATTTGCCCATTGAAGTACAATTATAAATATTTTGGTAGAATCTTCCCATTACCTAACTTTACTGAAGTATAATCACCAATCTTATTATTCCCTATTGCTCAAACTTAACCTAAGATCATCTTCGTGAAGACTTTGAGCTTCCATGGGCTCCCTCTCACCCTCTCCCATTCCTTTATCCTCGAAGATGGTCTCTTATTAAGTGGCTTAGCAGTAAGGTTTGCCTACTAAAGTATAATTACAAAGATTTAGGTGAATTCTTGTTAAAATCAAACTCTTAACATAACTATCTCTCGTGCAACAATGTCCTTCCTCTAATACATTCATCTTATCGAGTTTAACCCACATGAACTCACTTGCTAATAGGATTTATCTACTTATTGAACACATTGAATAGTATTTAGGCGTAAGATAAATTTGGAGATAAATTTGGAACATTGGCTCTTGTTACACTAATCATAGAATGAGTGGTTCCCTTCCCCACCAAACAACCCACATACCTATGTAGTGCTTAGTAAAATTTTAAGAGGAAACGGAGCAATTTGGTAATATACTAAGATCCATCATAGATTTAAAGATTATGTCTTTTTACTTTCTTTTTTTTTTAAATCCCAAAAGATTCCAAGATTATGTCGTGACCTATATGTGGAAAAATTAGGAGTAGAAAAGGGAAACTCCTTTTTATCGGGGAATCTGCTTTATATCTTTTCTTTTTTATTATTCCGCGGAGTACAAGCACAATAAATATTCGTTCCGAAGAACCCAAAAACATTTCTAAACGCTTCCCCAAGCGCGACCGAGGGTGTGAGAGAGAGAGATGGGGGTGACAAAAGAACAGGTTGAAGCTTCGCTGACTTCGAAGATCAAACCTTCCCATATGGTACGCGTTCTACTTCTTCGTTCTTATTACACGCATTTATTTGATTAAACATCGGACATGATTGTAAATTGCATTTGAGATGACTGTAAACTTTCACTTGGTGGTTCTTTCTGGGTTTTGATGACGCTGTTTTCTTAATGTTACTTCGTTTTGGCATTAGAATTATGTACTATCTGCTAATGTATACATAGTTTATGATCGTTTCGTGTTTTTTTTTTTTTTCGAGTACAATGGTGGGATTCGGACCTGTACCATCCCGTGAGAGTAAAGTGCTAAAGGCCTGGCTCGTGGAATTCCTTTTAGCTTAGGGGAATCTTTTCCGATGGAATCATTATTTCTTATTTGAAGAAAATTTTTTCTATGACTGAATAACATAGTCTTCTTCCGGTTAATTGGAAATTCTTTGGAACTTATGATAAGAGAAAGCAAATTTTTCTGTTTTTTTTCTTTTTTTGGGAATTAATTTGCCTCAATCCATGATAGAATAAACTTGTGATTAAATGTTCTCTTCTGATTGATCCTTTTAGAATCAGTGTCAAAGAGGCCTTTTGCTAGAACCATGGCATTAATCCTTGAAAAGGTTCCAACTCTCAATCCACATACTTATGGCAAAGCAATCCTATTGCTTTCTAACTGACAAGAGTGACAAAATGGATGCTTTTGGGTTAAGAAGGCTATAGAAGAGATACATTTTCTGAGGCTTTCTAGTGGTTTTAGAAGCATACTGATATGGCATCTCAAGTTTAAACCCATTATATGACATATGTAGTTTAAACGAATCATCTTTTGAGATCTCGTTTTTAAAGGTGTGGAAATTGCTGTTGAGCAACAGCTGTTTGACTCATATCCATCAAAATACTAGGGCCAAAGGTATGAAAGCAGATTTCGTGGAAGGCTTAGAGTAAGGGCTAGATGGAATTCAACCCTGGAGCTTGGGTTATAACTGCAATTATAGGTAGTCTTTCTAACCTTTTCTGATAGATCACATTGAAATTAATTATTCCAGAACAAGTTCTTTATGACTCAGTGTTGTAGGATTTATAAATTAAGATTTTCGGTATCATTAAGAGAGATGCAAGACTCCTGATAAATTGCTTGAGGTTTTGAGTTCCATCCCATTAAGGACATTTCTTGAGGTACCTCCAAAGTGCAGGTTACAACCAATCTCAGGGCCTTATAAGGTAGTTCATTTATTCGAAGGTAGCCATTCTAGTTATAGCTATTCCAATTGGACCGGCTATTTCTAAGTAAATGAACTATCTAACAGCTTCCATAAATTAATTAAATCTTGCAGTAGAGACAAAAGAATGTGAATTGTACAAGTTAATTTATTAATGACCTTGATTAAATGAAGTAAGGAACTCTAGTGTCTGGAAAAGACCTCCTGTTGAAGAGGTAAACATGGAAACAAAAAATCGACTATTTTTGCATTAATTTCTGATTCCTTTTTGTTTTTGTATTTGATATACAGTGGCAACATTTTCTTAGTTTGTGTAAAAGTAAAATGTCTATAAAAAGAATAAAAATTGAGATTGAGTAGGTTTAGTATGAAAAAACATTGAAATTTTAATTTTATATATTGGATGGCTCAGTTTTATTACTAATCTACTAGGAAAGAGGAGAACAATAACTAGAACAATGGAAATCAATTCGTTATTTTGTTCATGAAAATTTCATTTATTCAATGACAAAATTAGATGAGGATATTGGTATGAAGGAAGACCTGCATGATGAGCTACTAACTCAATGCTAGGGTGTGCACTTGATAATTTTGAGCACAGGTTTAGATTTAGCCTCACTTAACTTCCATCGTGTAGGTAGCCACAAGAAATGGCCTTAGTAGAATTTGAACGTAAAACCAATTGCAATTTTAGTCATGATATATCTTATATTTTAACCAGTAGCCAATCCCTGATGTTATCTAATTTAATAATTTAGCATTGTGACCACTTTCATTGTGTTCATTTGTCTAACTTTTGTTTAGTCTGTCATGTACACTTGTAGATCTCTTGGATTTTTATAAAGTGAATGCAAAACTTGTATTCTGTAGAATTTTGATAGAGCAGTCCAGGCATTGTTGCTTTTGGTTTGAGAAGAATGAGCATGATCAAACTATGTTACATAATGCTATACCTCTTTTTTGTTTTTTGGGTAATTACTTCATTCATCTTTTGCATCCTTTTGGTTATTTGCATTGTATTTAGTATGCTTGATTTATAGGCAAATGTGTTGTCATCCTTTTGAAGGAATTCTATGGGGCCTTCAACACTCATGATTCTTATTCTATTTCTAGATCACATCCCTAACACATGGCTTCATAGCAACTTATTCTTGAAGATTTCATTCATGTCTATCTAATTTGTGCTATGTAGTATTCTACCTATGGGCCCAAAATATTCTACTTGAATAACCTCTTCTTCAAAGATACACATCATCTTATCATGTCAGGTCACTTTGCAAATATGATCCTCAAGTCCTACAAGTATTGACTTCTCATGAATGTGGATCTCCACACATCTGCCAAAAATTCAGTATTGGGAAACTTCTGTCAGCAGGATTTTGGATGAAAAAGGACTTGGTTTAAATTAATTTATTATGACAAAAGATAGATCTTATATCCCAACTAAGGATATGATGCACATCTGAAATGAACCTCTCACCAATATTTGGTGCAACCAAAAGTTGTGCAGATAGGCATCTTACTCTTTCTACTCATATATATGTTTTATTTTTCTATATGATTCCTTATATTCCTAAACCCATTTGAACCTCCATTACCTGCTGGTGATCTGGAATGGCAGACATTTACCTGCAATCTCACACGTGTCCAGGAGGACCACTAAGTGAAGACCTCTATGAAAAGTTCTACTTATCTTGATACTTACAATAAATTCAATGCTTTATCGAATAATTTTTTTGATTGTTCCCCCACCTAAAGCTCAGAGTAAATTGACTTTTGCAAGAGTTGACTTGACGGGCTCTTGTACTAAATAAAATCTATTTGACCTTTTCTAATGAGGTTTCTCAATGTGATTTGTATTTAAAATCCTATTCTTTAGACTGACTCAGTTGGAACTCTTACTTGCATTACCCATTGTTTGTGTCACTACTCTCCAGCTTAAAATTCATATCTGTCTATGTGTTGCTATTGTCAGCCAAAACTATCAGCTTGCCTAGTCTCTTTGGTAACATCTGTTTGTTGGAATTATCCAAAAATGTTCATGCTAATGTTTCTTTTTACATTGTTCTCATACCTGGATGATGGACGTCTGAATTTGGCAATTGACAGTTAGATGAAGCATGCACAAAAGTGGGAGTCAGGGTCAATATACCTTCCTCTCAGAGACCTATTGATCTGAATGTCACATTTGTAGCATCGTTTTATCAGGGGCCCTTTTGTTTCTTTTTCAAACCATTTTCGTATAGCATTAATACTTGCATTGGGGCATGACACATAAAACTCAAAGTGCTGCAACCGTCAAATGGCTCCATCTTTCTGGTATCAGCAGAGACACAATGGGTTTGATAGTCAGTTTCCAATGCATCTGCTAGTCTTCTCTCTAAAAAGCAAGCTTGTAGTTTTTGCTGTTAGTTGGCCTTTCAGTAATTGTTTCAGATGATGCATTTGCATTTAAGCTGTTTTCATCACTGTTAATAGCATTCTCATTTTGAGAAGCTAGGTAGAATCAGTCACAAAAAGTGCATATAAAGTACAATATGTTTGTGCTAAAAGCAACCAATTAAGCCTATATGTTTCAAGCAAGTCATGCAAGTCCTTTTGCTCTTTTAGTACTTCCTAACTCCTATAATGTATAGTTATACATAGAGGATTTACCTGATGTGATAACCTAAATATGCTGGCCTTAAATGACTCATTTAAAATATAAAGTATTTAATTGAACTTTGGCAATAATATAGAGAACTTAAATGACTAACTTGAAATATAGATCACTTAATTGATTTTTAGCATAAACATAGAGAATTTCTGATGTAATACCCTAAATTAGTTACGATGGCTGATAGTTGGAGTTAAAGGATTGTTCTTTGAAGAGCCTTTCTTTTGTAGTCTTACATCGTTGTTACACGAAAATGCTTTTCCAATGGCCTAGAATTGTCTTATCTCTTACTTCTATGCATAAGTGGTTTTCCTTCTGGCCTATGATTGCCAACTCCATCTAGGCTTTTTCTGATGCTATTATTTTTCTGTTGCAGGATGTGGTTGACACTTCTGGAGGGTAATATTTCCACTACCCCTTCACTTCCCTGCCCCCATTCTTCTTGCACCCTTTTGATGCAAATAAATTTTCCTTGTTACCAGGTGTGGTGCAAGTTTCGTGATTGAAATTGTCTCAGAAAAGTTTGAAGGGAAGAGGTTGTTAGAGAGGCACCGACTGGTCAATGCAGCGCTAGAAGAGGAAATGAAAGAGATCCATGCTCTCTCTATCAAGAAGGCTTTGACTCCAGAACAGTGGAAGCAACAACAAGAGCCGGAGCCTAAACCTGCTACTTAGAACTTTCAATGAATTGGGTTCTGTATCAAAGTAACTATATGTTGAATTCTAAACATCAACAAGCTAGAAATAATGATATTTAAAAGTTTGAGTGGTTTAACGAACGTTGTTATGATATTCTGTTTCCTGTCTTCCGCCCCTTAATTCAAAATAAGTTGCTGCAGTTATAAAAAGAGCTTTTTTGTCTTTTTCTTTTTAAAATTTCACCAACTACTTTTCCGAATAAGGAGGACTAAATCGAACTTGTTCAATTTCGAAAGAATGTTCGTATCATATGGGCTATGAGCATCTTGGCATATGGAGTTTAGTCATTATAGATGGTAAGTTGTCATGGATCGTCGGTCTGCTGTTTAATTCACGATAAATTTATTTCAGAAATATATATATATATATGTTTATATAACATTGATTAGATGAAAATATCACTTTTGCAATATATTTTCTGAGCTTTGGATTTTTCTTTCTACATTCATGTTTTGCATCAGATGAGGAAGAGATGACTTTCATCCTCTCTAATGAAAATGGTCTTTCTCCACCCAACCAGTTTGGTCTGAAATGACTGCCAAAAGACATGAAGTATCATGGATCAAGATAGTGGATAAATGGATTTTGGAGTCAAGAAGTTCACTATCCATGGACAAGGAACATGCAAGGGATTTTATGGGTGAAATATGTACATTATTTACGGTACATATCGAAGCACAGAGGGCAAACTAAAAAAAAGTTTGCGAAAAAATGAAATAAAAAATCCCTAAAAATACAAGTTTTGGGAAAATAATTTCATAAATATGACACTTGAAATTATCTCTTAAAAAGGTAATTTTAAATTGAATTGAAATCACTTTTTGAAGCGATTATTTTATCTCAATTGAATGTTGAAAAGACTATCAAAAAACACATGATCTACAATATCACTATTTTACTATAATATCGTTGTTTTACTATTTCCACTCTACTATGGTATTTAGATCGACCTCTTGAATAGTATATGATAGATGTGGAAGCACTATATATGATTTCTCATGCTTTTCATAAACTTATTCAATTGTTTTATGCTTTACTTCCCAAACTTTCTTTATGTATACAATATATCCATATTGCTTGCAAATGGTAGCCTAGAGATATCTTACCTTAATACTCACTGATTCTTGTACTTCCTTTATAATAAAGCAAGATAGGGTGGTTAAAACCAATTAGGAGTGGTCCTCGCTAACAGTAAGATTCAAGCAAGTATTTAGGCCTATAAACCTAGTTATCATGAAACATCTAACATACTTCTTTCTGCATGCTCGTTGTCTTCATTTGTAACCCTTTTCTCAATTAGCACATTTGACAAACCAGATTGTAAGGTCAGGCTCCTTCACTATAAAGTCGTAATGGTTCAAGACATGATATATCTTTACAGCCATTTGTAAATATTCTTTCTTTTGAAACCACATGTCCACCTTAAATTCATCGTTGAAACAACATTCACCATCATTTGTACTCTCCTTAGATAATACAAGTCCATCCTTATCATTTACCGTATAGAATGGCACGAGTTCTAACATTCCAACGACCACATCTATGGTCAACCCCTACCTACAATCGTTTTCCCTACACAACCCTTAAGCTTCTTCCACTTCTTGAAGTTACCCTTCACTTCAACCAATATCAACATTAGAATCGATATCATCAAAATCTCCATTAGTGTCCTCATAAGCTAGTTCATTCTCCACATTTATATCCTTATTAAGTTCACTTATAATCAATATATTAGCTTAATAGGGCATGTGATTGCCATTAAGTATATCACTTGGTGGAATCAACTAAGATTTAAACACTTAAGTTTCTACTTGAACCTCAATGTTGTCGCTACACCCCCTAAAATCATACTCAGTTGCCAAGGGATGTTGATTTCATAAAGTTCAACTTACATTTCTACTAAACCGCTTACTCCATCACATCCTTGTAAGGATGCCAAAAGCTATTGGAAGTCATAATAATCATTTATAGGAACAACATAGAACATGTCCCTACTCCTTCCTACAAGGGGACATCTATTAATCAACTCGACCCAGTGAATCGTCATGTTAACTCAAAGATGTTTACATATTAAGCTAACCAATCGATCATAAGTTGCTCCAATCCAAAACCCAACTACTGTTGTCAGGTGCCTATTGTATCATACCCCGTCTTCCTCTTCTACAATACTTTCTCCTTAGTGGATTCCTTCATGATCAATATGTTAGCTTGATGAGGTATGCGACTGCTACTTGGTATATCATTAGGTGAAACCAATTGAGATTCAAACACCTAAGTTTCAATTGGAACCCCAATGTTACCATCATGCCTTCCAAAATCATAGTCAACTATCAAGGAGATGTTCATTTTGTGAATTTCAACATACATTTCTACTTAACCACTTACTCCACCACATTCTTATGAGGATGCCAATAGCTATTCAATGCCATAGTTGTCATTTATAGTAACGACACTAAACATATCTCTATTCCTTCCTATAAGGGGATATCTATGAATCAACTTACCTCAAAGAGTCATCATATCAATCCAAAGACAATTACATATCAATTCAACCAACTGATCATAATTTGCTCCAATTAGAATCCCAAATACTATTGTCGAGTGCCTATCAAATAGCATCTCATCTTCTCCTTCCATAGTATTTCCTCCAGTATAGTAAACCACCGTTACATTATCCATTATCATCTGTTTTTCACATCAACTTCATAAAATTCACAACATCGAAATAAACCAAATCTTAGATATACAACCACACATTCATGGACATCACTGGTACAATAGCTAAATTGAATTTACAAAAGCATGCTCATTACAACAATTGATTAATTACTAAGTATTTTTGCATATAAAGTACATTAACTCAACCAATTGCTTCAATAATAAGTAAGTATGTTCACATCACATATTATGCGTACATGTATAATAAACATATGCAGACAAATTGGTACGTAAAAAAAACGATAAACCAGTAATGTACCATAATATTTTCAACAACAAAGCTATTTCTTACAATTACATGTGTATAAAACTAATTGAAACAACAACAAAAAAAAATACCTTTTCCTTTCTCATCGTCAAAGAGAGAAAAGTGATGAGATCATGTCTATTTAGTACCGTTTTTAAGAAATTTTTCTAGATATGTGTTGTACACTAAGTTAATGTCTCAAATTTGCAATTGATTTCACAAAAAATAGATGGAAATAGAGACTTGTAAGAGAGAAACCATGTGATAGTTTTTAGAGAGACAAAGAGTTAAGTGTATTAATCTCATGTGCATTTGGAGGAGAAGAATGGATGCTGGGTATTATGGACGTGGAAATTGTCTCTTGAAGAGGGATTTCTATTTGCACAACGATTTCATCTCTATCCAAATGAAGAGGTGATTTCAACTACCATATTCCTATAATTATTTTCCCAAGACTTATATTTTTTGGATTTTTTTTGCAATTTTTTTTTTCATTTTCCCCAAGCACCAATATTATTGTGTTTTTAATAAAAAAAAAAAGACCAAACTCATCATGGTTGATGACATTGATAATGGCTAGCACCTAGGAGTTTGAAAAGTTCAACACTACCACAAAGAAAAGGCTCAATGCAAAAAAAAATTGTGAGAGTAGATGATTTTATGACTAGAGAAGGATTTTATAAAGCTCAATCGTGATGATGCTTTTAGTAAGAAAAAGACAAAAGTAGGGTTATGAATGATTGCTAGCAATCATGAAGGCTTGTTTCAAGGAGCAATAGGAAAGGAGATATTGGCTTTAGGTAATGCTGTTACGAAGTCAAAAGCTATTAGTGAAGCTCTATTCATGGCCAAGGCTCGAAGATGGCATAAGATTGCTACTGAAATTGATTCTTCTCTATTGAGAAATGGAAGATTGTGGTGTATCTTAAGCATTGTAGTTGATATCAAGTGAAATTTAATTTTACTTATTGTTACTTCTCTTTGGTTAATAGGAAAGTGAATGCACATACTGATTGAGTAGCTACCTAAATTAAAAAAGGTTTAAGCCTTTATGTATGGGATAATGATCCCCCAAACCCTTTATTGGATCTTGTTTGTGTTGATCATATAAATAGACATCTAGACAATGTGTTGTTCTGCCTTAGTTATCTAATATGACAATCTTTTTTTTTTTTTTTTGTGGGGAGGGAAGGTAGAGTAATAATCCCCCCTATATAGAGACATTTTTAATGATATGAAATGTGGATGAGGTATTCCTATCTTGTCATGATTTTCTAATAATATGCATTATGTACTAAACTTAGGAACCAATTCACCTTTGTAAGGCTAATTGTTAATTAGTAGCAATCTCAACTTCATGCTTACAGCATGCAATGTGAACTGAGAAGAGAGGACTTTTTTCATTAAAGCTAAAAGGTGTCCTAAAGGAATGGTAGCACCATAATTTACCCAAATGCAACCATCATAAATGTTTTGTGTAATGGGGATTGAGGCAAGTTTGGAATAATCCATGCAATCTTTTAGATCCATATATCTACATCATAGAAGAATTAATAGAAAAAGAAAGAATCATAATTGATCGATATATTTCTTGAAAAAACCAAAAGAGAAATAGAAGATGAAACATAGGACATGATTAGCAAGCTTAAGTGCCTAATGCTCTTTGACCATGCTTGCACAAATCCCAAAGGAATCTGAGGAAAAAAATTTATCCCATAATTTTAGACCTACAATTTCAATTCTAAGCTTGGTTCCATATAGGGTGGTCTAAGGTTACACAAATTTGGGGTGGGTTTATAGAAAGAAACTATCCTAATGTCATTAATTAAACTTTACTATGATAGAAATAGTCAAAGGGTTTCATCTTTTTTCTTTTTTTAAAGTCTAATACAAATATATAAATTATTATACATATGGAAAAAAGAAAGCTAAAGTGATCATATATGTCCATAAAACTTGCTATTGTTACACAAAAGAAGATTGATGTGATTTGTAAGCTCCAAAGTTCAGCCAAGTAACCGTAAGATTGAACTTAGAACCCAAGGTTTAGGGCGATCGGCTAAAGGATCCGATCATACCCAAATTATAAACTATTTAACAAGATACCAGTAAAAATGACCCTGTAAACTTAAAATTAAGAAAATAAGTAGTAAAATAGGAGACTATAAAATTTTCAAATTTTAAGCATAATAACTGCTAATTACCAAAAAGGCAAAAAGTGTAATATAATAACTAATAAATTATTAGAGATAAATTATATGTATACTAAAAATTTTAGAATGACCAAAATAATATTTAGGAATATTCACGTGCACCCTACATGTATTTACGTGTAGATAAAAATACGCGTAATTAGTGAAATAGGCTGAAAATTTAAGTAAATAATTAAAGAAAAATACAAAATAATTATAGAAAAATCAGAAAAAAATCAGAAGTGGATAACTGAAGCAAGATAAGGTCGTGGCAGGTCTAAAGCTGCAAAATAAAAATTGGCCAATAAGAATTTGACAAACTAAAAGCCTAAAATCAAGGAAATGGGGCAAAATCCCATCAAATTAATGCATAATAATTACAAAATTCGTCTATAAATAGCAAGAAAAATTCAGAAGCTCATTTGGACAGATACAAATCAGAAAAAATTAGAGAGAGTCGAAAATTCGAGAGAAAATCCAAAAAAATAAAAAAAATAAGAAAAACTGTGCAGTTAGGGGTTTTAAAGGGAACCCACACCAAACGAGGAGCTGGGAGTGGACGGCCACCACCACCACACGGTGGTGGCAGCGCCCAGGCTGGCCGACAAGGCCACGGCGGCCCGCGGTGGCCGGAGCCACCTGAACCAGTGAGTCCAAATTCCAGCCTGATTCTTGTATAATTTTGTAAAATTAGTTATTTTGCCCAGAAAATTATGAAACTTGTTATTCTGAGATATTTTTGTATGTAGTTTGTAGGAAAAATATTATTTTGATGAAATTATGTTCCGTAGTATATGGTCCCTAAGAAATTGTACAAAATCGAGCATGATTAAACCGGAAATTAAATAGGCTTAGGGATGTAGTTTGGGGCTCAAAATTTTTCTGTAGGATGCTCATGTGACATAGAACAGTGCTATGAAGCCATTTTTTTTTAAATTTATTTTCGAAATTTTTAAGTTTATTTTTAGCCCTAAAATGATGGAAAAATTGGGTAATTTGGAGTTAATTAGGTGATTAGGATGTTAATTACTGATTTGGATCTTAATTAGATGTTTAAGGAAGTTAATCTCTGCAGTGGAACCCTAATCCTAGCATTTAGGTACTAAGTATAGTTAATTAAAGAAATTAGGTAAGTAATATAAGAAATTAGTAATATGTGAAATTGTAAATTAATAAATATGGAAAAATTAGGGTTATTTAGATAATATTAGAGTAAAAATCAGAATAATATTAAATCTGAATTAAGATTGAATTTTAGGTAATTATATAAAAAAGTAAGATTTTCTCACATCGGGGATAAATCCGATACCCTAATTAGGACTAGCGTGTACCAAATAGCTTAGAATACTAAATTAAGACCCAATAGGATATTAGGAAACTCGAGCTTAATGTAATTAATTTCACATTAGGATTCGAGCATGTTTAGGATTTAAAAATCGAACCAAAACCTAATTCGGAAATTGATGCGGAAACCGAGACCGAACCCAAACCTAAACCTAAACCTAGAATAATTATAAAAGACTCAATACCTAGATAATTAGGTATATTAAACTGTAAACAAAACCTAACAATAAGCATTATAGGATAAAACGAACCTATAACAGTTATATGAAAAGCTGAAACCACGTTCGTGTTATAGGGATAACCGGCGATGGCCTGAGCAAATCGGACCTCGAGTGAGCGAGCGAGGAGTCGAGGTAAGTTGGGATTGATACGCTGCTGTATTTTGGAGGCTTAAGATTATGCTTGATTGTGCTTGTTAGATAGTTGAATGCGTGCATGTGCTTGATTATGGGTGATGCTATGATTATGTTTGTTGCCTTGGCGCATATAGTATGAATTGTATGTAATGATTGATCACCCTAAATTGGACTTAATCAAATATACGACCAGTAATCATAATCGAACATGCATGGCAACCCGTTAGGGGATTTAGGACTCTCCGGCCAAATACCGACCCCTTCGGAAGAGATAGCGCAGGATTGCAAAATGGTCCCTTCTTCATCCTCAGTCGAACTAAGTGATAGGAGAGGAGGTCGCGGCGGGGATGAAGACAGTGGTTCGAAGGTAGTCGCGGGAGGAGCAAGGTCTCCATTACACAAGCCTGGGTTTGGTCGTGAGCTGTTGCATTAACAGTAACTCCTCAACCCGGATTAGAGCGGGCGCAATTTCTCTAATCTCACGACAGGCCGGACAACGTCGTGCGATGGCATTTGCTTGCACATGCATTGCAACTAATAAATGATTGAAAACCTTGTTGTGTGTATGGTATAGTTTTAAGTCCTCCGTCTTAACTTACTGAGCTGTGGTTGCTCACATCCCTATAGACATCGTGCAGGTGCTGGCTAAGAAGCGGCAACCAATTACTCCGAAGCTAACAACTGCTGGATCTTGGGGAGTGAGGAAAAACATTGAAGAATAAACACATATTTTAAGGTCTAAGTTTTTATTTTAGAATTACTTTTCATTTCTGAGTGATGTAATAACTAGGAAATGTATTACGGAGAAATATTGTAAACCTTAATTACAATAGCTGAATTATAGCATATATATATTTCCTCACTTTCTTAGGTAAACGATTTATTTAAATTACAAATTGTCTACTTCAAAGCGGGTTAGTTGTGGACGCCTTGTGTAGATCAGGTCTAGGATAGCGGTTGTGAGGCCAACTTCTATCTTAGGGTGGTTTACACGGCGGGGCTGTTACGACTCTGCCGCTTCGGGGCGTGACATGATTTTCCCAATGAAATAACATGATTATTTATATTTCATTTAGAAGGCTAAATGCCATGTATTAGAACTTCTTACTTATTATGCTGGTAATGTTATGTTCAATTTCTAGTTTAGTGTGTCATATTTGGATAACTTACTATTAAATAATACTAAATAGGTAAAAAATAAAAAGAAGAGTAAAATACAACTACTTTAGACTAATGGGATTAAGCATAGGAGAAAAAAAAAAGAAATGAAAATTGACCAAACTGAAAACCTAGTACACTTAAAGTAAAAATATGGACGTATTTAATTTTTATGACCATAGACTATTAGAATACGTATTGTATTATATGCAAGCTTTATGAATAAATTAGTTATAAAGATAGTTAAAATTTCTTAGTTTGCTTAAATATTTATTTTATCTCTCTCTTATATGGTGGCAATACATATTATTATCAAAAGAATTTAGTATTTATGTTATGAGATTAGATATCATGCATGTAAATTTTCTTATATCATAAATCATAATTCAATACACAAACAAAACACAATTAAACTAAATAGAAGTTTTATAGTTTGGAAAAATTTCAAAACCAAATGCATGTTGATAGTCTATTTTGGCATGAGCCTCCAAACCTAAGATTGGCTCGCCCAAGACGATTAAACATGGAATTGACAAGAAGTCAAGTAGTTTATATGGCAATTCCTCCATATCCTACAATTCTCTCTAAGGTCTACTTCACGATAATTCGAGTTCTAGAAAATCGTGGGATCATGTCCAAATGCAAAACCCTACCATCTTCTTGCATTAATAAATACCCCTTGAAGTAATCAAGGTTAGGTTTCCAAAACCCTAATTCTTAATATGCTTGTCACCATTATTGACTGTCTTTTACTTAAATACTAACTTGAGTATCAAAGTCGACACGTTGGAGACACCTATGGCACCCTATTGCTCACATGTTCTCTCTTGTAGATCCTTTGAAGCCTTCACAAACTCTTTCTCAAGTTAGACCTACTATAGTTGAGAATCAAGCAATGACATTCGGTGCCTACTATCTACAGCTCAATTTTTAAGCCATGGCCAAAACTCCCAAGCACAATCAACCACCTCTTCCTCTTGCTAATTCTCAATAACAACCTCCACAACATTTAAAGAAGTGGTTATCCCATGTGAAGGGAGAAGCCAATAGATGGTAGTTTAGTAGTAGTGGAAGGAAATTGGAACTAGGTTATACTTATAAGAGGAATAGAAACAGAGAAGTAGATAGCTAACGAAACTCTTTTTGTCCTAAAGCAATAGTTAACCACCACTTCTATCTCTACTACCCTTACTTGGTTTATCCTGAATGCCTTACCAACCTCTAAATGAGGAGCAAAAACACAATAACGATTGTCTCACTCAATTAGAAAGACAAACATATGAAATTCTCTAAGATGACTAATGCCTTAGAGATAAGGTCGCCACTTTTTACCAACATGCTAAAAATAATAATGTAGAACCATCACATCATGCCAAACATGAAGGAAACAACTCCTCCCATCCCTTACACCTTGTACCCTAGCGAAGTAGGCATAGTAGTTGAGCCTTGGCCAAGCACTCTCAAGCTTAGTTATAGTAAATGCTTGAGGACCTTCATATTAATTAGATTAACTATATAATTAAATGGTTGACAGATATCACAAAGCAACCTTTAGGACACCTGCTCTATAAAGTTGTCTCCCTTCATACAATAAATCAGATGAGCCCCTACCAATACACATCAGGTCCCATAGTTTAAATTTTATGATGGAACTACTAACTTCACTAAGCACTTCAACCATAAATGGACTTGCTTGGTGTTTTAAACACCGCTGCATGTAAGGCTTTTTCTAAAAGCCTTAAAAAAGCTATTTAAACCTAATACCAAAGCTTAACATCAAACTCAATCTCCATTTTCAAAGAACTAAGTAAGCCATCTATTAACACTTCCTCAAGAGCAAACAACCTAAAAAGGACTCCTCAACCCTTAATGACATAAGGCAGTATACTAAAGAAATGTTACGTAGTTATGTTAGTCGAATTTCTGCTACCATGATCAACATTCCAAATGTCAATAGAAATGTAGCATTTGATGTTGCCATATAGGGAGTAAAGGATTGATATCAATTCTTCTACTCCATTACAAAAAAGAAGCCAAAAACATTCAAGGAATTTCAATGTCAAACTACTAAGTACATCACCTAAGAGGATAGCATCCCAACGATAAGGCAGTATGAGAAAGTTTACTTGGTCACTAATAAAGTTTCTCATGACCAACTCTTCATTAAGGACCAACTTAGCCCAAGAATGGGGGGTAAGGGGCTTGGTCAACAAGGTGAACAGGGTAACAAACTAAAACTTCCATTTTGTTGTACGGTTAATAAACCCAAGAAGAAGAAATGTAACCCTTTCTAGAGGAACTTTGACTAGTATCATGAGTTTCACCATGATAAAGGCTATACAACCAAGCATTACAACAAAATCAAGAATGCCCTTGAAGACTTAGTATGGCATTACTACCTCAAGGAGTAAATTAAAGAAGCTAAGCCACCTTAGAAGCGAGATTACCTAAAGGAGGGAATAAGACTCTTAGGAGCCAACAACTAACCAACTCATGTAGTAATCAACAAAGATACTATTGCTAAAAAATAGTGCCAAATAGATTGTGCAAAGAATAGAAAGTATCTTTACATTGTGAATAGTCTTAGCATTGTGCCTATATCTTAATCAACAATGTACTCAATATATTAAGAGCCAATTAACTTATGAAGTCTATTTCATTTTTGTCTTACTTACTTAACTTTACACTATAATTCATCTCCTTATGGCTAAAATCCCAATTGGCTCAATTAATTTTCAATAACTAACAAGCTAAAAGAACCTCTAACCACAAGTGAACAAGGCAACCTTCACCTAACAAACCGGCAAATGCAACAATGGGATGCTCTTAATAAGGAAAAGGACCCCTAGTCATGATAAAATTGGGACATCTTACCTACCAAAATTGCCTCCAACAAAGGATGCTCCTAACAAGGGCTGATTCCCCTAGTTTCTATAAAATAAAAATAGATAGACAAAGGCAAGAAAACAGGAAATAACACATAGAAAAAAATATCTTCACTACCAAGATTTCTGGCAACACTTACATTTTAAGAACCAACATACTAACTTGTGTAAATGAAAAACAAAAGAAAGGGAAAGTAAAATGGAAAAGAAGAAAGCTTAGAACGGCTATCATTGTCTAAAATAATTAGAAGATTCCTTGGAGGCAACTTGCATAGGAACTTTAAACTCAAGCTTAGGGTCCTAAGGAAGATAAGGGTTTTTGTAGAGGTTCTATAGAGAGAAGAGGTGGAAGAGTGGTGCCCTCAAGCATCCTTTGATTGCTCCTAACAGCAACCATGTTAGCTTCATCTGTTATACCTTTTTTTTAAGGTATAGAGTAAGAGTCTTCTAACAAGATAGGCACGTTGAGTAGAGTATTAGGGTTGATCATTTGGCTATTAATCTAGCTAACATGATAAGATAGATCCCATTCTTTTATCATTCTTGAATTGTATGCTACCCGACATCAAAGAAAGTGACATCTTGTTGATTATAAGAGTTGATGTACTCCATTGAATTAACATACTCTTTAATTATCTCTACACACAATTGGTCCTTAGCCATATTTTCCCACTCCTCTAGTTCTCGAATGTGTTTTTTGAGACTTTCCTCTCCTTAGTTTGCCTTTCTACAACTTTCACGAGATGCTTTAGACCCCCATTGCCTTAGTTAACTCCATTTTTTATCCAACATGACATGCCACTTGTACTTAACTCCTTGGGCTTCTTCTTAAGCAGCATCCCAATCAACCTTGGTAACTTATAAGTTGGGTTTAAGGTAGGAAAATCTCCTAGTAGCCAAGTCTAGCTTAATGCTTCTCTTCAACAATTCTTAATCCAGGTGCTTAAATTTGTTCCACCCCTTCTTAGCCTCCTTTATTGTACTTTTGAGTTTTGCCTTAGTCTTTTTTGCATTATCCCAAGCTTGACGATAAGCCTTCATTAGTTAAGTATTATCACAGCTTAAGCCATCATAGTTAACCTAAAGATTCTACACTGCACTTTAGTCAAATGCTAAGTTTGACAAGTAATGTATATCCCTCCAACCGTTTGTATAGAATAGAGATAGAATTCATAGATAATAAGCACATGACCATTTCTCAAACCAAGACTAATAAAGACCAACTACTTACTTTGTATAGGTTTAAGTTAATGTTTTTACAAACTTGGAAAAAGGCCATGCACTAGATTACCAGCTCAATCCTAAATTGATCCAGTAAGAGCAATGCTTTAGACAACAGCTTGGCAGTAAGTCCACCATTATTGAAATCTTCCCCATCATGGAGCATGCCCGGTTGGGAATGAATTTGGGGGAATTTCTTACACATTATAATGGAGGGAAAGAGGGTGTTGATAGCATTTTTAGCAAAATAGGTTGAAGGCCTAAATTAAAAACGTTGTGGCTTAAGCCAAATTCCTACGGTCCATCCATGTACGCGTATCTAATCATTTATTATAAATTTCGGACTAGATTCCCAAGTAAAGACACCTCTCTTTGATTCCCCCACTCCCATAATCACTTGACAACTCTATTCACATGATAAGTAAATTGACTTAGGCATCTAAGTGGCCGCACTAGAGTACCCTCTAATACCTCCTAAAGTCATTTTCTGATTTTGCAGGTGTCCACCCACCGAAACGAAAATCATCGGTCAACAATTAGCGCCATCTATGGAAACATGTAATATATGGCCACAATTCCTAATATTCTTTTGAAATTAGCTAGCGAGATGTTCTACCCCTTTTAATGGATTCTCCTACATCTGGTTCATGGTGTTTCTTTTTCTATATTTTTCCTTTGGATCTTGGCAAATAGGTTTGCAGTTTACTGGACCATGTTGGATTTCCTCTCTCAAGAGTTTAATAACCGCAATTTTGTCTCCTATGGTTTGCTACTATCATTGCCTAATTGGTAATGACAACTTTATGTATAGTTTATTTTTCTTCAATTGAACAAGTTAGGTTCGAAAACTGCTTAATAACCGCTATGCCTCTATTCTAGAGATCTTTGAATTTCATGTTAATCTTCTAATACAAACTGGATGGACACACATACCTAGTTTTCATCAATTCATATGTCAGTGAAGCGTACTTGTGCCAAGATACCTTACTATGTATAGTCGTCATGCTAACAAAAGTTCAGCAACCCGTGCATGTTTTGCTATCATATCTATAGTAGGGTCTTTATGAAGCCACCTATTGATTTATTGCCTTGGTCTTAATGATTGGAAAGTGCCACGATTGATTGAACTTCATGGAGAATTCATGATGGACACGTTTTGACTTTTTTCCAACCACCTTTTGGGTCAAGCGGTAGTTTTGGTGCCAATCATTTTCTACATGCCGTAAAGCTAAACAATTATGCCGAGTAGAAGTGCATCGAGGAGAAAGTGGTTGTGTTAATGTGTCGAACTATAATTATTCTGCCATCCTCAAGAAATTTAGAAGCTTGTTGCCACAAACATATTGAGTACCATGCTAAAATTATTTAAGTGCACTTGCAACAAGCATCATCATTATTTAAGTGCTAAAATTATTGGCCATGCTTCACTTTTCATAAGATGCCAAACTGCTTTCATATGAATTGCCACAGTTCTTCGCAACTTGCCAAGCTTGTTCCATAACAATCAGAGTTATGAACCGTCAAGCTATGAGTAGCAGTGAGCTCATATCTAAACTGCTACACTACGAATATTGTCATAAGAAGTACCTGAGGTCTTCACAAGTGACCGAATTTTAAGCAAACTATTGTATACTTTACTAATTAAGGGTAAGCTCGGAGTGTTGAATAATTGAAGTGAACAATTAAACCCCTGTTGTTTCAAGTAAGTATGACAAAATTGGGAAGCTCCCGAGCTATCTTCCAAGCAACTGCCCTCCTCTAAATTTTCCAACCAGTCGGATATAAATATAATCGGTATTGCTTGGCAAATTGTGTATGCTAATGGGTATTAAATACAATTGCATTCAAATTCTATATGTGCACAAGCACCACAAGATGTTGTGCATATGAACAATACTATTGTGCATCGTTGAGCTAAGTTTTCGAGCTATCATGTACACAGCATCCACTTCCGAGCTTTCAAGTGCCGAGTGCTACCATGCCGTGCATTTGAGCTTTAGCTGTGCCATGCAAGTACATCAGATTTACAAACGACTTCGTCAAGCCATACGCTTTGGCATCTAAGTGTCGTGTGTTTGAGGAGAAATACCTGAGGAATATTCCAATGTAATATGTTTGATCTTAAGGCTTACCCTAAAGCAATTTCAAGTGTTAAAGAATCTTTCCAAGCAAGTGCAAAAGCTGAGCTTAGTGCCGATTAAGTTCCATGGCCGAACAGTCGATCTACTTTCTCCAGTCGCTGAGCACATCAAGAATAACGAAGTTAAATCATAGCTAAAACAACTCTAGCTACTAAGTTAGACTCTAAGCTTCGAAGTTACAAGTCCAAATTGAATTCCAAACATTAAAGCTCAAAACTACAAGATTGAGTTATACTCCGACTTGTGTTGAACTTTGACAGGCTCTATATTGAAACGTAAAGTTCAAGCTCAACAAAAACCGAGCTTTATATGAGCTTAGAGCTCCCCACGACACTAACTAAGCTCTATTCTATATCCAGCCTTAACAACTTAAGATGCCGCACAATCTAGTGCTAATACCAAGGTAGTGTTCGGAGAGCCATCAAAGACAATTTGTTGACCAATGAGTCAGCCGTTTTAAGCTCATGAATTGTATTGAATTGAATAGTGGATGAATGGTTGAGTGATCCATTGCAATATGCCATTTTTGATATATGGGGATTGTCCAAGTTACATTATTCTCATATTTGAAAGGAATTTCCAAATTTAGAGAAAGGAAGCTTAATTAGAATGAGTCATGCCAAGTGACGAACGCCTGTGAACTTTTGCTAAGAAGTTTTGGCCGCACAATTCACTTCACCAAACAAAAACTCCAATCCCTAAATGATGGTTAGAAAAGATCATTCCCTAGCATTTTGGGTGGTGTACTCCATGCCAAGGTAAAAGTTAATAGTGTTGAGCTCCTTCATTTACACTCGCGAAGCTGTTCAATATCAGCTCCTAATTAGTGAAGCCATCCGAATTATTTACCGAGTGCCAAGCTAAGTTGGCCTTCTAAGTAAGCACAACTATCGACTACTTTGTTTAAGTCATATTAATTCCTTGAGCTCCATGTAAAGTTTCCAAGTAGCTACTATACACTCAAATCGCCAAACTACACCTTTATTTGGACTACACACTCCGTTGCCCATGATGCTTAGGAATGGCAACTGACATGCACACCAAAGTTCGAGTCTCTTTCAGATCAAAGGACAGCTGCGATGTCAAATTTTTCAAGTAGACACTAAGTTTAGCTCCATCACCTCAAGCTATCACATGATTAAGCTTTAAGCAAATTAACGTGACATTCATATTCAAGCTCTTATTAGCTTTTCTTTCGTGACAAACTACAATCCATAGGCATCAAACCAAACTGGCCAATTCCAAGCATGAATTAAAGTCAAACTCTTCATATCTAAGCTCGAGAACAACTCCAAACCAAGCTTTACCCTTAGTTGCAGTCAAGCAACTTCGAATGGCTAATCAAAGTTTCTAAAGTCGAAGTTCCAACCAACAACGACTTACTATAGGCAAACCCAAGCCTCATCTATTTTTATCCTAGTCTGCCGAACACTTAAGCACAACAAGTTTAAGTTTCCATAGGTACTGTAAACCCTACTTTTAGCGGGCCTATGATTTGACTAAGAGTACTTTTCGAACATTCCTAAAGATCAACTAAACTAAAAACTCAAGTTTACAATTAGAAACAAACTTATTTCTCTAATTCAAAAGCCTATTATCGATAAAACCCAAACTTGAAAAATTACGAGCTCTAAAGTCACTTAAGACTCTAAACCTTAAAACAATTAAGGACTCTTAACCCTAAGCGACTAATCGATAATTTAATTTAAATAATTTCATTCAACTCTAGAAAATTTCATAATTTTATAAGAATCGAATCATAAATTACAAAACAATGCAAGAAGTAAATCCTAAAACAATTTCTTATAAAACAATACCCTTATCTTCATGCCTAAGCCTTATATATAAATAAGTAGACCAACCAATCACCTTAGATGATTTATCAATTGAAAGTTGGAATCATTTATCAATTGATAACTTATCAAAATCTAGTGATAAGATACTTTCCTTATCATCCCTTCACTTATACTATATATGGACAAATTGTTACAAGATTTTACATGCTTAACTTTAATAAATGAGACAAGACAATTCCATCCCCCAAAGGATACCCCATGGCCAGTTTGAACAAGCAAGAAAGGGGGTGGGGGTCATACTCTTATCTTTCATCCATTAATCACTTTCTCTTACATACCATTATTCACTCCTTAATACTTACATCATCAATAGTTATAATTGTTGACTTTTGTATATGCTATAATATAACAATTTCAAGCTTTTTAAATATACCATCACCCCATTCCCCAACCAGCCACATTTTCTTGCATTCCTCTCATTTTAAATTTCATTCTCACTTTCATTCTCACTTCCTTTTTCTCTCACTTGAAAACCAACACAAAAGTGGAAACAACCATTCCCCACAAATCTTTCACTTTGCCGCCACTTTCAAGCATACTCACATTCACAGCACATTCAATTTTTTTTCTTGCATCCTTCTTTTCCTACATTCAACCTTCTTTAGGACCCTTAAAACATTCCACAAACCCCACTTCAAAGGATCCAACAACTTAAGTTTCAAAAAGGTGCAAAAGGAGGAAGTAAGATAAAGAGTATAAGTGGAACCTTTGTGCACAACCACCATACTTTTGCTTTGTGGACGAGTAAGTATATCTTTGTGTTAGTAGGTTAGTATTCATGCTAGGAGATTATGATTTCTTAAAGATATGAGTATAATCATAAGTAATTATAACATCAAAGACCACCGTAAGAAACAAACTTAAGAAACCCTTACATGAAGTTGAAATATGAGTACGTAAAGCTAGTGTTTTATAGAGAT